>JALPQD010000049.1:8521527-8965115 GCA_023101885.1 Typhlomys cinereus
TGACAGTGTCTCCAAGGCACTGACGTAGTTTGAGCATGATATAAGTTGCCCTGATGCTGTTAGACTGCGTAAATCCTCATTGTCAATATCATGTTGTGTTGTGTTTATTTTACCTTAATTGCCACAGATCTTTTGATTCGGGATGTTCTCCCATGTATTACTTCATTTATCCATGTATTTGGAATATTTCGTGTGTGGTCATCCACATAGATTGATCACTTTTTATTTTACTCACTTTACCCCCAAACTGCTCACTAGATATTGTGAGACCATCTGAATGGCCTCTCCAAGACCCGTGCTGGAAGCTAATCGCCAGGAGGATGTCAAGAAGAGACCTTAGAAGGCTCTGTTCTCATTGGTGGATGGATGCACTAATGGGAGGTACTGGAGAAAAGAGTCATCTCCTTCCTTCTTCTTTCCTTCCTTTCCCTCTTTCTTTCTTTCTTTCTTTTCTTTCTTTCCTTCTTTCCATCTTTTTTTCTTCTTCTCTCATTATTTCTCTCTGCATATCTTTGTTTCTCCTATCTTTCCCTCCTTCCTTCCTTCCTTCCCTTTCTTCCTTCCTTCCTTCCCTTCCTTCCTTCTTTCCTTCCTTCCTTCTTTCCTTCCTTCCTTCCTTCTCTCCTTCCTTCTTTCCTTCCTTTCCTTCCTTCCTTCTCTCCTTCTGCGCACTCCCCGTCCCTATTCCTTCATCTCCTTCCTTCCTTCCTTCCTGCATTCCTGCCTTCCTTCTTCTTTACCTTCCTTCTTCCTTCCTTCTTCTTCCCTTCCTTCCTTCCTTCCTTCCTACCTCCCTCTTTATTTTTTCTCTCTTCCCATCATAATCTCTTCTATCATATTTGCTATATTTAAATCAAAAGTCCCTCTTTGCCTTCAGCCTCTTCATTTCCAACATCACAGCCTCCAGAGCGATGACCCAAGTGAGCTTTCATTGTTTATAACTAACCTAGTCTGTGGTATGATCATATAGCAGAGGCAAGCATCTCATGGGGCACTTCTTTGTATTTTTGTCTGCTCCATATTACATGTCCATCTCAGATGATAGACAGCTGAGTGGCACTGTGAACCTGACTGGCAGAATCCCACGAAACAGGTTCTAAATTGTTAGAACCCACTGCCCATTCTAACAACTGAGAGGACCAAGGGCTAGTTATCAAAGGCAGCCCATTACATAGTGTTGCTGTTTGCCTACATTTTGCTGATAAATTCACGACCAGCTTAAAGAAAAACGGAGTTTATTCTTATGATTGTCCAGTTACATTTCTTAGCCCAGCTGGGCGGGAGAAATCATACCAGTGCAGGAGCCCAGGGAACTGTCTGCACCATGTCCACAAGGATCGCAGAGAGAGAGGTAAACCTCACTTGCCAGAATGTGGAATATGCACCAAAATATGCTGAATTATGTCAGTTTACTGAACCAGCTTCCTCCCTCTTATCCATGTCCACTTGTCTTAACTACTAATTCACAAATGTGCCTAGAGCTCAGCCTGCAATTGTCAAGCTGACACCTGTGTGTAACTAACCCACATAGTTACAGGGTCTGCTGTCTACAAGTAGGAAGATCTACTCCCAGTAACCTAAAGGAGAATGGCAGAAACTAAGATCTTACTCCTAGTACTTCAAGAGCTGACAGAAACATGAATCAGTAAACAGGAAACTTCAAAGGGTACAAAAAAAAAAAGGGAAGGCTGGCAGATGGCCTAAGCCGGAAGTTCATCTTGGCTAGTGTGCATATGCCGCAGGCAGCGAGAAGGGCGGAGCTCTGCATCCTCCTGTCTGGCTTCCCCCTGTTAGCTGTAACAGGGCCGCTTTCCCACAGCCTCTCCAATCCCACCTGCCACTACCTCTTTGCCAACCCACAAGAGAGATTGTATCTTTTCCTCCCAGGATCTGCATGGATTCTTCCACTTGGATGGAGCACAAGATCTTCCTAGGTGCTTAAAGTAAAGCACAGTGTGGCCTCACCAGGTGTCCGCCCCGCCAGAAAAGAAATCTATTAGCAGGACTCAAGATCCCACGGTGAATAAGCTGTCCGCGCAGTCTGTTACTATCACGCTTTCCACTTCATTACTTTGAATTATGTGCATTTCCATTTATACAGCTCGTCAACAGGGGCTGGGGAGATGGCTCAGGGGTTAAAGCTTTTGCCTCACAAGCAAAAAGACCTGAGTTCAGATCCCCAGATCCCCCATAAAATGACTGGTGGGTGTGACGACTCACCTGTAATTCTAGCCCCGGAAGACAGAGCCCGGGAATCCCTGAAGTAATCTTGCAAGTCAGACCAGCCCTAATGACATGTTCTGGGTTTAATTAGAGACCCAAGTTCATTACAATAATGTGGAAGAGCAATTGAGGATGATTCCTGATATCACCCTTGGGCCTCCACAGACACACACATTCAAATGCATTTGTGTTCATTCACTTTCTCTCTCTCTCTCTCCTCACATACATCAAAGGAAAAAAGTAATTATGAGTTTCCCATGCTCTCTGATGATCTGGGTTGCTTCTGCTGATCTTTCCCCAAATATTTTACACATTGCCAACGGTCCTCATTCATTTCTTTTTGCCTCTCACATAGATAAGAGCTTGTGCCACAGCCCACACAGCCAATGATTGTCCACAGCGAAGCTGCGTGCATGACACAGGATCTGCACATCCCCTGAGCAGGTGCATCGCGCTCAAGTTTAATGGATCTCCAGAGACGTCCTCTCACTCCCCAATACATTTCTATGGGAACTGCCCCTGCACAGCATCTGTTCCCAGAGGGAAAAAGCAATCTATGCTTACTGTGCTAGAGGTCGGCTCTGAATAGGCTTTCAACCCTGCCGGCGGCACCCCTCCCTTAGATGATGTATAACAGGTCCACGCAAGAGAATTCACTCTTTCTCACCGGGGGAAGAGGGAATAAGGTCCGCACAGAAACACATACTGTCTTGTCTTAGCCTTAGCAGCCCTTGCTCCTTGGTTTATAACATGGGATTGGAAAAATACTGTCAGCTTGTAAAAATCTTTGAAGGGGAAGACTGCGGACAAGAAAGATTCTGATGCCAGAAGCTTCCGTGAAGTGACTGAAAGGATGAACTTAAAACATGTCAAATTGCTAAACCACAAAGACCAAGAGAATTCGCCCACAATTAGTTTCCCAGATTCTGCTGAATGTTTGATCACTCGAGTTAACTCAGATCTCTGAAACCCCCAGCATTAGCCAAACAAGACAGTCACTTATGGACAAAGACCCAAGAGGCTCATCAATGAATATATAAAACGAACAGTCTGACAGCTGCAGTTTTTTTCAAGAGTATTTGGGGGGAGTTTTGTTGTTTGTCTAAAGTGTCATACTTATACCTATGTCCAAAGATCTATCAGTGTGTTGATTGATATGCATATGCACATAATAGAAGTATATTGGTGCATAAATATATGGATATGCACACACACACACACACACACACACACACACACACACAAGAGTTGGAGGGGTACCAGAGGGAAATCTCCAAATGACATGATCAATTTCATCACTGTTGGTTTTTACATGTCTTCCAATTCCCTTTGACTTCCAACTTTCTCTCATGTATCTTTTATCACTATATCTGAAACTAAAATGTTTTACATAGTCTGGGGATTTGATTTTATCTTATTTCTTAACTATTTTGGCTGATTTTATTATAACACTTTCACCTATATTTAAAATCAGAATATTTTCTCCTGTTTCCAGCTTCGTTCTCTGGGCTTGTGTTTTCTTCCTTCATTCTTAGTATCCTTTTCCCCAACTTGCTCACTCTTAGTCTCTCTTCACATCTGTGTTTTTTCCTCGCTGTTAACTGATGGCTTAAATGAACTATTTGCCAATCAAGCAAAAAGACTAGAGTTCAAATTCCCAAATCCAAGATAAAATACTGGGCAGGCATAATGGCCCACCTCTAATTCCAACCTCAGAAGGCAGAAACTCAGATTCTGCAGAGCAAGCTGACTAGATAGACCAGCTCTATCAGTGAGCTCTGAGTTTGATTGAAGATTTTTCCTCAAAAACAATAATAAAGTAAAAGAGTGATTGAGGATGATTCCCAATGTAAACCGTAGGCAACTATGCATACATAAACACAAACACAGATGCACAACCCCACACCTACAGAAGAAAAGAAACAAAAAAGAAAAGACATCAACATTTAACAACCACAAATAGCTAACGTAAGAATTAAAGCATTTCTTTGCTCCAAAGCAAAGATGTTCTCTTTCCTTTCAGGAATGAACAACAGAAGGAACTAGTGGAGGCCGCAGGAAGTTAAGATACTGCAGGTATCGTCTCATTCTTCAGACATTCTTTAATTCAGAAGAATGGAGCTTCATTCCCCAGGGGTCTAAAGATGAAATCACTCTCCAAGGACTGCGGCCCCAGCTCAGCTCCTACTTTCATTCTTGACTAAAGCAGGGCAGAGGTGGAGCAAGCGAAGCAGGACTTTCCAGAAGCAGAAGCAAAGGTTACTGAGTGCCAGCAGGACAAGCTGGCTGTAGATGGGACATGACCTTGGCTCTTATCAGACAGTCTTGCAAATGCACACTACAGGGGCAGGGTGGTGTTTTGGGGCCTCAGTAAGTCTCCATCTCAACTTAAGCTTAGCAATAACTTGACAGTTAACATTTTTTCTACCTCAAAGTTACAATGCACTGATCACCCCATAAATAAATAAATTTCATAAATATTACCAAGTGAATCAATTTTTATCACAGTGGCAAAAATACCTGAGAAAAAAAACTATTTCAAGATGGAAATGTTCTTTTTAGTTGGTTGCAGTCCATGGCTGACCAGCTCTATGGCTTCTGGACCTACAGAGAAAACATTATGGTGGCAGAACGATTGCAGGTCATGGTGAGTGGGGGGGGGGGATGGTTGGAGAGTGGAGTTTTCCCTTGTTAAAGCAAACTCCAGTCATCTACTAAGCGCTACCTTGTAATTGTCAACCAGTTCTGAGTAGCACCATCAAATCAGGAATTCATCAGCGGATTTGTTCATAGATGATGTCAGACCCTCATGACCTAATCATTTCCCAAAAAGTCTATTAGCCAGCCAGTAAGTAAACCTTTTACCACACCTCCCATTGGGGACGTTTCAGAGTCAAACCATAGCAGTGATCAACAATTTCTTTCCTAAGAAAAAGAAGATGACCACTTTGATATCTAAACTGGCTTCTCAGAACCCCACACCAGGGGTCCTCAATGTTATTAAATCTCTATCACCTTTCTGAGTGCTAGTTCTCTGTCAGGCACTGTGCGATGCAAAATACATTACTCTGCTGGTTCTTCATTCTAAGGCTATGAGATCAGCGCTAGGGGTATTACTGTCAACCTAAAATGAAAAAAAATGCTAAATCGTTTGATGGAAAAAACTGTAGAACTGAAGACTCAAGATCAGACTCCTTTTAAAATACATGGCTTTAACCTCTGTGTCCTAATTCCTCTGGAATTGCTAAAGAGCTTTTAAAATACATTTTGAGGTAAAGACAAAAATGGCTTGCTTAATCAAACAATATAACAGAATTTATCTTTTTCATTACTGTTTTTGGGGGGAGTTGCCAAACTTTAATTTATTTCTTTTCTTCTCAGAGTTAAAAAGTTTATAAAAATTCTAAAAATTTCAGTTAAAAGTCTGGTCATGATTGAAAGCAAATTTCTAACATATCATTTCCCAGTTGCTAATTCATTCTGTAAATATGTCTCCAACAAATAAATGTTTCATTGGTGATACCATTATTATGCCTATGGAAATTAATGATAAATATGTGTGTGTATGTGTGTGTGCACACGTGTGTGTATGTATCCTTTAATATATAAGAAGCAACACATATTCAAATTTCTCTCAATACAGCATTTATCATAGGCCAAGTTGACTTCGAACTCATACTAAAACAGATATTAACACTGAACTTCTGATCACCTTGTTTTACACCTGGCTTATTATGTATTTATTAAGCATCTTGTGTACTAATAAGAACTCTACCAGCTGCCTATATCCCTGGCCCTGACAGTTCATACTCACTTGTTTGAAGGGGAAGCATTTGAAAGATTATAATCCTAGAATAAGATGAGATGTACAGGGAAACCTAAAACCACTAAAAACTTAAATATTGAAATTCCATAGATCAAGTTACTAAATTGGTAAATAAATCACGTCCATCCTTCTGCTTTGACAAGGAAACTCTTTATGTGATTGAAAAAATCTGAAAAGCGGGCTGGAGAGATGGCTCAAGGTTTAGATTTGTCTCACAAGCAAAAGGACCTAAGTTTGGATTCCAGATCCTGTGTAAAAATGTCAGGCAGAGGGGCTGGAGAGGTGGCTCAGGGGTTAAGCCTCTGCCTTGCAGGCAGAAGGTCCTGAGTTCGGATTCCAGATCCCACGTATAGACGTCAGGCGGAAGCGGGGGCGTCCTGTGCTTCTGGTCCTGGTAGGGCGGAGCCTGTGAATCCCGGGGCTGAGGAAGTGGAGGCGTCCATGGTGGTTCCCGAATTCGCCCGTGATTCTACACACACACACACGCACACACACACACATGTACACATGCACAATTGAATAAATAAATAAAATATTAAAAAAAGAGATCACAGTGTCTTATAAAAAAAAAAAAAAATGTCAGGCAGAAATGGCAGTGGCCTGCAGTTCAGGCCCCGGAACGCAGAGCCTGGAAAACCCCAGAGCAAAGCAATAAGGAGGTAGAGCAATCCAAGATGATTCCCAAAGTTACCCTTGGGCCTCCGCAGGCACGCACACTCAAGTGCCCTATTCTACACACCCACATACATTTACACATGCACACATACAAAAAATAAAATATTGAAAATATGCATCAAGATATGCTGTTGCATATAACTTAAAGGTTTAAAGAGTTATTAAATATAACTGAAGACAATCCTTGATTATCTGGAATGTTCAAATATGCAGTAAGATAAAGATAAGCATAATGTATAAGTCACTATATGTTATTACATAGTTCATTATTCTTAATTTATTTCAGAAACAGTAATTTGCATCATTGTGATATAACATAGTTGTATTATTGAAAATAATGAAAAATTCAAAATCATGTAGTCATTCAAAAATTATCATTGTTATCACTTATCAAATTTTTATTAAAATTAACTTCCTATCCTCCAATCTTCTAAAACCCAGTTTCTTATCAAATATTCTGCTAATTATTATGAAATATATTCTTAAAATTAATGATTGCATTTGCATTTGTGTTCCTGAAAATTTACCCTCATCATTATATTCAATAAAACTATAACACCTTTAACATTTCATATCCATCTTTGCAGCTTTAAGATGACTGGTATATTATAGTTCACCTAAACGACCCATAAAGCGACACATACAGAACATTTCAGAAGAAATGTTTATTGCGCAAATCAGGTGCATCTGTTATAAACTTCACACTCATCCACTGGTGCCTCCAGAACCATGGGCTAGACAAGGATAACACCCAGGAAAAGGATGCTCACCACTTCCATGCAACAGCCTTTCAGCCTGACAGAGCCCACTGTAGACAGTGTGTGGAAGGAAGCGCTCACGAATCAATTGAAGTGTCTTTCCTCCTGGTTTCTTAAATCCTTCCTGCACTAGAAAACTCTGTAGGTTTCAGGTACCAAGAAAGGCCAAAGCCTCAGACTTCCACCACACCAGGAGGAAACCCCTGGGTTCCAACCATGGCAAAGTTAGAGGCCATCACAGATCAGGGGTTCAGAATCTTTTCATGTCCTGTTGTGGCAAGGTTGAGTGGCAGACCACGAAGCGACGGCAGTAATCTTTCTTTAAGACTGCTGGGTTGTGCTTTGCTTTGTGTTTTTTGGATATCCAGACTCCATAAGAATACCTAGCCTGCTGGCTTTATCGCCCCGGTTCAGCTATAGGGAACACAGATCATTTTCAGTGTCCAAGGAGCATCTGTCAAAGAAATGAATCCCAAACATGCAGATAGACCTTTCCACCACACTGTTTCATGTTTAACCTGAGCAGGACTTCCATATAAGGTTGACTTTTGTGCAGTTTGTCAGTAGTGATATGCAATAATCTAGTGCCATTTGTACTTACATAAACAGAAGTGTAAATCAACAGTGGAGGAGAGCACCCATTGGAGACAATCCAACACCAGACAATCACACTAAACTGTACTCATGACATAGAAAGCAAAGGAAAAGTAAGAAAGTAGTCCATCACTGCTCGAATGTAATTTTATGTTCCCTTCTCCCAAGATATCCACACGAAGCCAACAAAAGAGACCTTAGGGGTGGGGTTATCTCTGAAGATTCAGCAAGTGAATGCTTGAGAAATCAAATAAATGAATAAAGAAGACATCAATTTTCATTCCAAGAGTGGGAGATTTATATGCAGCAGAGGAAAATGAATGTGTGTCAGATTGCTACTTAATCCTTGTCCAGGCAGAATTCAATCAGGGCAAGGTGCCTGATCAAATTATCATGATGATCTATCAAAGTTATAAGCATGACAATTCCCACCGCAGAAAGAAAAATAATGCCTTGAAAGTGTATACAAACATATGGATGTTGAGCATGAGAAACAAGTTACAAAACCATCCAGTTCAGAATGTAGATTATATTAGGATCACACAAAAAGTTCTGTTGATAAAAATCCTATCAATATATGTGTATCTATATTAGTAAATATATATACATAATCTAGCACATTTGAATATGTTTGGATAATCATGCCAGAAATCTAATAGAAACTACCTGGGCTGAATTAAGTAATAGGACAAATAATTAAACAAATCGAAATGCAGACTTATTTTTTTAAAAAGCTAAAATATTTAGAGCCTGCTAGATGGCTTAGTGGATAAAAAGCACAAGTCTAATGACTTGAGTTCAATCAATTCTTGTAACCCACAGAGTGGAAAGAGAGACTCCACCCCAGGAAGTTTTCCTCTGATACATAAAATAAATAAATATAAATTGTGTGTGTGTGTGTGTGTGTGTGTGTGTGTGTGTGTGTGTGTGTAGAAGAGGGTACTGAATGTGCCTTTGGAGGTCCATGAGTGATTTCAGGACTCCTTCTGGATTTCTTTACCTCTTTATTCCTTCTCTCTGAGAATTTTCAAACTCTGCCTTCCAGGGCCAGAACTGTAGGCCACCACCCAGTATTGTAATGGGATGCAGAATCTGAACTCAGGTCCTTCTGCTTGTGAGGCAAAGAATTAACCCCCAACTATCCCTCAAGCCCAGAAAAAAAATTTTAAAAGTAAAACAAACATAAGACACTTGAAGATAAAAAGATCAACAGCATCGCTACATTTTTGTAATACTTGAAAAAATATGGCTTTTAATGTGGAGGATATCTTAGTCCATAAAGTAAAATGAGAGAAATAAGGAATCAAAGTCTTCCATCAAAATCAGAAGCATGTTTTATGAAGTTAGAGAAGTGGAAGCAGATACTCAGGCAAAAGCTTTTCTCAGGGTGAGTCATGACGATCAGGGTCTACGTTCACTATCACCAGTTCAATGCACCAAAATATTTCTGTTGAATGTTTCCAAATTTGAATTTCAAGACTCCAGAAGGAAAGCGTGAGTCATTAAGTTGCCCTGCTCCGGCATCCTTCATGACTCAAGTTCTAAAGAGCGCAGTTGCTGAACGAAGAGGGGAACAAAAAAATTAAATATTCATTTTGCTAAAGAGCATTTTTGAGGATAATAGAAAGCCAGAATTGTTTGGCTCATGTGTGTAGCCTTCATTCCTAAAATGATAACCCCAGGTTGACCTAAAGGGAGGTATTTTAAATGACTGGTAAATGGAGTTTCTTTTTTAACCAGATGAGAAAGTTACAAAAGAATGTCATTCTCACTCTTATACTAAAACAACAAAAAGCCAGATTAGCTACAAAAATAGTAGGTTTAAAAAAAATCAAAGAGTTAAAGAACAATGTAAAACCTAAATTCAGAAGGCGCCAAATCATTCATGGAAGAGAAAGACAGGAGACAGTTGGGGAAGAAGTAAGCTATGAGGGTGGGGTGAGGGAAAGGAATGGAATGAGACAGAGGTTTAAGAATTGTTCTGATCAAGTGCAGCTCACACAGTGGACAGTCATTTGAGGAACTCTGTTGTCATGAGTTGAATGTGTGCTGCCCCCACTGGCTCATGAGTTTGAATGTTAATGTTTCAAAGTCTCTTCAGGAGATGGAGCCTTGTTGGAGGAAGGCATGTCACAGGGGTGGGCCTTGAGGTTTTGATGACCTTATCTGCTTCATCTTGCAGTCTGTCATTTGCTTTCCCAGTGTCTATAAATCAAATAAATCTCCCTTTCTCCCTTTAAGTTGGGTTTAAGTGTCCTGGTTACCCTTCTCCGCTGCTGGGAGACAGCATTCAAGCACAACTTAAGAGAGAAAAGGAGATTTATTTGGCTTACAGTTCCAGAGGGGAGATACAGCTCATTACAGCAGGAAAGGCATGGTGGGCAGCAGAAGCTGGAGGACGTTCAGGCCACTGCAACCATCATCATGGAGGCCGAGAGCTCAACTGCAAAAGCAGAGTACTAGTAGGAGCAGGGTGGGGCTAACCAATCTCAAGGCCCGCCCCCTGTAACATGCCTTCCTCCAGCAAGGCTCCACCCCTCAAAGGTGCCCTGACCTTCCCAAACAATAACTAAGGATTCAGACGCATGAGTCTCTAGGGGACAAATAACATTCAAGCCATGACTAAGTATTGACTCACAGCAGCAGAAAAAATGGTAATGGAACTTCCAACCAAGACCAAGTATGTAGCCATCTGTCAACTCTTACCCATGAGTATTCACCAAATAGAGAAAGTAATACCCCCAAAGAAAGGAGATGGTGTTTTAGGGTCACAGCTAAGTGACTAGACAGTCCCAGAGTGAGTCTTTCAAGTGTGTGAACCCCCAGAGTTGGTTGTGTTGAACAGGAAATCAAGTAGACAGAACTCTATCTTATGAAGGAAGTTGGTCAGAGAACATACACACACATGCACACACAGACACACACATGCATGCACAGACACACACATGCAAGCACAGACACACATATGCACGCACAGACACACACATGCACGCACAGACATGCACACACAGACACACACATGCACGCACAGACACATGCACACACAGACACATACATGCACACACAGACACACACATGCACACACAGACACACACATGCACGCACAGACACACACATGCACACACAGACACACACATGCACGCACAGACACATGCACACACAGACACACGCATGCACAGATATGCACATGGCTGCACAGACATGTGTGTACATATGAACACTCACACATATGCTTTCATCCATAGAATTATACTTTGACCATGGCTTTTGTCAGCAAAGCTAATGGAAAATCTCTTTAAAGCATTCTGTGCTTTCATAGCCAAAGGCTGGGACGAGGTGAAAGGTCTAGAAGGTCTTCCAAGTTCAGAAAGCCTGGTGTAGGACTTGAAAGCAAATACTGTTCTCCAGAGACCCCACAAGCTGGCAGATAGCACCACAAAGTAGAGAAAGCTCTCCTATAAGTCCAAAAGGGGGCAGCTGAGTTGTGAATTGTAAGCTGGGCTTTGGGGTCTTTGCTACACTCTGATACTAAGCCCTGTGAAAGAGAAACTTCCGGTATAATTTCAAAGCACTTGAAGACAACAGAAAGCTAAAGTAAATTAATATTGAAATAATGAAAAACCCAATCAGCACATTAAGTCACCCCTTGCTTCTAATGGCTTAATTAAAAACAAGTAAATGATATTTACTTTAGCTTCTACTACACAGACATCCTGAAACCATGAAAAAATTTAAAACAAATGACAGGGGGAAAGTGTACACATAACAAAGAAAAGAGAAAATAGTCCGCCAAAGAAAATTTCAAGGTAACTTAAATGTCAGAATTATCTAAGAGGGAATTGGCAGAATCTAGTAAAAATGATGGATTAAAAGCATGAAGAATTGGGAAGTTTTAGTCAAGACATGACTAAACAGAAATATTGTATGTAATGCCTACCTAGTACAATGTCCTAGTACAATGTACGGCCACCCACCAGGGCTCTCATGCAGCCATAGCATGCACATTGCAACTGCAGCCTGCACATCAAATCCGTGCCACTCTCGGCTAAGCTCTGTGAGTCAAACTGCTTTAACAAGTTCATTTCCTCATCTGCCAAGAAAAACTCATTAAGTGTGCACTGTATGCTACTCTTTAGGTACTTGGAATCAATTACTGAATAAGAAATTTAACCTTTTTGAAAGTAAAATAAAATTATAAATTCATTAGCTGGAGATATAGATGACTAGACATGAGTGGGTGCATAAGTGAACCCTAGGGCCACAATAGGAAATATCCAAGTGGGCATGAGGAGAAGATAAAACAAGCTAAAGCAAATATATATACATGTGAACATACATACATGTATGAACAGGATGAAACACAGTATCTAACTACGTATGTCATTGACTGCCAAGGTACATGAGAACATAAACTAGTGAAAGGAATTGCAGTCAATTTTAAAAATCTGATTTTTTTTAAAAAAAGCAATTCATAGACTCAATATGACTCAAAGAATCCTAAGTTGAAACACTGGAGAAAACATATATATAAACAAACAAAATTCCCAAACTCTGGCAGATAACAAAAGGCATGAAAGACAAAACAAGGATTTGTTTGATCCTTTGTGTAGTTGAGAATCAAATGCAAATTATAAAGAGCAGAACAATGCTATCACTGGTGGCTGATTTCTCAGCAGAAGTCCTGAAGCTCGGAAGGAAAGGGAAGGGGGTCTGTGAAGGGCAGGATGGGGGAGATGGCACGCCTAGGCATGGATACATAGCTGAAACAGTCATTGGAATTGAAGGCTACATAAACATATTCTCAGGCAGATAAATGCCGAATGCAATGTAGGGTGATTTTTCTATATAAACGTTTATCAGATTGCAGAAAATAACAACAAAGAATTCTAGAACTACAAAAATAAATGAACATCAGAAAATATAACCAGAAGTATAAATAAGAAGGCATTTGAGTATATGTGTGTATATATAGTTATCTGTCTATATACTGTTGTTTCATAATTCCTTATGAGTTTATTTAGAGGGTAAGAACTGTACAAAGCAAAATAAAAACAATATGCTGTGGCATTTCAGAAATGCAACAGTAAAATATAAAACAACAGGAATACAGGACTGGGGAGATGGCTCAGGTGTGAAAGCCTTCGCCTCGCAAGCAGAAAACCTGAATCCAGATCCCAGATCCCATGTAAAAATACTTAGTGGATATGGTGGCAGCATGAAATTCTGACCCCGGAAGGCAGAGCCTGGGAAAACCCAGAGCAAAGCAAGAAGGAGGTGAAACAATCCAGGGTGATTCCTAAAGTCACCTTGTGACCTCCAGAGATACACACATGTAAGTGTCGTCAGAAAGAGGGTGAGAGAGAGAGACAGAGAAACAGAGAGACAGAGGACAGAGAGACAGAGAGAGGGGGAGAGAGAATAGGAATACATAGAATAGCAAGAAAAAGGAAATTATGTTGTTACGTGGCACAAAGAGCATTGCTCACTCCATCTTCTATGAATACATCGTCTATGAATATAGGACCCAAACAATTCAGGGGAACAAGTAGCTTATTCTAAGCTTGCAGTTTCTGGTCAGAGTTCATTATAGTGACAGGAGAGTTCATACCAACATGAGGAGCCAAGGGAACTAGCCACACCATATCCACGGGAAAAGCCAACAGAGGGGCACACTTCCTAGCTCACCGTGCTGCCCAAATACTGAACCAGCTCCCTCCACCTTATTCTCTTGCCTAACAAATAGTCCCACCCTCTGTGGGCTGGCTCCTCTCACATCAACTTGATAGTCTCTTGCAGGCTTGCTCAGGGCCTGTTTCATTCAACGATTCTTTATAGGTGTATCTAAAGTTTGGTTCTCATTTGTCAAGTTGACAAATGTTTCTGACTGGTACAAACAACAAAATGGTATTTGTGTGTGTTAGCGTTGTGATCACTGGTACAGAGTGTCTAGAAGTGTCTAATGACTAAACCACTTAAAATCATTTAGCTCATCGATAACTGCAATAGACAGAGGCAAAATAAGCCCTTCAAGAAAATGTCCAACTGTATGAAAAAAATCAAGGAAAAATAATATTATTTTTAAAAGAAACACGTTTTTAAACAAAGACAAAAACTGGAAATGAAAGGGCAGAAGAAAATACCAAGCTATCAGTAATCAACAGAAATTGATTTGACTCTGTAAATATCAATTGGTTTCAAGACAAAGTACTGCTACAGAAAAAAAATAGGGGCTTCTCATAAGGATAAAACACACCATTATAAAGCATAAAACATCAATACTGCATGTACTGGTTACTTTTACTGTTGCTATGAGACAACACTGAGACTCAAGCAACTTGAAGGGAGAAAGGAAGATTTATTCAGTTAATGGTTACAGAGGTGAGACACAGTCCCTTCTGACGGGAAAGGAAGGCATGGCTGGCTGGCAGAAGCTGGAGGCAGCTTAGGTCATGCCAGTCATGGAGGCTCAGAAATATGTAAAACTGCCAACTGCAAGAGCAGAAAAACTAACTGAAATTGGGTGGGACTAACTAACTTCAAGGCTCACACCCTGTGGCTGTCTTCCTCCAGCAAGGCTCCACCTTCTAAAGGTGCCATGACCTTCCCACACAACTAAAGATTCAAATGCATGAGTCTGTGGGGGACAATTCACATTTTAAACTATGACAATGTATACGTATTGTGATTAAAAATATATTATTTATAATATGATATGTATATAATTATGATTAAATAACATGTTATTTATAGTAATGTGATACAGCATAGCAACCTTTTTTTTTAATTTTTTATTATTATTTATTCAACTGTGTGCATCTGCGTGTGTACGTGTCTGTGTGTGTGTAGAACCACGGACGAATTCGCGAACCACCATGGGCGCCTCCACCTCCTTCTGCCCCGGGATTCACAGGCTCCGCCCTACCAGGACCAGAAGCGCAGGCCGCCCCCGCTTCCGCCTGGCGTCTATACGTGGGATCTGGGATCCGAACTCAGGACCTTCCCCCTGCAAGGCGGAGGCTTAACCCCTGAGCCACCTCTCCAGCCCCAGCATAGCAATCTTTAAAACATGTGCTTAAAAATTGATACCATTGAAAAATCAAAAACACACAAATGAACAATCATAACTATAGATTTTTTAAAACTATCTGACTATATTTTTAAGGAAAAGAATAAGTGTGGATATATCTGAACAACATTAATATAGCCAATAACCTAACTGATATTCATGGATCTCCACACCCAGTGTCTGTGGATTGTGTGTGAGTTCAAGTGAATTCCCACAATGTGCACTCAGATCGGCCCTCTTCCAAGAGGGGCAATTTCACCCTCTGGTGGGTATTTGACACTTTCTAGAGACATTTTTGACCCTCACTCTTATGGAGGAGAAACTGACATCAAGTGCGGCTCAAAGTGAGAAATACTGCTGAGAATTCTAAAACATTTAGAACAACTTCACTAGAAGGCATTATCTCATTAAACACACAGAAGCATTCTTGAGGGTTCTCCTAAGGCAAATCTCTTTGCCCTGGAAGTATCATGTGACCTGCAAGGCTTTCTGGGTTTCCCGTGCCTGGGGCTCCCTCAGTTTTTCCTTCACTTGACTCGCTGTCTGTGACAAATGAGGGAATTGCTCACTTGATGCGTGTTCTCGCAGTAGCTCAACTTCTGCCCTTCACAGGTTTCCTGAAAGTCCTTCCTACATTTGGGAAAGGAGCGGTCATTTAAAACAACCTTGGAACAGATTGGACTTCTAAGTGTTCTCTCACGCTGAAATGCCCCATGAGGCTAGCCCGGAGGGCAAGCGCTGCTCTTCCATTTCCCCCATGTCTGAGTAATTTCCACATCACTGAGTGGAAATACAGCAGATGTGTTTGGAAGACTGGGCAACTCGTCTATACTGTGAAGGAACTTACTGCCTTAATTATTCAGTAGAATTCCTCAGCGGATGTGGCCACATGATTAGGGTCCTAAAGTTTTACAGTTCTAGTTTGCAGACTTTTACCTACTGTGCACTCATGTTATTACACATTTTAAAATGTCACTGATTAATCAGCATTGTCTTGATATTTTATTAAAATGTATATTTCTAATTTTCTTTAAAGCTTAGAGAACTGATTGGGTGTTTGTTTTCCTGAAGGAAATAGAATGCTTTTCCAAATATTATTCCAAAATGTGTCTTACAGATAAAGTTAATATTAGTTTAAAAATATTCTATATGGAAAACCATTTTTAGATATATTAGGAATGATTCTAACAGAAAATGCTCACATTTATCTATATGAAGCTATGTACTATGGGAAAATTTCTCAACATCCAAAGTGAAAAGACAGAAACAATTGGTTTTTCTTGTCATATGAAAATATTGATAACTCCTGAAGATATTATTGACATAAGGCTTTGTAATGGCCAATAAACTTGGTATATGTGTGTAGTTTTTGATACATACTGTTGCAATTTGAAAATTTTGTATATTGTAAATGGTTTCATACAAATTTTATTGACCAGTAGAAATTGTATAATTATAACCATATGATTCAAAATATTAATCAAATTGTCAAAAAATAAACATGTTAAAGGTGGGAAAACAGGCAACATTATAGGTAACATGATGACTTCAGTCTCAAAGCATACCAAATACTTTAGATCTCTTTGAGTATGCAAGCTAACTGTAAGAATATTAATATAAATAGTACAAATAACATAGGATATTCCCAATATTCAGATATAAACCAACATACATGTGAGTAATTCACAAGTCAAAGACACTAAGGAGAAAGTAAAAGAAAATAGTTTAGACTAAATGTTAAGAAAGTAAAATACACAAAAATCTATGAAACATAAATAGAGCAGTACTTAGAAGGAGACAAAGAAGTGAAGAAAGATTGATGTCCCTGAATCTTTCTTTATGAAACTAGAGATATGGTGAGTGAACTAGAGACAAAGTAGGTAAAAGAACAAAAATTAATAATAAGAAGAGGATAAATAAAAATTAATGAGACAAAATGCCCCAGTTCAGAAGCTGATTCTCAGGAAAGATTCATGTCTGTCAAGACAGAGCATCACCACAGATCTTACAGAAGGTAATAAAAATGTAAATATTTTAAACTCTTTCATGCCAACTAGTTCAACAAATACATGAAATAAATCCTTTGAAAAGTAAAATTTGCAAACTATACTAAAATAGAATGTTAAATTTTTAAGAAATTGATTTTTTATCAAAATCTTTCTCTAGCAGTACTCTAGTCCAACTGGGCACAGAAATAAATGCCTATAATTCTAGCTACTGGAAAGGCTAAGGCAAATTATCTCAAATTCAGTTTAGCAGGATCATTATCATCGTGAAAGAGAATCAGAGCCCTTGTTGAAGAAAGAGAAGCAACTTGACCAGGTAAGACAGGGGCTCGGGTTGAATATTCTGCCACCGCCTTCATGTGCGCAACCCCCAAGCATCTTCGTGTGTGTGTGTGTGTGTGTGTGTGTGTCCTGCACTACGATGAGATTAAAATTGGTTCTGCACGGGAACTGGATTTTCCAATGTGCCACCATGTGATGGTTAGCAGATAGTATTTATTTAACTGCAGCTTGTTAAACACAATACCCTACAGTAAGGGAAGTGGCCCCCACCTTGTACAACTGGTGTTGAAGGTATTGCCAATCCTTGGAAAGTTTGAAGATCACCTGCTTTTCAAGTTTTAAACCTTAAACTTGCATTGTTTCCATGGCACCTATCCCTTTGTCCAGTATCCACACGACACTGTCACATGTGCAAACACAATTTCTATTGGGCTACTGATTTCTGCTGGTTTCTGTGTTATTATGTAAGCTACAGGAGAAAACACACACGACAACAACCCAGTGAAATTTTCATGACTCTGCAGTGAGACACATAGACACTACACTCATAAGCTGAAGTCACTTTCCTATAAGTAGGCCATTATCCTGTCTTAACCCTAAGTCATCAGTGAAGCATGGGGGGAGAAAAGAAAACATCATGAGAAACTACAAGAGTGGAAAACATGCAATAAATATTTTGTAATGAATTATGGACTGTGCATTCATATCACCCACTGAGTATCTGTTCAAAGCCAGCCTTTTCTATTTGCAACAAAAAACCCGAGAATTACAACATAACAGATAGCACTCTTCCTTTCCCTTTCCCATAATTACAGAAGGCATTAGTATCAGTAACCTCACTCGATCCTGCCTTGTCAGATGTGGACTAGTTTACTACATTCAGCATCTTGTCACCATGAACCGTACCACTATTCCCAGCCCACGAGTGACAACTAAGACCTAGAACCCTATGCTGTCCTCACTCTGCATTTCCGTAAGTGCCAGCTTGCTTGGTACAGACCTCACACCAGCGCCGAGTACACTCACGCTTCTGACTGGAATCAAGGAGTCAGGATTCAAGCCATCACCTCACCTTCTAGCTGCAAACAACACTGAAGCTGCGTGTGCTAAGGCGAATCACGATTTTCCAGACTTTTGAGTGTGCTGGCTGAAAGAGGCTGGGCGTGGATGAGACGCACTGCTTCAAACAGCGTTGATTTTCCTGCTTCTTGAATCATGCATGCTTCCTGCAATGGCACGACATTTTGGAGATTATTTCCTGTGCCTATAAATAGCTTCAGTATCTATGTTTATGATGCGAAATTTTGGGTTTTTCAATGATTATTTCACAAGAGTTATTTCGTCCTTGGAAATAGGGCTTTTGCTTTACTATTTACTTGTCTGCTTGTTTATTCATTTGTTTATTTCTTTATTATTCTGTGGCAGATCCTTCCTTAGTAGCCCAGGCTGGCCTTAAAACCACAGTGACCCTCCTTTCTCTGTTTTCCAAGTGCTGAGATTACAGGCATGAGCCACCATATCTGGCTCTTGCTCTTTTTTTTTTTTTTTTTTTTTTAGAAATAAAAATTCCGAACCTGCTGGAGCAAGGCTGGAACAGGCAGAAGCGATGAGCCACCAGGAAGCTGTGGACAGGAATTAGAAAAATTATGCTTTATCTTCATGGTTGGTTTGGCTAAGAAAATGCATAATTGAGAGAAAAAAAAAACAACTGATGGAAATGTTCCTACTACATAACCATGCCAGAAGTGAGCCTGTCCATCGAACCTGCGAGTGCCTGGCAGAACACGAAATACCTGGCAGAGATCCTCATCCCTTCGAACCTGATAGGGCTCCTTGACCCTCACAAGTAGACACAGTGCCGCACTGCAGATCAGTTTCTGAGGCTGGCAGTTATTAAATAGCCATGCATTAACCATCGTGTGGACCACATGGGACAGTCAAAGGAAGATAATGCAGAGTGAGGAGCAGGCATTGTCTGGGGAAGGAAGACTATGCTGGCTATCATTTACAAACTCTTACTAAACGTTGTAGTGTGCGTCCAAGCAGGACTTGAAGGATTTCCCACTTTTCAGTTCCCTAACAAACATTGAAAGGAGCTTCTCCATTGCCTCAAAGTCAACAGCCCAAAATATTTTAGTTCTAGGTACTGAAATGTAACACCCTGAGATCTTTCCAGATTAGAGAAATTAATATTTGCAGAGTCCCCTTGCCACCCTCACTACAAATGGAATATTAATGCAGTTAATTCAACTCAAACGGAAGCCTCCTTTCTAATTTTTAATAGTCTCTGATGTGGCTTTAGCTCCTAAGCTTATTAAAAAAATATTTGAAAAATCTTTAAAATGTATTTAAAAGGCAGGAAACATGAAATGTTGCAGATTTTTGACAGACCTAACTCAATATATTAAGAAGCTTCCAGAAATCATAGTCATTATTCAGCACCTTTTCCAAGATTCACCCACAGCTTTCAGAACCTGCAGCCTCTCCCTTCCATTAAGATTTTCCTGGCTCACCATCCCCAATATGCTCCTGTAGACATACACCTCATATTCTCTAGCTGTTTTTCATTTTGTTTTGTTTTGGTTTTTTTTGGAGCAAGTTTGGGCTTGAGCGATCACCAGTGACCCTCAAATCCCTGGTCTCCTCTTCGCTGCAGGAACCTTGAACTCCACAACTCACCTTTGAATCTGGAGCAGTGAGTCATGAAACCTCCAAGCAAGCAAGAAATGCTTGCTCTGCTCCCCCCCCCCAAAAAAAGATAACAATGGAGTCCTGGCAGGACGAAGCTCCCTTTGAAGGTAGGGGCTCAGGCTGGGATTCTCTTGGGATGGACATAAGTGTTTTGTTTTACTTCCTTTCACAAACTACCCCCTCCTACTACCATATTTGGTTCTATTATGAGATTGTGACTAGGATTAGACCTCAGTCAATCATACAGCAAGTGACCACTGAGATTTTAAAACAAAATGAAAGAGAACTGACTTACCAGACACCACTGACTTAAGAGCAAAGAAAAACTCCATCAAGAAAAAAGTCACAACCCTATGTTCTTCTTTTCCAAAGTGGGAGGGAGACCTACAAACCTATATTCCCTCTAACTGACCCCCAAAGACTTATGTTTTGAAGGCTTAGTCCTGGGCTAGGAACATACCTTAAAGACTGTGGAACCTTAAGGAGGTGTCTAGTGGTGGGACATCAAAGGATCTACCTACCTATCTAATTTCATTTCCGTGGCTGTGATTAAAACCCTGATAAAAGCAACTTACAGAAGAAAAGTTAGTTGTTTTTATTGACAGCCCAAAAAGGGCAGAGTCGACCATGGGGAAGAAAACTCACATCAGGAGGAAAGGGCCAGCAGCAGGAGCAAGCAGTTGACTCACACTGTGTTTGCATGGAGGGCCGCCCAGAGAGAGCAGAAGTGTGGCTGCACCGTGAGCGCCTCAGGCCCCACCCATGACGTGCTTACTTCCTGAAGCAAGGCTTCACTTCCCAAAAGTGTCACACCATCCAGAGCGTCAGCTGGTTCCAAGTGTTCAAACACGGGACACAATGAAAGCACCCTACAAATAAGCCACACTCCATCCTTGGTTCACCCCCCCCAAGGATTATCTGCTTTCTGACTGCACAACATGAAGCTTCTCAGGAGCCTCTGCCTTCTGATTGCACGATGTGAGGCTCCTCCTGACCCTCTGCCTTCTGATTGCATGATGTGAAGCTTCTCAGAAGCCTCTGCCTTCTGATTGCACAATGTGAGGCTCCTCCTGACCCTCTGCCTTCTGATTGCACAACGTGAAGCTTTTCAGGAGCCTTTGCCTTCTGACTGCAGGGTGTAAGGTTTCCTGGACCCAAGTTTTGCCTGTGAATTCCACCAAGGCTTCCCATACACACAGATGGAGCCCCCTAAAGCATTGGGACACCATCCCGTAGGTCATCTCTGTCAGGAGTCTTGCTCACAGCATGAGAAAAGTGAATATACAGAGATCCTGGAGAGTCACCAAGAGATGAGGAGAGAGTATGGTACTGATATCAGCAGCGTTGCCCCTTATACAGCTCGGCTCCTACCAAACATCCCCATGAACTCAGTTCCCAGTATGTCATGTGACCTAGAGTGGCTACCTCTGCCCGTTCCAGCTGTGGACACAGCTTCCTGATATGGGTAATCTGACCACTTCCTATGCGGTTCCTTGACCCTTTTTCAATCATGCATGCAACTATTATTCCATATTAAATTTCTTTATTATTATTATTATTATTATTTATTCAACTTTGTGCATATGCGTGTGTATGTGCGCGCGCGTGTGTGTGTGTGTGTGTGTGTGTGTGTGTGTGTGTGTGTGCGCGCGCGCGTGTGTCTGTGTAGAACCACGGATGAATTCGAGAACCACCATGGACGCCTCCATCTCCTTCTGCCCCGGGATTCACAGGCTCCGCCCTACCAGGACCAGAAGCGCAGGCCACCCCCGCTTCCGCCTGGCATCTATACGTGGGATCTGGGATCCGAACTCAGGACCTTTCGCCTGCAAGGCGGAGGCTTAACCCCTGAGACACCTCTCCAGCCCCCCATATTAAATTTCTTATACCCACGTTTTTTGGATCTGTCACATGCTTTCTTCTTTCTTACAGCATCACAGTTCTAAATTCAAGATAATACAATCCAATGAAAGTGATAAAAGAATCAGATAAAACATGAGTTTAGGGAAGGAAGAATGTGCAGTGTGCCTCTGCACATTCTGTGATGGATGGCCTTTATACTAGCTCTCCGTGGATGACGCTCACTGCTTTCCTTCTTAGACCATGAGAACTTAGAAGAGAAACTCTTTACAGGCATGTCCTGTGTTGTGATATGACCAAGAAAGTAAACATTTACTAAATCTCTGAGCTTTGGGGCTGTTCTGAATTGTAATCTACTGTATTTACCTTAACTAGTACAGGTGAGTTCCTGTGATTGCAGCTTCTTACACACACACACAGAGAAACATACACTCACATACATGAACACACACACATATAAACACACACATACACATACATACACACATATACCCATACACAAATGCATGCACATACACATATAGAGACATGCATATGCACACACATGAGCACACACGTACATATTAATATACATATACACATATATGCAAACATACACGAATATAACACAGAGACACACACAAATACACACATTCATACACATATACATATACACATATATGCACATACATACAGAAATGCATACATATATTCATGCATGCATACATATACACATATATGCATGCATACATGGATAAATGCACACACATATATGTATATATGCACACAGATATATATACACACATGCATGCACATGCACAGAGAGACAGAGAGAGAGAGACGCCAAAATGAAGAAGCTGAGTGACCCTCCTAAAAAGTAAAGGCATGTCGCAATGCATGCATTTTTAAACCATATTTCAGTGATATTAATACAAAGGACTGGGGACATAGTTCAGTGGCAGAGAACTTGATCATCATGCCCACCCCCAAAATCTAATCAATTAGATGATATGTTGCTGTAGCTGATAAAAAATGTTCCAATCTGAACTATGACACCAGGCTCTCTTATTTAGAATTTTAATTTTATATTCATTGCAATAACTCTTCTAGATTTATTTATATATAAATTCTAACACATAGCATATTGCTGCTTCCTGCCTTTCTGTGTATACAAAGACTCTTTGTATGATTGCTGAATCACAGTAATCTCTTCCTGATGATATTTTAAATAGCAATTGAACTCGAAGTATGTTGTGCTAACAATG
Organism: Typhlomys cinereus; assembly: GCA_023101885.1. NCBI lineage: Eukaryota > Metazoa > Chordata > Mammalia > Rodentia > Platacanthomyidae > Typhlomys > Typhlomys cinereus. The sequence continues at coordinate 8,544,753 of JALPQD010000049.1, forward strand.
TACATCAGTCAATTAAAATAATGGCTATTATGAGTGAACAGAATGAAGTTTTCACACAAGCAGACAATAACCACAAGATCATTACCATAGCCTGACCAGCAGTGATGATAAGATGCAAACTTGGAGATGCTGCAATGTTGAAAACAAAAAATGCATACTCTAACAAAAGGGCAGAAAAATCATGTGTTAAACTTCCCATCTCCATTCATTTCCATCAACTGTGCTTTTTTTGAGAACTATAGGTTTACGTAGTAAGATCATACCATGTGTTGTCTTTCATTGTATTTTATTTATTTCAGAGAGGGAGAAGAAGAGATGGCGCAGGAACACAGCATGTGAGAACATGCATGTAGAGGTCAGAGGACAACTTTCAGAAGTCACACGGGCTCCCTCAACCACACGAGCTCAGGGAATTGAACTGAGATCATCAGGTTTGTAGGCAAGTGTTTTTACCTGCTGAGCCAACTCGCTTGACCCCATATCATTTTTTTTCCTAAAGAATTGAAATGTGCCTTTGTTTTTGCAGTGAATATTTACAAAATTGTGTTTTATGTAATCTAATCATTGCTTCTAGCTTTAAATATCTAGAAGCACACCATGAGACACCTTAGTATAGTAACAGAACAAAATTTTAATAATAATACTTTCAACAATAAAAGTAGAATGGTGTAGTAGTTAGCAATTGAGAATCAGAGGAGATAAGGAAACATGAGAATTACACAAAACACTAAATTCCTCTGTGTATGATGTAAAGATACAGGCAGTGCTAATATTGACACACCAGGGGATGGGGGTTTGACATATTTGATGAATCCTTAAATTTAGCCAAGAGAACTAAAGTAAAATCATGACTGGCACGGATATGCGTTAGTCATCGATCACAGTTTCCGCAGGGTCCGTGGGGTGAAGTGACTCGTCATGGCTTAGAGTCACCTCTGCTTCAGTTTCTCAGGCTGTCATCCAGGTATTGAGTCTTCAGTCAAGTCAAGGCTGAGCTGGGACCAGGGATACAGTAAGCTCACTCACTCATCAAAGGGTTTGTTGGCTGTCGGTCAGTCATTAGGTTTATTCTTTATGGACTTTCTACACACAGCAGCTGGCTGCCCTCAGAACTAACCAGCAAGAGAGCAGGAAAGGAAGAGCTGACTCTCTCTCTCTCTCTCTCTCTCTCTCTCTCTCTCTCTCTCTCTCTCATCTACCATGGGAAATAACATTCCATTATTCATACTCGAAACATTAGAAGGGGTTACACAAAATCAGAAGGTAGGGATCCTTAAAGGACCGTCCTATCACAGTAGAGAAATAAATAATTTTAAGAAAGCCAATTTATAGTTAAATAAACAACTTGCTACTATTACAGACATTTTTATTCCTGTGGGTCATCACTGTCCTCCCAGTGAGGGTCTATCTTAGCTCCTTTTCTCCTTGTCAGGATCAAATTCTCTGACTTAAAGAAAGGATTCCTTCCGGTTCAAAGGTCAAGGGTCCGGTCCATCATCGTGGGGGAGTGAAGGCAACAGGAGCCTGAAGCAGCTGGTCACATCCTTTCCCTAGTCAGGAGGCAGAGAGAGATGAATTCTGGTGCTTAGCCAGCTGTCTCCTTTTGGTGGGACTCAAGTCAGAGGAAGATGCTACCCACTTTTTTGGGGGGGAGGGTGGTTGTGAGTGATCCCACCTTCATTTAATCTAATCAATAGAATTCTCCCCGGACATGCCCACAGGCTAAGCAGTCCCTCCAATTGTGCCTAGAGGCTTGCCTCTGGGTGATTACAGATCCTGTGGAGCTGACAATCAGTACTAACCATTACAGATGCATTTTTGGAAACATCCCAATGTTTGCACTTCTTGTCTTAAGACCCATCTCACCCTCTCGGGATTTGGGCGCACCTCTAAACCCTACATAACTACTGTGGAATCCTCATCCTCGGAATTGCCCTCTTCTCTGCTGTCTAGTGGATCTTGTATACCTGTTAAGTTATAGCCCTCTTCAAATGATCATTCCATCATGCAAGCCCAGCCCCACGAGACTTTCTTTGCCTTCCTTCCTCCTCACTTCCATCCTACCTGACCAACCCAGGAAGTATTTTCCTTCCTGGAAGCTCTTTATGTTTGTGGTTCTCCATCTCTCGCTTCTTTGCCTTTCTTCTGGTGAGTCCACAGGTCTGCATGGCTTTCCCTAGCCCCCACTTCCTTTCATGGCCCTTCAAGGTCTAGCTAAACCTCGTCTCTTCTCCCCCAAACTTCTCCATTTATTAATTAATATCACTAAATTCCACAGAAACCCTGGTTTGTTGTTTAGTCATACCAGTGCCTGAATCTAGTTTCTAGCTTTCACAGATCTTCAACACTGAAGCAATTTTTCTGCAACTACATCAGTTGTACCTCAAGATCAGACAGCTGTTTTCCAGAATACTTCTAACATCTGCTGCGCGCCTAGCAACTAAGAGTCATTTCCAAAGCTAAAAGATTGACAGGAATACAACTGAGAGGGAGGTGTACCTTTAAATCTTCCTTTCAATACCGGGAGTGGTGGCTGTACCTGTAATCGTGGAACTTAAGACTCTAGTCAGGAACATTGTTGTAAGTTGAGATAAAAAACCTAGGCTTTTTAGAACTTATCTAAACTTAAAAGCAAAAAAAAACCCTCTAAATCTGCTTAAAAACTTAGACCATGTGTGATACAATCTGACTCTATTAACTCCATCTTTGGCATCCAACAAAATAAAAGATTTTGTCCGTTTCTCAAATACATGTAAGATTTGTTTAAAAGCCAATGCCAATTTAAATCAATAATCATTGTGAAAATGTCATGCTAGAAAAGGTTATTTTGCAACACTTACATTAGCTAATAAATAACAAGTAAAATCAGTAATCACTAAAAGCAACCAGTAATCAGTGGTACAAAGTTCTCATGGGAAGGAAGAACTATGAAGGATTACATGTTAAGTCTTTTTGATCCATGTTTTCACAGCTGCTAGGTCTGAGTCTATGAGTAAGAAAATAGCCATTGAGACTATAAAGTATTTAGGAAATGGAAACTGCAGTTTAATTCCATCCTTGCTTGCAAAAGAGATTTCAAGTGATAACCAACGGCCAGGTTCTGTAGCTATAGAAAAAACCAGTGCAAGATGCGTCCGGTGGAGGAGAGCCACATGTTCCTTATTGTGGGTAGGCAGGATACAGGGTAAGAAGAAGGAAAATGATAGGTTAGCCCTACTTCAGCTCTCACGATGCAGCAAGGGCTCCACCAGCAAAATCTGAAAACCATTTGTCTTGTTTCTGCCACAGATTCTGTCTGAGCCTGTCGCATAAGGACGCCCCAAGTTCTCAAGGACTGTGGGGAAGTGGACAGCCATCGCCACAAGGGAAACTGAAGCTTTCTCTCTCCACACATCATCTCGTTTCGAGAAAGGAAAATCTTCTAGGTTATATACTGCTTCAAGGAAGGTTTCCAAGGGCAGCGATGTGACTCAGTTATAAAGCTAAGAATACAACGTGGGCTTGAAACCCTACAAAACTGTTTAAAATAAAAATTGAGGGGCTGGAGATGTAGCTCAGGAGTTAAGCCTCTGCCTTGCAGGCGGAAGGTCCTGAGTTCGAATCCTAGACCTCACGTATAGACGCCGGGCAGAAGCAGGGGCGGCCTGCGTTTCTGGTCCTGGTAAGACGGAGCCTATGAATCCTGGGGCAGAGTAAACAAGGAGGAGATAGAGGCGGTCCATGGTGGTTCCCGAATTTGTCCGTGGTTCTACACACACACACACACACACACACACATACATACATGTGCACAGTTGAATAAAAAAATAAAAAAATAAAAATGAGTAACTGAAGAGATGTTTTCATGAATGTTAATGAAAATTTTTCCTCTTCCTCTTTCTCCCCCCTTCCCTTCCCTCCCCTCCCCTTTCCTTGCTTCTCTCCTCTCTCTTCTTCCTTCCCTCCCTTTTCTCACTCTTGCTTTCATTTTAAAGTAAATACTTGAAAAATGTTATGCCAAATAGGGTTCAGAAATCTAAAATTTGGAGAGGTGAAGGAAACAACAAAAATGGTACAGTTGGGTCTCTGGCTTGCTTTACACATCACAACAACAGAATCCAGTGGTTATAACACAAGAGACTACACAGTCTGCAAAAGCTAAAATGTTTACCCATTTGTCAAGGAATAAACCAGAACAACTTTCTGTACAGAAAATGATTTTGATTCCATTGATGGTCACTTGCATATCACATTGAGAAAATAAAATAGAAGAGACATAAATTTCCCCCTTAAAAATAATGGGAAAGGAAAATCACATGAAGTCGTGATTTGTTTCTGTGACATCTGGCTATTCCAACAATCATTTCTCCTGCAGGATATTGCCACATAGTTTGAATTTCTCTACTGCCGGCCATACCTGTGTTAATCACTTTATTTGGACTTCAATGTCCTTATCTATAATTTAGGTTATTGCACAGCCCAAAACAAATCTGCAAACTCTCAAGTCAACATAAATATTAAGCCACATTTGGCTGGCAAGATTTTATATTATTTTCCCCAGTGTATGAACAAATATGGGCTACCTATAAAGTAGATGAAATTGAATAGCACCAGTCCATTTGCCATACTTCTCCCTCATCATTACTTCTTATTTGTGTCTGCCAATACTTCATCCCTCTATAAAAGAAACACATATTTTCTCTCCCCTTCTATCACCTCCTCCGTTTTCCACCCTCAACCAAGATGAGAAAGAAGTGTCCATATGGGTCTCTATGGAGACCTGTGGGAGTGAAGGCTTATGGGAAAATTTCGGAGCCTTCTCCACCATGTTGCCTTTCTATCTGTAGGTTCCAAATGGCAGTGTCTCCATGCCCCCAGATTTGCTATGATGCTGTCAGCTGTGGTCATGTAGGACTAAATACTCTTTCCAGCAGAACAGGAGACACTTGGCAAAGTCCAAGTTCAGAACCAACCCTCAGGACATAAGACAACAACTAGCGGCACATGCCTTCTATTTACATTCGAGTTCATTCTTCTAAGGTGCTTCTTAGAAGCAGATGGTTATATTTATAAGGCTCTAGATGGTTTCAAAGGAGTTCAATGCTAGAAGCCTTGTCAGTCTGACACTTTTCCTGTGGAGACATCACACAAACGGCTATCTATCCCCAGAAGCAAACTCGATGAGAGAGCAGAGCAACAATGACCCCAAGCGCTAACTTGAGGAGCCAGTGAGTTTATTGGGGTTACTTGGCAGGACTAGGAGTAAGCATTACTGACAGGAACAAGGGTGACTCAAAGGCAGCTACATCACCAGAAACTGCCCCCCAAGAGTCTAAATGACAGAAGAGGCAACTTAAGTTCTCTGCTGTGTGGTGTGCTCCTGAAAGAGTCTCCTCCAAACTTCTGGACTGTTCATGTTTCTTCCAGACCATTGGCAGGAGTCCCCTCCCCCAGGAGCTATTTACTGCTTTTTCTTCACCATGAAGAACCCACATGTTCCCTCTCTCTCTTGCCCTCTCTCTCTCTCTCTCTCTCTCTCTCTCTGTCCACCCTCCCAACCTCCCTACCCCCAGGAGCTTGTAAGTTTCAGGGTTAAAGACCTGCTTGCTTCTGAGCCTTCCCCAGGATGGAACATTTAAATTGGCACTCAGCATCCTCCTTATGTTAGACTGGGGGGGAGGAACTGTCCAGGATAGCATTAAGCTGTGCCCAAAGGGGGAAAAATAACAGACACCAAGTATAAGACCTTCATGCAACCAAACTGCCGAACATGAACTATAGTCATTTTGAAACCTAGGGCTTCACAGTGCATAAATAGCACTATGAATTAAAATATCATTCAGACAGATTTGCAGTCTGAGATTGAATGACGAGCAAGACAGGATTTCACTTACTGGTCCTAGAGACTTTCTAGATGTGTGAAAACACTTTTTCTGCACTGTGTAGGAAAATCAAGGGACGCAATACGGAGTCCATGATCTGATGAGCTTTGCCCTCGGCTCACTTTGATTTGAACAACTGTGATCCAGCTAATCTAATTTGATTACCATTTTAATAAGAATATGTACACACCCCAACTCCCAAGTAAGACTCCTGTGCTATTACCAAACCAAGAAACTCAATAGCAATTATATAGATCCCAAGGACCAGACATTTGCATCCATCTCCTAATGTGTGTGTGTGTGTGTGTGTGTGTGTGTGTGTGTGTGTGTGTGTGTTTGCGCATGTATAATATGTGCCATTGGGCACACACCAGGACATAGGACATATATATGAAGGCCAGAGGAGAGCTTTGTGGAGTCAGTTCTCTCCTTGCTCATTTATATGTGTTCTAAAGATAAAACTCCAGTGCCAGGCTAACCTAAGAAGCACCTGTACACACCGAGTCTCTTGCTAGCCATCCTGTGAATTTCCAAGACTGCTCGCTTTGAACCTGGAGTATGAATAATTTTGACTACAGTGAAGCTGCATCAACTTTGAAATGCCATCAAGTGCATTTATGCTAATAACATTGGCAGCACATCTGCTGACTGTCACATGTCATATATAGCTCTGCTTTGGCCCAACATTAACGTTTATGGTCACAACTAAAGGTGGTCAAAGCGAAGGACTTGCATGTTACATACGAGCACTCACTATTTCTTGACTGACTTTTGTTACCTTAAGCACATCTTAAAATCCTTTCCTATCCTTTGTCGTAGGTGTCCCGTTGCTATGACAATGCTCCGTTTATCTCCTTCTAAAGATGTTTATTCACTCGGGATACTCTGCTCCATCTTCATGTAAGGTCTCACCACTTTTCAGCACACATATGACGCTTTCAACGTGAACTCTGCTGACTTACAGTTTATTTCTGTTATAAAGTTTCTGAGAAAAGTCTCAGCAAACGGCCGTCTTTGCAAACCAAACTTCCAACTTGGACATGCTCTTTGAAGAGGTGAGTTTCCCCTCCTGGATGTGCTTCTGTCTTTGTGCCCCCCATCCTCACTTCTCCAAGGCCATGAATCCTCGGTTCTTCATCTGAGGTGTGAAGTTCCTCTTTTCCATGTCTGCTCAAATCTGCCTCTCTGGCCAGGAGTCCCGGGGCCAGGCCATTCATCACACTGCCTGGCACTCTCCGGTCTGCGATCAATTGCTTGGCAGCCTCTCCCCGAGTCTCGACAGCGGCGCCTCGGATCTCCAGCAGGGAAAATCACACAACTGCACAGATCGATTCCAATTCCGAGTTATGGCTTCACATCCACTGGGCACTCGCAACTGCCTGGCAGCCCTTCTGTATTTCACCAGGAGCTCTCCCTCTCTCTCTCTCCTTCTCTCGCGCTCTCTCTCTCAGTTTCAAATTGGCAATTTCAAATGTTCTCCTTCGCCTCACACCTCCTACCCAAAGTCGTAATCTGTCACTTTCATTGAGAGAGAGAGAGAGCGAGAGAGAGAGAGAGCCTCCAGATACTGCCCAATGCTCGCTGGCCATCCTCTCCTCCCATACTGAACTGTCTTCCTTGTCTTCTGGATTAGACCCCCGAGTGGCTTCAGAGTACCCCTTCTGCACAGAACCTCTCTCCTGCATCTTCATATTTTCTGTTGTGCTTTATTTCATTAGGTTTGGTATTTGAGCGAATGTCTCATGGAGCCCAGGTTGGCCCTGAACCCACTTACCAGCCAAGGATACCCTGAGCTTCCTCTGCTCCTCTTCCTCCTCTTCCCAAGTGTTGGAGTCACAGGTATGCACACATCACCACCACCCCATCTTCAAGACCCCCTCTCTTCTTTCACTTTTCTTCCCACTTCTCTTGACCCCACTCATGACTCGAGCAAGATGAAATAAACATCCTTGTCCTTTTCTGTGCTCTTCCCGTCCTTCCACACAGTTCTGGATTTCTAATTTCTTTTCTTTTTTAACACCGATCACCTTATTTTATTGCCAAGTTTTAGACATTGTTATCAGAAAGTGTTCACATGGGGCTGGAGAGGGGTCTCAGCAGATGAAGCATTTGCAGACCAGGTATGTGGACCAGCGGAGGTTTTTAAAGATATTGATGCTACTGTGTAAATCCTGGGCCCGCATGATGACCTGCCTGTAATCCCAGCCCTGGAAGGCAGAGACTTGGAATCCCTAGAGAAAGCTGGTTAGCGAGACCAGCCTTACCCAGCGAGCTCTTACCCAGCCTGGAAAGAAGAATAATTAAAGATGGTTTTGGATATCTACATCAAGCAGGTGATTTCTCATTTCTTGCACCTCACTCCTGTGCCCTGTGACTGACTGACATTGTCCTTGCCATACTATCATCTTCTTTTGAAACTAGAAGCTTCTTAATCCTACTCTGTCCTTCCCAGTCTACACAGTGCTTCTGATGTCTCTCCCTGTTCCCCAGAATCGTTCCCTTTCTGTAGTGTACACTCCCCTCCTGTTTTTCCTCCCAATGTCTTCCGTGTCTCTTCTTGCTCTTCACAGAACTTTTCTGCCACCCCCCCTTAGAGGCTCCACCCTCGGCCTCCCTCTCTCTTCTGGTCTTCAAGGTTCGATATTTTCCTGTATGATTTAGTCCACTTTCGAGGCTCACTTGCCATTCACGTCTCTGTGCTGATAGTGCTGGGAACGGTCCAGCCTTGTCCGCCGAAATGCAAACCCATAGAAACCACTGCTATGAGCTTTTTCAACTAGAGCATGTGGCTGAGTCCAAAAAATTCATGTGGCAAAAACATAATTCATCACATATTCATCTGGCTTGGGGGCAAACCCATCTATCATTGTCTAGTTTTCTGGGACTGTTTTTGGCTTGGGAATGACATCCCAAATTCTCAGTTTCTCCCATCAGAAACACAGATACATGTACATACATATCTATGTATATTTGCATGCATGTGTATATAAGGTAAAAGACATCTATGTATCTGTAAATTATTTTTTTCCACAATTTCACATCAAACACAATGTCCATGTAATTTTTTCTCATCCATATTGGCTTGTGTGTGATTTGCTTTCTGTGTGACTGCCACAGCTTCTAATTTGTCTTCTGACCATCTCTGTGCTCCATGCACATTGAACATCATAAGCAGGGTAATTTTCTTTCCTCTGTGTGTGTGTGTATGTGTGTGTGCGCGCGCGCACGCGTGTGTGTGTATAGAGGATGATGTTTGTACATGAGTGTACTTGAATGTCTGTACCAGCAAGGCCAAAGGATGATACCAGGAATCATCCTTAGTTCCCCTTCCATCTTATTGCTGTGAATCTGGATCTTTAATTAAATCCAGAACATGCACCTAGGGCTAGTCTGGCAAGCCAGTTTCCACTGGGGATTCCCAGGTTCTGCATTCCAGGGCTAGATTACAGGCAGGCTGCCACATCCACTGATCATATTGAGGTCGGATTTGTTTATATAGGATAAATCTCTATCCACCTTGGAAGAGTAAGCCTATTTAAACCATTCTAAACCAGAGAGTCTATCACATAAAAATCTCTCAACATAGGAGAGATTTGACTCTGGGCCCTGAATGTGGCAATCACTCTGCTTGCTGCTGATAAATTCATTACAAAATGGCTTCAGGGGAACAAGGGTTTTATTGTTGGCTTACCATTGTCTGCTTACAGTTCATAATCCAGCTTGGCAGGAGAATCCACACCAACAACCAGGGTCAAGGGAATGGGCCACACCCTATCCACGGGACTCCTGGGAGAGGGGTAACAATGTCTGCCTAACTACGCCGAAGAATGAGAAACGTTCTTAACCAGTTCCCTCCATTTTGTCCACCTGCCCAGAGGATGGTCCCACTCCCATAGGCTGGGTCTCCCCCATCAATTAAACAATCGCCTGCAGGTTTGCTTAAGGTTTAGCTACTAATTCTTTACCAATGTGTCCGGAGCAGAAGCCTTCAATTGCCAAGTTGATACCTGTATCTAACTGTATGACATCAGGGTTGTAATACGGCATAGGTCAGGAGCTGGACACCTTTTACTTACCAGCACCGGTAAGACCCTCGATTGGATTGACAAGAGGCATTTCATAGTCACAGATGCCTGTGTGTCATCCAGTTCCTAGACTCAGGGCACACACCACATTAGCAAAAGATGGGCCTGAAACAATCCTCCAGACAATGTGTCCCCATCATTTCTGTACATATCCAATGTTGCCAGAAACAAATCTGATTAAGCATCCACTTATTCCTTAGGAACTTTTCAAAATCTTCTATTAATGGAAGTTCTACTTTTTCCACTTTAATACGCAAACTACCAAGTCATCGAACTCAATTTCTCACCAGATATGGCTTAGGTATGGCTTTAAGCAAGACGCGTAGGAGTCTTGCTTATTTCCTGTCTCTGACAGATGGATCTTTCCTGTCCGTGACTCTGTGTTAGAGTCTTCCGGTCTATTCAGGGATGAGCCTGGCGACTTCTTGTGTCAATACTAAAGTGTCACACGGTTTATTTAATCCTAGAAGTGGTATTACAACCTGGGTTAAAAAAAGGAACAAATGGCACCTCTCCTGCCCCATGCTGCACAGGTACCAGACAAACTACCCAGACATTACGAGCTCATGCCCTACTTGCTCAACTTGTTGAGAGAAAATAGGTTACCTGCCGCTCTGTAGGATTGCCAGGGAAATATAGGACACCAAGTAACACTGGAATTTCAGACAATCGGGTATTAATTTTTTTGGTATAGGTATGTCCTACATAATATTTGGGGCACACAATAAAAATTATTCAGCATTTACAATGTCAAATGTCTCTGGACATCCATCCTGTCCTGTTGCGTATGATGGGTTGCCATCAGGAGGTATTATCTGTAAAGTCTCTTCCTGTCTATTTCCATCTCCATCTTGACTTTGACCTTTTTTTTTTTTTTTGGACAAGGTTTCATATAGCCTAGGCTGGCTTGGAACTCTATAACCAAGAATGGCCTTAACCTTTGCTGATTCTCTCTACCTCTATAGCACTGTGATTACACCCAAGTTTCACCATGATACTGGCGATTGAAGTCGGGGCTCTGTGACTGTATGGCAAACACTCCACCATGTGACCTACATTCCCTAGCTTACTCCTCCCATCGGAAAGCCCCACTAAAAGAATTATCATCCAGAGATGCAAGAAGAAGCATTTTCTCTCCCAGCCTGACCCTACACCCAAACTCAGCCTTCCATAGTCTGCAAAGGGAATACAGGCTGGACCAAGATCACACAGTCGAGAAGCTGGGAGAGGTATCAGTATTATTGCCATGGTTAACTATAAGCCCAGCAATTCTACCTGATACTTAAAGAGATAAGATAGTTTGTTTTTTTAAAGTCATCTTCCTTAAGAACTTGCAGAGAAAGACAACTAAGCCTGGTTGGTGAGAGACAGATGTGGATCCTTTCTTAGACATTCTAAAGGAGATTCAATGAGTCACTTAATAGTTGTGACACTACCAGAGCTAATGGTGAACACAGGAGTGGAGATAAGCAAATGTGCAGAAAAGAGAGCTAGCAAGTGGGGAGATTTACACATTCCTCTAACCAGAGGGGCCCTCAGAGACACCCTAATGTATTCTCTGAACGGTGACCCACATGAGCACACACACACACACACACACACGCATGCATCATGCAAACACACCAACACATACATAGCAAACATACAAGAACTCACACAGGATGTATGTGGTGTACCTGGCACTTCTTAATGCCGATGTCTGAAATAATCAGCATAGCATAACACATGTTCACCATAATACAACCAAGCTGCCTGTGCTTTGAGGTAATTCCCCTCGTGGAGTTGATTTAGGCTGCTCTCCTCCAAGAGATATGGCTCAATGCCCACAGCATTACAAAGGAAAAATAGCCGCAGGTCCAATGGAGGCTGTTTTCCTTCTACGGGACAAAAATCTGACCCTGTGATGGTAAAGACACATGATTCCACAGATTGCACCCTGCAATAGCTAACTTCATGTGGCAATATTGTGGCACCCAGATGCTTGGCCAAGCATTCTAGATGTTTCTGCGAGGGTCTGGAATGGCAGTAGCACTGCAATCAATGGATCGAGTCAAGCATGTTTCCCTCTCAGATGTCAGTCAGTCTCATCCAATCTGAGAAGCGTGCAAATGAAAGAAGGCAAAGAATTCTGTCTCTCGACAGATTGTTCTGGACATGGGACCGTAGCCTTTTGCTGTCTCTGGGCTGGAACTGAGACTTACATCAGGTCCCCATGTAAGCCAATGACTCTATCAATCTATGTATCATTGTAACATATCTATCATATGTCCATCTATATGTACAATCTTCTATCTATCATTTACCTCTATCTGTCATCAGTCTATATCTATCATCTATCTATCTCTATCATTATGTAGGTCATGGTTTGAATATGGTCGTCCCCCACTGGCTCATGTGTCTGAACCCTTAGTTGATATTTGAGAATCCTTAGTTGAAAGTTGAGTTGATGTGGGCGATGGAGCCTTACTGAAGGAAGGCACATCACAGGGGGTGGGCCTTGAGGTTGGTCAGCTCTTACCGTCTGCCTCTGGGTCCCTCGGCCTCCGTGACACTCAACAGTTAAGTAACGTAGTTTACACCCTCTGGTATAGGCCATTTATAAAAACCCAGAAGAGAGAGAAATGAATCAAGGACAAAAAGCCATAGAGATATCAAAGGTAAAAACCAGGCTTAAAGATGGACATATACGGCTTATGGGGTTGCTTTTATCAGCTTCTGAGACCCATTAGTATCCATCCATGTCTGGTGACCTCATGTGAAGTATGAAAGTAGTCACAACGGGAGAGCAAACAGACAGAAAACGACAAATCACACACATCTGTGTTTCCTTTTGTTTTCTTCTGAATTCCTTCTTACTTTCCTTTTTGAGAACCAGGTAAGAACACAGCCTCTCCTGCTGCCTAAAAATCCAATAGAGAAACATGACAGCTGTACTCGACTGAGAAGCCTGGGGTGCCTTTGAAGGTGGAGCACAGGAAGGACGGCCTGGGGCCAGAGCATGTGCCCTCTAGGTTGAGACGGTAGACGCAGAAGAAGCCTTGGAAAGAAGGGTCTGGCATACTTTCCTCCAACCTGACATCCTACCTATTCAAATCCAACTCAGAATAGAAATCGAACATGGAATTTAAGTCATATTTTGAAATCAGTGCCAATTTTTATCTTCATTCCGTTTGCTTCCTGGGGCTTTCTTTTGAAAACTTCACACTTTATATTTGCTGTTGTAAGGAATCACATCTCAAAACCTTACTCCTGGTAACTTTAAATGACTTTGCTGGAGTAGGGACAAGATGCTTAAACAGGAAGAAAAAAAATGCAAAAGCAAACTTCATCTTCCTTCCCCCCCCAAAAAAGAAACTAATAGTTATTTAACCGAGATCAGCAATACCTAGAGTTTGCACACCTACCTGCAGGGGCTGCAGGAATCCCATGCAGTTCTCCAGTGCAATTACACAAGCTGCTGTAGGCGTCCCGGGGGACAGTCCTTGAATTTGCTCTACAGTATCAGTTGTGCCCTGCATTTCATTTTCCTGTAATTCCAAGACAGATGCAAACATTTGAACCTCTGTGTCTGGATAGTTAAGCACATAATTGTCTTTGTAGTTTAACAGGACACAATTGGTAAACTTGATTCCAAAGAATAAAGGAGAGAAAAAATACACTTCTTACACTTTCTGTACCAGTTTTTCTAGTCTTGATAAGGAATTTTAAGGATTCTGATTAGCATATTCTCTTCTTTGTGCAAGAAAGAGATTGCTCGCCTTTTAGACTCTAATAAGCTATTATGTTTACTATTGCAAATCTAGCATTCATTTTGTAGCATACATAAAACAATATGTAAAGACAATATTATAGATAAATATGTGATATATTTGTGTACGCACTGGTTTTCTGTTTGAAATACTTCTTTAATGCGCATATGACAATATGGCTCACATGTAAGTCTGACAACCTGAGTTTGATCCCTGGAGTCCACGTAAAGGTAGCAGAAGGGAAAAAACTCCCCATATTCTCCTCCGACCAACACACATGCCTATCCACATACATACATACGACACACACAAATAATGAATAAATAATTTTTAAAAATTGCCTCAATCCTAATTTGATACAAATAAATAACTGTAGAGAAATAAAAAAATTATTATATTATTATAATAATCAATTATTTTGCAGTCTAAGTACTAAGGATGAGGAAATGCCCAGTTTGCTAATACAAGGACTCACTTCCAAATTTCTTGCTTTGATTTGGTCTAATCCTGGGACACATTGTTTCCATGAAAAAGAAGTATCAGCGTAGTGCATAAAATATTGCCGTATATGAGATCCTTAACACAGGTGGAATGTGATTGATTCTGATACATAAAATATCACTGTATATGAGATACTTAAATGGGTGGAATGTGAGCAAATCATGTTAACTGAAAGGAAAACAGTAAAATCCCTGGAGAATACTGTCTTCTGCCTCCAGCCACCAAAGGGATCCCCTACCAGGATCCTTTCCTACCTTTAATCATTCCCTCAAAATTCTTTTGTAAATGATTTTAACAGGAGAGTCACAAATGGATACTGCAAACAATCTCGACATGTTTTGTACCTGCACATGTTCACCTCTAACCCTGAAGTCACTTTCTCATTTGTGGGAGTGTTTACCTATTCACTGGCTCCGGGAAAACTGCGTGACTCCCTCAAAGGAGCTAGAGACTCCGTACTGCATCTGCCCAGCATCTGTAATGAAACACCAGCTCTCTCTGGGTTGTCTAAAAGGTCTTCAGACACCCCTGCAGAGAGTGTGAGAACACCATTTCTGCAGGGACATCTTTGCTCTAAATTATTTGCTCTCGGTGTTATTTCATGTTGTCTGCAATAACAACCCTCGGTGCATCAAAGTTTTGCATCCATGGTTTTGACAACTCAAAGCAAAGAACAGCTCCAATGATTTCTAAGCAGACAGTAATTATGCAATGTCTGGTTTGTACCGGCTTGTGTCCCCAAGTCACTTAGAAGTCACGGACGGAATCACCATGCTCTGCATATGAGCATGCATGTGTGGCTCTGGGGGATTCCCAAGGAGGTTGCTCTGCTGTGCCGCGTGGACAGGCACACTTTTCTGCAGCTGTGCTGAGTGTAGGTCACTGGGTCACTCACAGTGACATCACTGCTCCAGAGGTTTGTACGTCCCTATGATTATCTATAAAGCACCAGAGCCAATCACTCAACTTCTGTACTTTGCCATAACTTTGTACTTGTTTCTTTTTTCCTACCCAGGTTTGTTCTTTTCCTATTTGCATGTGTAGAGGTGTGTGTGTGTGTGTGTGTGTGTGTGTGTGTGTGTGTGTGTGTGTGTAGAAAAGGGCACTAAGTGTGCCTATGGAGGCCAAAGGCTGACTTCTGAAATATTGCTTTGCCCTGGAGTTTCCCAGGCCCACCTTCCAGGACTGGAAGTATAAGTTACCACCATTTCTGACCAGCATTTTTACACGGGATCTGGGATTTAAACCCTAGTCCTTTTGCTTGTGAATCACAGGCTTAATCCCTGAGCCATCTCCCCAGCCCCTTTCCACACAGTTTTGCAAATTCCTAACCCTAGTGTTCAATATACAGACTCTGTACCTAATAAAAACTTAAGTGCTTCTCCTTAGAAGACAGAAGGGCCACTCTTGGCACAATTCAAGACTTAATTGGGAAGCAAGTTCAAAATCTCCCTTCAGTTCCCTGAACCAGTCATCATCATTGGATCCTGAGGCCCATCACCTTCATTATGTCATAGAATTAGTTCCTGGCAGGCAAACGAGATAGCATAGCGGATAAGCCACATGCTCACAAACCTAGAGACCCAAGTTCAATCCCCAGAAGCTCACATGGGGGGAAGGAGAGAATTGACTTCTGAAAGTTGTTCTCTGACCTCCGCCTATGTACCATAGTGTGTAAGCACACACACCCCTCTCTTGATTCCTGTTTTTCTCTCCTCAACTCCCCCAAATACATATGGAATATATTTTTTAAAAAGAACTGGATCTGACTGACCTCATTCAGATGCCCCAGTGACATAGTAAAGCTCAAGTCAGCATGCAGTCTCTGCGTTCTTCAGTGGCTTATAGGAAAGGATCCTAAAGATGCTCCTGCAATCCTCCCAAAAGCTTCCCACTACTGACTTCAAGATTCACTCGTGTATCCTCACAGGACGCAAGCAGAGCAGGCTCCAAAGTCACAGCATCCAACTTGAGGAGATTCAGAAAGAAAACAATTCATGTAAACAAAACACGGTCAGAGAAATGCTCACCAATGATGAGCACATATAATCAAGACAGCACGAATGTAAACAACGAGGAAGAAAACCAACTCTGTTCTAGCAAATCAATAATGATGAAACAGCATTCGATGTGAGAGAAGTCCACTTGTGTTACCCCCACATACCACTTACAGAACTGTAAGTGAGCATGGCATTTGGGCAAAGAAAATAGGGCAGAATTTACAACAATCATTTTAGCTTCATTATGTATTGCTGCAACAGAATTCTTGAGACAAAGAATTTCGGGGAGAAAGGTTTCAACTGGTGCATAGTTCCAGACAACTGTCAATCACGACAGGGAAGGCACAGTGCAGGAACAGGAAGGGACAGGTCACATCACACCACTGCCGAGTCCACAGAGCAGTAGATGCATGTCTGCCCATACCCAGCTCTTCTTGCTCTTACACAGCTCTGGATGCCCTGCCTAGGGAAGGGTCCTGCCCACAGTGGGATGACTCTTCCTACACCCACTAATGCAGTCAATACAGCCCCTCCCAGCCATGCCCAGAGACTGATCCTAATCCAGAAAATCCCTCTCAGTGTGGCCAGAGGCCTCTTATGTATCAGGTCAATGATTAATACCAACCATCATGTCACAGTTAGGCGCAGGTGTCAACTTGACAGTTGAGAGTTTGAGCTCTGGGCACATTTGTGGAGAATTAGTAGCTGAGTTAAGCCCAGAACAAACCTGCAGGAGATTGTCTAGCCGATGGGAAGCCCAGACCATGGTGGGTGGGACTAGGCCCTGAACAGATGAATAAAATACTGAGAGCCGGTTGAGGAATACTTGGCCAGACATGTTGGTCTGACAAATAAGGATCGTCCACTGTCAGCCATTACGTACAGATGGTGTGGCCAGTTCTCTCGGCCTTGGTGTTGGTGTGAGTTCTCCTGTCAAGGTGGACTGAGAACTGTAACCAGGAATCATAAGAATAAACTACTTGTTCCCTTAAGCTGTTTGATAGTCATTTGTCAGCAATCATGCAGGCAAACTGCAACACATCACAATCACTTAAAATAGTTCATGCTTATGAATGCCAATTATAAGAATAAACTTATAGAAGATGTCATAAAGAAGATGGGAGACATGTTGGAGTGGGAGAGGGCTGCCGTTTGCCTACATGTTACAAATAAATTCACGGCCAAACTACCAAAGGGAAGAAGGAGGTTTTATTTTAGCTCATTGTTATCCAGTTACACCCCTAGTCCAGCAGGGTTCAAGAGGAATTAATCACAGGACCACTGGGAGAGAGGCAGACCTCACCTGCCAGACAGCATGTCTGTCAAGTACAGCAAAAGATGCCAACTTCCTGAATCGGCCTTCTCCCTTTTATCCACCTGCCCAGGAAAAGTTCCACCCACCGTTGGCTGGATCTTCTCTCATCAATTACACAATCTCCTGCAGGCTTGCAGGGCTTAACTCGAAAACTAACTCTTCACCAACATGCCCAGAGCTGATACCTTCAAGATGACACCTGCAGGTAACTAACTACCACAGGGGTCTGGGGGGTTGGGTAGGCGGGTGGTGACCAAGAGGCATTGTATATATGTATGAAATTGTTGAAGAATAAATTCAAAGTGTTAAAAATGAGTAACCGGACAGAAATAACCCAGAGATATACATGAAAATTGTACGCACGAGGATAAATATACATGGGGAAACAGGCTAAGAAGCAAGGCCCCCCCAAAAAAAAACCCTATATACCTGCAACCCTATATACCATCTACTGCAACATAATGCAAAACTAAAATAATATTTAGCAGAATGTTAAATGATATGCAAAAAATGTACCTTATGTGAGTTAAGTGAGGAAGGCACAGCAGATTTTCAATTTATGCAACGTGGCAGAGTGGGCTTTCGGGGGAAGCATTAATGCGGGATGAAATATAAAAACATATCATTTACATGCCTGGCTAAACACCAGGAAATTAATTAATCAGAAACTATAAAATAGTAGCAAACACAAATACGCAGAAGTCGGGTAAGCATTTGAATTTCCATTTTCCTGCGTTCTAGCCACTGGGTCTAGGGACTGTGAGCTGTTGGGTCGCTGAGAACCCAACATCGTGGGCAGTTTCAGGAGACAGTGCAGGGTCCTGGACGGGGCCAGTGACAGGCAGAACTGGGTATTTCCCGACGAGTAACCTTTTCACAAATTGACCCAGAGAGGATGAGCCCTGCAGGGAAAATTAGCGAAGAGGCCTACTGCTTCTGACTTAGCACTTACTGAACAGAAAGGAAGGCAAGAGAGAGGGATCTGTTCTCTTCGGAGGAGTCCTAATCCAGGATTTATATTTGGTTAGATTAAGTGATTGAATTTGATTAGTGTGGTAGTTTCTCTGCATGTTACTGATAAAATCACAACAAAACAACTTAAGGGAAGAAGGGTTTTTATTCTCTCTTAGGACAGTCTGGTTACAGTTCCTTGTTCAGCTTGGCAGGAGAACCCACTGCAACACCAAGGGCCGAGGGAACTGGCCACACCATCTCCACATAGCAGCTGAGAGAGGGACGATCCTCACTTGCCAGACCAGCATGTCTGGCCAAGTGTACACAAGGATGCCAACTTCCTCAACCAGCTCTTTGCATTTTATTCACCTATTCAGGGTCCCACACACTGTGGGCTGGGCCTTCCCCATCCACTAAACAATCTCCTGCAGGTTTGCTCTGGGCAATTCTCTACAAATGTGCCCAGAGCGCAAACCTTCAACCATCAAGTTGACATGTATATCTAGCTATGACAGATTAAGTGGCTGCATTTACATTCTTGGGTAGGTGTAGATATAAGCAATAGAGGCTGGAGAAGAAGTCCCTGATTCCTACAGATCACTTCAGTCCTGTTTCTTATGTATACTGCCCTACAGACCATATTTTTAAACATATTTTATTTATTGTGTGTGTGCGTGTGTGCGTGCGTGCGTGTGTGTGTGTGTGTATGTGTGTGTGTGCGTGCATGTGTGTGTGTGTGTTTATCAGAGGGCACTGTGTGTCCCTGTGGAGGACCAAGGGTGACTTCAGGAATCATTCTGGATTGCTTCTGCCTTCTCTTTGCTTTGCTCTGGGATTTCCCAGGCTTTTTCCACCCGCGTCAGAAGTGCAGACCACCACTGTTTCCACCTGACATTTTTACATGGAATCTGGGATAGTAATTGAAACCATAACACAGCCATTTAAAAGGAACGAATGACTGAACTGACAAACACTTGTGAGATCTGTCACGGAGCAGCCTCACATGGGAGTTTGACTTCAGGTGAGTGATAAAACCACAGTTCTGTTTTAGCAGCTGTGTCTTCTCATGGGCAGAATCACCCTCTAGGATTAAATGTTTTGAGAGTGTGGACAGATGGACCCCAATACCTCAAATACTAAGGATACATGGAATTCCCCCATATATGCATGTTCTTAAAAGACCTCAGTTACATGGTAACATGATTATATCGTGGTGTACACACACACACACACACAGACACGCACACACATACACATGCATGCAGGCATGCATGCACATGCACGCGTATTTAGTGAATTTTTCAAGAGGGTCATGTAGGGCTGGAGAGATGGCTCAGGGGTGAAAGCTCTGTCTCACAAACAGAAGGTCCTGAGTTTGGATCCCATGTTCCGACATTATAAAAGTCAGGCAGACACTGTGGAGGCCTTCCCCTTTAGGCCTGGAGGGTGGAGCTTGGGAAATCCCAGAGTGAAGCAAAAAGGAGGCAGAAGCAATGCAGGATGATTCCCAAAGTCACCCTTGGCCCTCCACAGGGACACACAGTGCCCCCTGATATACACGTAAACACACACACACACTAAATAAATAAAGAGGACCATGAGAACATTATCAGAAAAGGAACAATTAGGTCACTAAGGATTCCGAGGGGAGCTCCATGCATATGCTACTCACCTCATGAATATTCATAAAAGTTTCTTCTAAATCTACAACATAGAACGGACACAGTGCTTGCCCTTCCCTGCAGGACTGCCACTCCAGTATCACTGTGGAATTCCTGCTCTGCTTTGCCAAATTATCAGTCTGCGCGTCTTCCTTCCAAGAAGACGAGAACTGAAGATCCCTCACTTGTGGAGGGAAAAGCCTCAAGTCAGAAACATACTTTAGACATTTTCTTTAGTACTGTAGCCACTGGTAAGATGCCCATGTTCCTGGAATCAAATCCTCACTCACATGCCCATAAGTGACAACTAATGAAATTCATTCGGTTGTTTTTTTAAAAAAAGTATACAAGAAGGGGACCCGTTGGAAAGGGGAACAGGAACGAGTGGGAGGGAACAAGAAAGTTTAACAGCAAGGGTGAAAATGATCAAATTTTATACAATGTATGTGGGATCTTGTGACCAGCACATTTACCTCTCTATCCTGATGGGTATCAGAGGGGGGTCAGCAAGAATTAAATCAGGCTGAGTCCAGAGTGGATCTCGGAAAAGCCAAAAACCAAATCAAGTTTATTATGGAATCTAATCCCTTATATACCGAGAAGTAGGAGGTGATATCTGTACACTGTGCAGAGTGATGACATCAATAGTGCAGACAAACTGCAGGTGCAAGGTCAACAATAGGTAGGGACACCAATAATACAGCCCTGCCGATCCTTAGACATGTTAATAAACCCTAATGGCCCCATTACATTGTAGGGAAAGAACAGCTGCTGATAGGTCAGGAGCATGGTGACACAATTACAGTGATAAAGCTCTGTGCCCGTCCTTTAGGTGTGCTAATCAATGTCTACATGGCTTCCAAAGAGCAGGAAGGAATATGTAGAAAACACCTCTGCCCTTGAACCCAATTTGAGACAGGACAAGATCCATTCCTGCCCCTTGCGGAAAGCCAACAGGAGTCAGCCTGTAACTAGGCTGGCATAGGCTGGCATCTATGTTGGCATAGGCACAAAACTATGGTGGTACAGAAGGCGCATTGCAACTGAGACTGAGGAATGCCCTTGGCATCCATCTTCAAGAAAAGGAGATCTTGAGCTTGAGTGTTCCCTACAAATGTATACGCATAAAAATGGCATTATGAAAACTATTGTGTATTATTCACATACACATTCAATTTTAAAAGATAAAAGCTGGGCTGGAGAGATGACTCAGGGGTTAAGACTCTGCCCAGCAAGCAGAAGATCCTGAGCTCAGATCCCAGAACCCACGTAAAAATGCCAGACAGAAATGCTCGCCTGTGCCGCCTAATCCCCAGGTGTCCTGCAATTCCAGTCCTCATGGGCAGAAGCTAGGAAACCTCTGAAGGAAGCGAAAAGGAGGTAGAAGCAATCCAGCATGATTCCCGGTCACTTTTGGTCCTCCACACAGTGCCCTCTGATACACAACACACACACACACATACAACACATACACACACACACACACACACACAATCAATCAATCAATCAATCAATCTAAAAAAAAGATAAAAGTTGTCGTAGTTTGAATGTGAGTTGTCTTATGTATTTGAACCTTAGCTGATGTTAATGTCTGGGAAAGTCGTGGCATCTTTAGGAGCCAGAGCCTTGCTAGAGGAAGGCATGTCATGAGGGTGGGCCTTGAAGTTTGGTAGGCAGGCCCTGCTTCCTCTCGGTTTGCTCTTGCTCTCTCTGCCTTCTTGATGGTGTCTGATGTGAACCAGCCTCCAACTTCTGTCTATAGACATATCTACTGTATGTGATTCCCACCATAATGGACTATAGCCCTGGAATCACAAGTCAGGATAAGTACCCATTTCTCCTTTAAGTTTGTTGTATCAGAGTGTTGTTTCAGTAACAAAAGAAATGCAATTGCCACAGAAAACAAAAAATAAATGAATAAACACATAAATCCCTACAGAGATGGCAGAGTAAGTTCAAAAGTTTGCCCAAAAAGATGCCACAGGAAAATCCAATAATTTTAAATATGCATGTATCTAAATAATGTAATATTATCTTTTATATACAAGTGATTAAAATGTATTTTAAAATGGTGAAATATTTCAATATGATGAATATGGCAAACATACATAAAAATTGTGGATGTAGAAGATTTGAATAATATAGTCAATACGCTTGATTTAATAGGCATAGAGAAAATTTTAAATTGAAAAACTGCAAAAGCCACATTCTTGGAGAAATATAAAACATTTATTAAAATATTTAAAAAAGCAAACCTCGGCAAGTTTCAAAACATTGGTATTCTACTGACTGCACGCTGTCAGCTCGACGGATCTCAGCTTCAAAGTCATTACCACACAGTGAAAGCTACATCACTCCATGCAGCCATCAGGAACCATCACTTTTAGCCAGCTCCCTAGAATCCCACAACCCGGGTGTCTTGAACCAGCAGAGATGTATTTATTCTCTGAAGATAGAAAGTTTGAATTCAGGGGGCTGGAGAGGTGGCTCAGGGGTTAAGCTTCTGCCTTACAGAAGGAAGGTCCTGAGTTCGGATCCTAGACTCCACGTATAGACATCGGGCGGAAGCGAGGGCGGCCTGCGTTTCTGGTCTTGGTAGGGCGGAGCCTGTGAATCCCGGGGCAGAGTAAACAAGGAGGAGGTGGAGGCGTCCATGGTGGTTCCCGAATTCACCCGTGGTTCTGCACACACAGGCTCCCACACACACACACACACACGTACACACACACAATTAAATAAATAATAAAAAAAAATTAGAAAAAAAGAAAGTTTGAATTCTGGTTGTTGGTCACGCTATCTCTGCAGAACTTTTCTCTATGCTTTTGGTTTGCTGGCAATCTTGGCTTTTGGTAGGATGTCTCCAGTTCCATTTGCTGTTTCTTTCCTTCTTTCTTTCTTTTCTTTCTCTTTCTTTCTTTCTTTCTTTCTTTCTTTCTTTCTTTCTTTCTTTCTTTCTTTCTTTCTTTCTTTCTTTCATGTATTCGTGCAATGGGGTATGCATGCTTTGCATGTAAGTAAGACATGTGTACATGTACATAAGTGTGTGTATGTACGTGACTGCCCTTCAGTGTATGTGGCCTGTAGAGTTCCAAAGGTGATACTGGAAATCATCCTTGATTGCTCTTCTACCTAACGTTGAGTCTGGGTTGCATCCCATCAGGGCTCGTCTGCTTAACCAGATTTCTCTGGGGATTCCCAGGCTCCACCATCCAGGGCCAGAATTACAGTTGGACTCCTGTACACTCCAGATATTTTTAGATGGGATCTAAGGATCAAAATTCAGGTCTTTTTGCTTTTGATGAATCCACTGCATCTGTTGTCTCTAGGCATTGTCCTTGTATTTTTTGTGTCTCTTCTCGCCTCTTTTTGTAAGATCATTATCCACAATGGCTTAGGATCTGCCTTAATGGAATTAATTTGATTAGATCAGTAACATCTCAGTTAACCAAAAATATCAATTCTAGATATCTGGAGTTAAGAATTCAAGATATCGTCAAAGGGGAACACAATTCAATTTGCAACACCAAGTAATCCTCTTGTTATTGATTCTGAAACCACACATCAAGGACTGCCTCTCTAAATATAATAGAACTAAGAGTGAAAAGTAGATTCTAATGTACACAGAAGAATGGGTACAGTCCACAATATCGTATCACATATTTCAAAATAGTGAGAATGTTCAGAAGTGATAAGTATTTGACACAATACATAAGTAAACCTGAATCGATCACTATGTTCTGTATTAAAACATCAATGTTAAGTTTGTCCTCAATAGTTTAACACTTTCTTTTTTAAAAGGCTATGTGTTGAAAAGTTAGAAGTATTCTTCCAAATAGGTAATCATAATGAAAATGAAAAGAATTCTTAGAAATGAGTTACTTATATTGCTGCACAAGCATAAGAATGAGTACACTACCACACACTGAAAAAGAATTTACATACGTATGTATACACATGTGTGTGTCGATGCATGTATACATATTTCTGTGTGTGTGCACACTGTGTGCACATGCATGTGGACGCCAAAGGTGGCTGATATTAGGTGTTTTCAACAGTTGTTGTCCACCATGTTTTAAAAATACTTTATGAAGGGGCTTCAGGCTATGCCACTGAGTCCTGAACCATCACTAGGGTAGAGGACGCAGAGGGATGTTAGGCAATCACATAAAAAGACGTTCCAGGGGATGGGAGGGAGGAAGGGGGAGGCACTAAGAGAGGGGCAGGGAGGGAGGTGGTGAAAGGAAGGGGGGAAGATGGGAGAGTGCAATGGGGGATGGCTGGGGAGGGGAGGGGGAAGGAGAGGACAGGGGTACCTATTGAACTTGTATGATTAGGAAAAAAATAAAATGTGGGGGCTGGAGAGGTGGCTCAGGGGTTAAGCTTCTGCCTTGCAGGCAGAAGGTCCTGAGTTCGGATCCCAGATCCCACGTATAGACGCCAGGTGGAAGCGGGGGAAGCCTGCACTTCTGGTCCTGGTAGGGCAGAGCCTGTGAATCCTGGGGCAGAAGGAGGTGGAGGCGTCCATGGTGGTTCCTAATTCGTCCGTGGTTCTACACATACACATACACACATGTGCGTGCACATACATACGAACACACGCGCAATTGAATAAATAATAATAAAAAATAAATAAATAAAATATGGAAGAAAATTTTTAAATATTTTTTATTTATTTGTTTACTTATTTGAGAGAGAAGAGAGAGAGAAAGGGAGGAAGGGGGAAAGGGAGAGGGAGAGGGAGAGGAAGAGGGAGAAGGAGTACGACATCCATCTTCATACCATGATGCAAGAATGAAGGGCAGAGGATAACTTTTATAAGTCAGTTCTGTCCTTCCACCATGTGGGTTTTGAGAAATTGAACCCAGGTCGTCAGGTTTGCAGGCAAGAGCCTTACCCCTGAGCTGTCTCAGTGAACCGTCATCATAGTTTTTTTGAGCTGGGATTCCTCAACAAAGCTGGAGCTCTTGGATTTGGTGAGAATGATTGACCAGCAAGCTCCGGGGATCCTTCTCTCTCCACCTTCTCAGAACTAGGATTACAGGCGTGTATCACTGTGCCCCAGTCTTTTACAGGAGTGCTGGGGATCTGAACTCAGGCCCTTATTCTTGTTTGACAAGTACTTCACCAACTGAGCCATGTCTGTAATCCTGGAACATTCTAATCTTTTTTTAAAATTTTTATTCAATTGTGCATGTGTGCATATATGTGTGTGCGTGTGTGTGTGTGTGTGTGTGTATACCACAGACGAATTCGGGAACCACCATGGATGCCTCCACCTCCTCCTTGTTTACTCTGCCCTGGGATTCACAGGCTCCACCCTACCAGGACCAGAAACGCAGGCCGTCCCCGCTCCTGCTCAGTGTCTATACGTGGGGTCTAGGATCTGAACTCAGGACCTTCCTTCTGCAAGGCAGAGGCTTAACCCCTGAGCCACCTCTCCAGCCCCAGAACATTCTAATCTTAATATTTGCATTGGTAAGAAAAAATTGTCAAAATTAATGGAAAAATAATTAGAAAGTAATGAAAAAAAAAGAAAAATCAATTAAGATAAAAGGATGGGTCTTTGAAAAGACTAACAAATTAGATCAGCAATCTGGCCACATTTATCAAAGAAAGGAGAGAAAACTCAAATTTAACAAAAGGCAACCTAATCGCAGGTCTAGAAAAGGTTGAAACGCAAAAATATGATTTTCAAAGAATACTTCAATAAGGAAGGACTAGATTACTTTTTAGCAAAATAAGTTCAATTAAGTTGAGGGATACATAGCATCTGATATTAAGGATATTAAGGCTTAAGTTAATGTTATAGTAATCAGATGAATATGGTATTGATGAAAAAGGAAATGGATAACTGAATAAGATTGAGACTAGAAATAGGCACACAGGTTGACCTCCCAGCAAAGATTCAGAGACTGCTTGGTGCAAAAAGTAGTAAAATATGCAACCATAAAGTTCCCAGCCAAAAGTCTAGGAGAAAATCTTTGTGGCCATGAATTAGGAAGATTTCTTATACATGAAATCAAAAGCACAGTCACCATCATGTTTTTGCATCATTAGCTGGCGGTAATGCTTGGGAAGGATGTGGCACCTTTAGGAGGTGGAACCTTATTGGAGGAAGGCAGATCACAGTGGGTGGGTCCAGAAGTTGGGTAGCCCCACCCTGTTTCTTCTAAGTTCATTACTGCTATCTCTGCCTTCGAATGGCTGTGAAGATGTGAACCAGCCCCCTGCTCCTACTTTTAGCTACACCTCCTGCTGTGTGATTCCCACCACCTAGAACTGAAGACAAAGAAACAAAATCTCCTTTTCTCCCCTAAGTTGTGTTTCAGTACTGTCACAAAGCCAAGAACCCCCCCAAAAGTAACTCCAACAATCATTAAAAAATTAACTGAATTTCATCAAACTGAAAATGCCTAACTCTTTGAAAGACACTGCTAAGAAAACAAGAAATAAGCACAAACCAGAGGAAACTTAATCCCAAAGCAGAGATAAAAGAAGTCAGAAAAAATCAGTAAGACCATCTGATTATTTTAATAAGCAAAAGATTTCATTAAGGGCCTCACAAAGAAGATATGAATGGCCAGTCAGCCCAGGGAAAGACACTTATCATCTTTAGTTACGAGGGAAATACAAATTAAAGACAATAGGAGATGTCTCCCATGAAGTGAAGAAACGAGAAAGCCAACACTATGAAGTGCTACTAAAGATGTGGAGTAACCCACACCTTATAGATTGCCTGCGGAATTGTGAAATGGCAGAGGAATTCTGCGAAGTAATTTCATGGTGTTTGATGAAATTAAACAGAAAACAGTATGATGCAGCAATCTGATTCCTAGATATTTACTCTGATAAAATTATATGTATGTAAATATGGTCACTTTATTTACAGTCATCCCAAACATTCCTCAACTGTTGACCTGATGTAGACATGGAAAATTATTAAGGAACATACAGGATTGGACCCCATCAGATACTCCAGTAAGGGAGATTCATAAGAACTAAATTAAAGCGACAAAGGCAAGCTCAAAAGGCTGCATATTGTGTAATTCCAGTTATCTGACATTTGGAAAGCATAAAGTATAGAGACAAGAAAAATCAGTGTTTTCCACAGACTGGAAGAAATCAATAGGGTTGTTTACAGTATGACATGGGGGTAGAGGTGACAGACACGTTCTAGATCTTGACTGTGGTTAACACAGTGAACATTTGCAGAATTACTTTCTGTGTGTCGCAGTTACTCTGCATGCTGCTGATAAATTCACAATAAGACAGTTTGTGGAACAAGGGATTTCATTTTGGCTTAAAATCGTTTAGTTACCCCCCTTGGCTGGAGGGTCGATGCCAACACGGGGAGCTGAAGGAATTGACCACAGCATAAAACCCTAAGACTGCTAAGAGAGGGGCAAACCTCATTTGCCAGATAAGCATGTCTGTCCAAAAAACGCCAAAGAATGCCACCTTGTTTAACCAGCTCCCTCCATCTTACCCATCTGTCCCACCCACCATGACCTGGGTGCCCCTCAATTAGACAGTCTCCTGCAGGCTTGCTCAGGGCTTAACCCAACTGCTACTTCTTCACACTTTACCCAGAGCTCCAACTTTCAAACTGGCATCTATAGCTAACCATACACTATGTAAAAAAATAAAAATAAATAAACCTTGAGAGGAATTTTAGCCTGAGTCTTTGTGGAGGGCAGTGCATCAGGGATGGTCGCTCAGAAGAGCCAGCGGGAAGAATACCGCTGCTGGAGGAAATGAACAGCCTGCCTATTCCACACCAGGAATGTCATGGGCTCATCTCAACCCCCCTTTCAGGTTGCCTTGAAATGTACATGACCCATTTTTCTGGAGTAGGACTGAGCTCTGGGGGAGCTGTATTTAGTAATCATTTTGAGAACATTCTGCAGCAAGATGACCATCATCAGTGGCAGTGCGGATAAAAGAAGCATGACAGGGAAAACTGGGCTGGAGAGATGGCGCAGGGGTGAAGCCTCTACTTCACAAGCAGAAGATCCTGGATCCCACGTCAAACATGCCAGGTGGAAATGGCAAAGGTTCTGGAAAGCAGAGCCTGGGAAATCCCAGAACAGAGCAAAAAGGAGGTAGAAGCAACCCTGGCAGGATGACTCCAGAAGTTACCCTTGGAGTTTCCACAGGCACACACAATGCTCTCTAATACACACACACACACACACACAAATTTAAAAAGCAGGAGAAAGTACAACGTCTTTAGTTTGAGGAAACTAAAAAATTTGGTGATTTTTTAAAAATAGATGGTGATCAGAAGGGACTTCTGGTTCTGGAAACATTCTAATTTTTTTCCAGTTTTCGTGTGTACGTGCATTTTGGGGTGCATGCATGTGCGCATGCATGTGGGGGAGTGTGGTAAGACATGAGTCATCCAGAACCATCCTAAATTGCTTTTCCACTTTGTTTTTGAGCCCAAGTATTTCTCTAAACACATAGCACACCATTCTGGCTAGCCAGGGTACTCAGCTTGCTCTGAATTCCCAGGCTCCACATGCCGAGATTGGAATCACACAGCCAGCCACACACACAAGCACATTCCAAAGAGCTCTCTTCCTTCTGCCCCATCCACTTTCATGTATTACAACCAGCTCACTTTGTGCTAAATCATTGAACATATTTGTGGTTTATTCACTTTTTTCAGTACACAGATCATTTTTCAATAAAGGTGAAATGTACATGACTTCTTAAACTATAAATAAAAGCTAGGTCAACTATGCAAATCATGATGTCAGCTAGAGAAAAGGTACAGTATGCCAGAGTACACATGGATAATGTTGCATTCAATCAATCACAGACGTTACTTTATAGTTCTTTTAAAAATTGTTATTTTAAATATAACAATAGGATCTACAAACTGCATATGGTTAGGGTAAGAAATTTAAGAGCATTTTTTCCCTCGGAAGGTAAAGAAAGTCGACTTACTCGGTAAAGTAAGAAAGTTAAAGACACTTTCTGGTGAGCATGAGAACAGATTTGTCTCCACAGCACAAGGTAGATAGCGAGACCCCACCTGGAAAAATTGTCCTCTGCCCTCCACCCTTGTGACGCAGACATGCCTTGCTCCACATGCACAATAAATAATAAATAAAACAAAATTTAAAGCAAAAGGAAATATGTGTAAAGCTTTATAAAATCACTATGTACATTGTATGATATGTACCTGTAAATGTACTTGTGACGGGCATAATAGCCCAAGGGAAGCACTGTTTCTAGGCTACCCTAATAGAACAAAAGCCCTGCAGAGCAGCGCACTGAAATGTTCTCAGCATTCCTCAGGTAATTTGAATTTTCCGTGCACTCTGCACCGTCCAGAGTACGCTTAAGGGTCCATTGCTTGTAGAGTGTGAAAGAAAGCCCACCTCTATGGGAGGCGCCAGGCAGAGAGAAGGGGGTGAAGGAAGCTGAGGCTCCCAAAAGGTGGGTGAATCTAACCAAGCAGGTAGGTGGGTATGACCTAATGTGGTAGGGGTGGCCAGGTGGGTGAATATGACCAGCAAAGTGGTGTGACCCAATGGGTGGGTGTGATCTGGCATAATGGGTGTGGTGTGGCCTTGTGGGTATGGTCAAGTAGATGGATGTCACCTGGTCAGTAGGCATGACCTACTGTACTAGGTGGGTGTGGCCAAGCCCATGGTTGTCAAGGCTTGATGGGCAGGAATGGTCTAGCAGGGTGAGTGTGGTTTAGCATGGTGGGTGTGGTCTGGCCATGATGGGGTGTGGTCAAGTAGATGGGTGTGACCTGATCAGTAGGCATAACCTATCAGGTGGGTGTGGCCTGAAGGGGAGGTGTGGTCTAGTATGGTGACTGTGGTCTAGCATGGTGGCTGTGGTCTAGCATGGTGGCTGTGGTCTAGCATGGTGGGTATGGCGTGGCCATATGTTTGTGGTCAAGTAGCTAGTGGGTCTAGTTAATAGGTATGACCTGGCAGGTGAGTGTGGTCAAATGGGTGAGTGTGGCCAATTAGATGGTGTGTCCTAGTCTGTGGGTGTGACTTGGTGGGTGGGTGTGGCCTAATGAGATTATGGGTGTGGCCTCGTGACGTTTCCTTCCCAGAAGCTCCTGCGCGCTGGGCCGGTCAGTTGATCGAGCAGTGAGACATCGCGCAGGCACCTGCTCCGCTGCAACCGGCAGCCGGCTTGGGTCTAAGTCAACAGGTAGGAAGAGACTCCTGCGCCCGCAGGAACTGCGGGGGGTTGCTGGTGCAGAAAGAGGGGTGAGCAGGGAAGCTTCTGTGTGCAGGAAGAGGGACGAGCAAGGAAGGCTTGAGTGGCGGGAAAGTGCAGCTCCTCCTCCCTTCCAGCCGGAAGGAAGATGGACAGGCGGTTAGAACAGGTTCCAAGCGGTTTCTCGCGTGAGCAGAGTACATCTCCTCCCAGATAAGCCCTCTTTGGCTTCTGAGTACCACGTGTTTGGATGTCCTCCCCTGTTTGTCCAGCTTTGTTCTAGCTTGCATTCCTGCTGAAGCGTGGAATTGCAGAGCACGTGGTCAGCGAGAGACCGTGCGGTTTCCCAGCCCGGGCTTGCTCAGCATTTGCATTGGAGCGATGCCTCGGACTTGCACGGTCTCCATGCAGGCTGCAGGCAGCAGCTGCAAGCTGCCAAAGCAGAAGGGTGACCCCAACTCTGAGGACGGCTTGAGCCAGGAGGTGTAGGCCAGCACAGTTAGAGAGTGAAACCAGGTAGATAGGTAGGAAGGTAAATGGTGGGTGGGTGGATGGATGGACAGATCAATAGACAGACAGAGATAGAGAGGAAGACGATAGACCATAGATGGTAGGTTGATAATAGATATAATGATAGGTGCATAATAGGTAGATAGATGATGGATGATAAATAGAAGATGGATGTTAGAGAGTATACTGGTTACTCTTCTCTGCTGCTGTGAGACAACACTCCAACACAACTTAAGAGAGATTTATTCATTTCAGTTCCAGAGGATAAAGACAGTCTTTTATGGTAGGACAGGCATGGTAGGCAGCACAGGCTGCAGGCAGTCACATCCATCATGGAGGCTGACAGCAAATTGCAAGAGCAGACATAGGGTGGGGTTAACAAACATTAAGGCCCAACCCCTTGACTGCCTTCCTTCAGCAAGGCTCCACCTCCCAAAGGTGCCGGGAACTTCCCAAACATCAACTTAGGGTTTAACACATGAGCTTTTGGGGGACAATTTATATTCAAACCATGACAGAGAGATAGATGATAGAAGACAGACAGTAGATTGACAGTAGATACATGACAGCTTTTAATAAATGGAAGGTGATAGGTGATGGACAGATTATAGGTAGGTGGATGGTAAATGAAGATAGATGATAGAAGATAGAGATTAGCTAGATGATAGAATGATAGACATACACTACTGGCTGTGGCTAGGTAAGGCAGCCGTCCCCTGAGCTTCCTCTTTGTATCAGAGGTGACGTCATTATCTATATTCTGACAAGTGGCCTGACGTGTTCTCTGAAACATTTGATGTGTGACCTGTGGATGACCAAATGAATGAATGAATGAATGTCGCAAAGAGCTTGCCATTCGAAGGTGATTCAGCATGAACAGTAAAAAGAAAGCTGTTCGGTTTTATTTATTTATTTTTACCAGTGGGAGCCTGCACACATTTCTATGGCCTGTGTTGGCAGCTGGGCCAGTTAGATACAGCGGTCTTGACGGTTGAAGGCTGAGTGCTTCACATGCTGCAAAGAATTGGTAGTTAAGACAAGCCCTGAGTCTTCTATAAAACTTGGTCTAGTTGATACAGAACGACCCAGCCCGTTGTGGGTGGAACCATTCCCTGGGTGGGCGGGTAAAATGGAGAGAGCTGATTCAATGTCTTGGCACACTTTGGCAGATTTGCATTCTGACAAGTGAGGTGTGCCCCTCTCTCAGCAATCTCTGTGGCTATGACGTGGCCAGTTCTCTCGGCTCCTGGTGTTGTCATGAGCTGTCCTGCCCCACTGGACTGAAAACTGTAACTGAAAATTGTCAGGAAAGAGCACTCCTCCCACCTGTTCCCTAGGCTGTTGGGTTTATCAACATCACGCAGACAAACTGTGACAAGTGTCCTTTTGTGCTATATGATGGGTTGGCTCTTTGTTCCTGCGTGAGTGACAGAGGCTCTAGATTGTTGTACGAGAAAGTCAAGCAGACTCGTAGAGGAGGGCACTGGAAGCAAGAGATGGGTCAGGACAGCAGACCACCCAACTCAGCACAGCCGACGCTTTCCTTTGTCTCCCCGGGTGAGTAAGGAATGAAAATTGATGCTGTAGGGAGGGAAAGGTGAGCTGTGGCTCAGGAGATCAGGAGATGGTGGCAGGCATCTCTTCCAAAAGCACGGGTCCACCCGCGCCCCCGAGTTGTCATGGCATGACACAAATACATAGTCAAGATAGAAGTGAGATTGCTGGTGTTGTCCCTGGATTACCTGTTCTGTCTCTTTCCGTCTGTTACTCACCTGTATTATTAGGATGAAGTGGCCAAAATTTCCCATCTGGTGATTTTTCAAAGATATTTCCAAAGAGGAAAAACCTTCAAAGCCATTTAGGGAAGAAAAAAAAAAAAAAACTCCTGTGTGGTGCTTTGTTGTCCTTGTAATTTGTTCCATTTGGTTTTTCTTTGCCACTGTCATGAGTGGAAAGGGACTGCTTCTAGATGGTTCATGTTCTCAGTGAATCCAACACATGACACAGGAACCTTTCTGTGATCTCCAGGCATCCACTGGAGTTTATTACTTGCCACAAGAGAATTTTTTTTCCTAATTAAGATGCACAACATCTAACGCCACGTCCCTTCCGTGAATTTGCAAGTTGTATTACATAGAATGGGACCCTGCGCTTTCTTTTTTTCTTTGAATCTGACACATCAGTTCACAGCAGATGAACAGGTACCCCAACCGCGGTCGGTCGGGTAACAAATAGGACAAACACCATATGGGTTTCAGTCAGGGAGCCCAGAGTTCTGTCTTTCAGTCTAGAATATTATTGAGTCATTTTCTTTCTTCCTGGAAAGTAGCTTTCAAGTTGTAAAATTCCTGCTCCCATAAACAGCCTCGCTGAACTTTCTCAAGGATGATATAAAATAAAATATTATAGCAGTATGGCTTAAAGATCGCCAGTCTAGAGGGGCCATAACTTGTCAGGGCTCCGGCTAAATTTCAGAATCTACAAGATGAATGAGCTTGCGCCATCTGTCCAATGGCGAGAACATCGCCTGATTGTCTCGTTCCTAAAATGTGCTGAGCAATAATCCCAGGAATAACAAAATGATAATAAATGGTAAAATAATGGCTCACGTCCTCGCGTGAGTACGTACTGTTATCCGACATCCCTTCTCTCTGACAACACGTGGGATGGATTCTCCCCTCAACCCCTTGTAAATGGGGGACGAGGAGCCCAGGGCTACATGTCCCGCATCCTTCCAGAGGGAAGGAGAGCCCGCCGCACAGGCTGTGTCGGCACGTGGCCCTTTAGCCCGAGTCACGCTGCGTCGTAGAATCAGGGGAGAAGTGACACGTGGGTGTTGTTTTCAGTGGACCGTTTAAAAGCAAGTGACTCAGGAAGACGAGTCACCGTCCCTGAGAGGATGTCAGAGGAGGCAGTGGCTCCGTCCTGCTGTTTCACATCTGCTTCAGAAGTTTTCGTGGGCCTTCGAAGGGTGGGCGCTGGCAGCCTGACTCTAAACCTACGAAGACAAACTTTCTCAGCGTGTGACTGAGCTGCCGCTTGGGTGTGTTTGAGAAGTCAGGCTTGAAAATACTAGTCTATTGCGGGGACGATGGTGCCGCATGGTAGGTTGAGAGTTCGGGGCACCCCACCTGCACCTGGACCTGCGTTTCTCTGCTAGAATAACTTTCCAGGGGAGATTCTGCATTGTGGCTGTTCATTGGATTTCCCATGCACGAATGCTCCGATGCTCTCCTGCCTCCTCATGTCAAGTCCCGTTAGCCAGCGCTCGAGCAGAAGAATCCAGCGCCGTCTTTGAAAACCACTTAAGTTGTAGCTTGAGAAGGCATCCTGTTGTTCCCCATACCACTATAAAAAGGATGCATTTAATGCAATTTTGTTAACATGAAGATGTAGGAAAGAAGTACAACATAAGAACCCAGCTCTGTCAACAGACGTGTGGGCATTAAGCTTAAGGTATAGAGAGAAAAGAAAGAATTGGGGGCTGGGGAGATGGCTCAGTGGGTAGGGGAGCTTGCTGTGCAAGCAGAGGATCTGGGTTTGAAGCCCCAACACCTATGTGAAAAAGCCAGGCATGACTGCACATACCAGGAACCCCCAGCATCGGGAGGCTGAAACTGTGGATCCCCTGAACTTGCTCACCAGCTGGCCTGGCCAAAACATTGAACTGCCAAGGGAAGAAGGTGAGGAGTAGTAGAGGCCCCTGACCTCCTCTGGTCTCTGCATGTATGTGTATGTACATATGTGTACATGTACTGACCCACCTGTGCAGATACACATGCCTACACACATGTGGGCACACATGCCTACACATGTGTACATATACCACACATTGTTTCACACAACACATGAAAGAAAGGAAAGGAAGGAAGGAGAAAGAGAAAAAGGAGGGAAGAAAGGAAGGAAGGAAGGAAGGAAGAAGAAAAGAAAAGGAGGAGAGGGGGGAGGGAAAGAAAGGACACTTCCATGGACAGCCTCTCGATCTCTTCAGCTCTTGGGACAAAGTAAGGCTGTCAGAGTTCAGATCTCTTGCATGTGGTAGCCACTGTCTTCATTAGCGAGAAGGAAACACCACATTAAGCAACAGGGACTTGTGCTAGCTAAGGGGAGGGACTTGTTCATTACCTCTGACTCCATCTGTAAATTTAAGCATTTTGGTTCCAGACTACGCAGAGTTCCTTCGCGCTGTCCTTTCTCCTCCCCACCAATTCTACAAAGTCTCTAGGAGTTTGAAGTTGCCTTTCTCCCATTTGTCCCCGTGTGCTGCCACAGAATTGTGCCGGCCAGTACCGAGCTGGTCACCTGGCTTTGTTCTCGCCTTTCCAGGCCAGTGGTCACGTCTGGTTTCTGTGTTTCTCTGCTGCTTGCTGTCTTGTGGGGCTTCCAGATCTTTCATATCTACATGGTTGCTTGGGGAGTAATGGCGTGGTGTTGGGGTGCCAGGGACAGAGGGGCTGTTGGGAAAGTACAGAGCTTGCTTAGCTGCTCCCCCTAGGCTTGTGCATTCTGCTTCTGTCTGGGACAGTCTTGCACGGAAATGGTTTACACTGATAGAGGCTGTTTCAGATAGCAAGGGACGGCAGAGGCAGACAATTGATTTTACAGCAGAATCCAGAGGGACTCTGTGTGTGTGTGTGTGTGTGTGTGTGTGTGTGTATGCATGCGTGCGTGTGTATGTATGTGTACAAGAGGGCACTTGAGTGTGTGTGCCTTGGAGGCCCAAGGGTGGCATCAGGAATCTTCCTGGATTGCTCTTCCTCCTTATTGCTTTGCTCCGGGGTTTCCCAGGCTCCACCTTCCAGGGTCACAATTGCAGGCTGCTGCCATTTCCACCCTGCATTTTTACACGAGATCTGGGGATCCAAACTCAGGTCCCTTTGCTGTCGAGGCAAAGACTTTTTAACTTCTGAGCCATTTCCCCAACCCACCATCGGAGATAATTATCTTGATAATGAATTTAAATCACTTTGCGGGATAAATATTTCATGATATGGAAATTCAGATTCCCTTTCAGCTCTGCGTTCCCACTCAGTCACTATATCTTCTTGTCAGGTTATATGAGAGGGGAAACTTACCAATCCCGCTGGTTGCCAGATGTTAAAGAGATCTGGTGCCCACCCATCCCGGTTCTCAGTGGTCTCCGTGTCAACATGTCTCCCCAGCTCTTTTCACAAGGCTTGGAGATGCCAAGCCAGGAGTCTTTCTGAGACGACATCATTGGAACATTGGTCACCATACTTTCCCATTAGTGCACTGGAGCTGTGGTTGGGTTCTTGGAGCTCAAAGATGTCCCCCACCCCAACTTTCCCCTATTGTAATTGACATCTTACAGCGGCGCTAATGAGAACCAGGCATCTTGGTGTGCTGTGCATCTGTCCAGGCTGTGTGGTCAGACTGTCACCTGCAGTGCTTGTCACCTGCACAGTCTCAGAGATTCCACGTGGTTCATGTGAATTTGCTTCTCGTGTTTTTAGCACTTCAACAACCCTCCCCCCCAATCGGACAGTTTCAAATCAATTCACCTCCTGACCATCACACACTTCCTGTGCTATGGCTCATATTTTTAGACAATGTAAAGACTGCAGGGCATGGAAGAGGGATGTATTCAGAAAAGAACCTCTGTAGATAAACTTAAAGAATTTTAAGACATGGAATTGGAAACAGTCCTGACTCCTAATGTAAATCTTTGAAATAACATATCCCAGACATTTAGTAATACCCACAGATTGAAAGTGTATA
Organism: Typhlomys cinereus; assembly: GCA_023101885.1. Classification (NCBI taxonomy): domain Eukaryota; kingdom Metazoa; phylum Chordata; class Mammalia; order Rodentia; family Platacanthomyidae; genus Typhlomys; species Typhlomys cinereus. The sequence goes on from JALPQD010000049.1 coordinate 8,581,322, forward strand.
GCTAAGTGAGTTTTTATAAAGCGAGCACTGGCATGCATCAGATGAACTTAAGGGGAACTGTGGTACCCCTAGTCAGGGGTCTCCCTTCCACCCAGTACATCACAAGTCACCCTCCAGGGCAACCACATGCTGGCTGTTAATACCACAGGTTAGTTCCCCTATCTACACTCAAGAGAGTCACGTCCTCTGTGTTCTTCTTAGGATGTTTACTTCCACTCAGCATCCTGTAGTTTCCTCCCTGTGGTTGCTTCGAGGTATAGTTCATGGTCATTTTTGGTATAAACACACCACAGTTTTTTCTCTTCTTGATGGCTGCTTGGAATACATTTCAAACACTGCTACTCTGCGCTGTCTCGTGTTCGTGTTTGCCGAGCAGACCTACACGTTTCTGATGGGCTTATTTATAGGCAAACAACTGCCCAGACACTGGGCAGGAAGGTTGTTTCACCTTGTGGTTCTCCAGTTCCTGTCCGTTTGTGAGAAAGTCAGCTCTGTCAGAAACTGCTGGTCTCCATGAGTGTCCGTCACCTTCGCTTTATCTTCTTCGATATATCGATCTGCGATTCCAATTCGAATTTTATGGTTGATTAATGAAGTTGATAACCTTTCCATAAATTTATTGGCCATTAAAGATTGTGACATACCTATTAATAATTTGGGAGCTACTTGTCTATTGGTTATCTGTTCTTTTCATGTCGATTTGTAAAAGTCCCTTATATATGCTAGATGTGAGTCCACATCATATATATAAGAGGTGCCTTTTCACTGTGAATAGTGTGGCTTGATAAACAAGACTTTTAAGAACTTGATTATGGACGATTACCAGTGTCACCCCTGGACCTCCACAAGCACACTCATACTCAAGCGCCCTCCTGTACACGTATACATGAACACACACACACACACACACACACAAACACACACACACATACTCACACAGAATCTGTTTCCATTCTCCAGAAAGGCACCAGACCAATAGTATTTTCAATTTCAGATTTTTTTCTCCATTTGTAATATTTATATATAATATGTACTTAACTGACTATCTCAGGGAGGGATTGCAAGTCTAAGCCTGAAGCGCATTTGCTTTAAATGTAGTTTCAGTTTTAGAAAATATATTGAGCACACCTGCATTGTATCCACGACATGCCACACAGGGGTTTGTCCCTCTCGGTATCTTGCCAGGCCTGCAACAGTTTCAGGGGTTGAGGCATTTTTACACCTGAGGTTTTGGATTTCAGATTAAGGACGTTAGATTTGTATTCATAACATAATCCAATCTGTCACTTTTAGATCCCATCTGAGAATTGTTTTCCATCCTCGTCATGAGCATGTTCTGCTTTCTTCTGAAAGCATTCATGTGAATCTTTTTACATGTCGTTGTGTAGTGTGCTTGGAATTGCTAGTTTGTGTGTCTTTTGAAGCTGGCGTGGAAGTTCACCTTTCTGCTGTTCTATAAACCCAGTGCCATTTATTTTAAACATTGTAATCCTCCCAGGTTCAGTTGTTTTAAGTTAAGTGACCATTTGTGAGTGAATCTGTTTCTGGACTTTTTGTTCTGTTCAGATGGTCTGATTGTTTATCTTTACATCAAAAACTGCCTTCATAGCCGTCCCATTACCTATAATAACTGGCAATGTCCATCTATCTCAAGTTGTCCGGCTTTATTCTTTTCCCAGATTAGCAGGGCTATTCTTGGCCTTCTGTCTATAGAATGTGAAATTTAAGCTCGTCGCCTATGTGTGAACCTTGGTCAGTCTTGGTAAAGACTTCACATGCCCAAGAAAACGATGTCCTTTGGCATTCTTCTGGCAGCGTGGCCCACAGCCAGTAGGTGAGGCCGGGTGTCACCAGCCCCAGGTGGCATCTCTATACTTGAAGGTTGCATTTCCCTTCGGCTATGCGTTTTTCTTTGTTTCTTAGTCAGAAATTCTATCAATTATTGAAGAACTTGCAGTGTGTTTCCCAATGTGACCAAAATTTGCCAATTTCTCCTTTAAAAAAAAAAATTGGTGGCTTGTATTATAAAGGTCTGGCCTTGACTGAGCAGGCTTAAATGGAGCTGTGTTCATGCCCGTGTCTCCCCTTTTCATTGTAAAGTACCTACTAGTACCCATTCAGATAGAGTCCAAAGACAGAAGCTGAGCAGATTTGCAATAGGAGCTGGGATGGCAGCTGGGATGATCGGGATAAGATGGGGCCCCTGACTTCCTGTCACAAGTGTGGGGGTGGGGCTCACCAGTCCCCCTCCCTCCTAGTAGATTATATACAATGAACTGTGGACGGGGAAACAAGAGATTTTCCTGGGTGGTGCAGCCACTGATAAGCGCCCTGTAAGCGAACCCTCACCCATCCTGTGTGAGCAACCAATGAAGCCAAGGATCACAAAAGGATATGAGAGTAGAAGAGGACTAGTTGGGAAGAGGAGGGGCATCAGTGGGAAGAGTCAGGAGAGGGTAATGGAGTGGGTGACCGTGTTCAAAGCACATGCTACACATGCATGAAAAAGTCATAATGAAACCCTTTATGTATAAAGTCACATACACTCATAAAAATGGCTAAAGCATTATTAGCTGAATAAAAGCTTAAAGGTGAAAGGGGTGGAGAGATAACTGGACAGGTATGGCATCCTTGACGATAAGGGAGACTGAACAAGGACCAAGGGCGGAGCCTCCATCCTTAAATATTAGGCGGTGTGCTGCAAGAGCAAGACTCTGCTCCTGAGGGAGAGTGTGGCTGTCCTGGGGTCTCCACAAGATGAAGCTCCCTGGCAGGCGTCAGAAGACAAGCGTCCAGGCGTCGTCTCCTGTACAGGCCTGAGAGTTGCCCACACCCCAGAGGAGGAGCACCCGCTGCTGATGCCAACAGCCTGAGAAGGAAACGGTCCTGCTCCCTGGCCCAGCCAGCCAGGGTGTCCCCTCCACCTTCAGTGGGCAGAGCCTAATTTCCAGGCAGCTGGAAATAGAAATGAAGTCTGCAGAGTTCAGTTCCAGTATCACAACACAGGGGGATGTGTGGGCTTGGAGCTGGCAGATGATGAATTAGTAACTGGCACACCTTCTGCGTTTCCAGTAAAGCTCTCGCCCTGATGTCTGCGCTCAGCTAATAGAGTCGTCTGCTTGTCCCGGCTGGTGGCTGCATGCTCTGCCCTTCTGCCTGGTTTCATTTCTACCTTTTGCTGTTTTGGGGGGCTTTTTTTAAGGCATGAGTTGGGGACTACATTTCTTTCTAGCATGCCAATCTTGGACTTTAACCCTTTTAAATCTCAAAGCTATTGCTAGTATAGTACTGGTTAATTTATATCACTCTCCCATCTGTTTATTCTTTGGCCTTTCAGATTAATGAAGTACAACACACAAGTGTTTGTGTGCTAATCTGAGATGTCCAGATATATATAGTGTCTGTCTGGTCTTGTGCTGGAGACAGGCTCTCGAGTCTCAAGCACACCTCGTCCTCTGCCTCACACTTTGACGGCTCCTGCTCCCATCTGCCAAAGTTTGGGATCACAAGATACACATCATTCCTCACTCTTGGGGACCACACCCAGGGTTCCGTGCTTACTAGGCAAGTACTTTGCCCACTGAGCTGCATCCTTATCCTAGTTATTTTAGACTTTTTTAAATCAGTCTTTGGTTTGACCTCATAAATTACAACATGAATCCTTTACCTTTTTGTATTATACTTTAAATCCAAATGGTTATTTTTACCAAATAACCTAAATAGGTTTTAACCTTAGCAGACTTTGACACCTTTTGTCCCTCTCCCGTCTTTTGTATCATGGTTGCTAGTTATTTTTTTATTGTGCATGGATATTAAATCATGTACTTCCTTTATTTGCTGAACATGGTCAGCTGACAGGCTTCGCTGTGTGTCATGTATTGTTCCTGTCCCTGTCCTGTGTTTCTGTGTTACTCCAGAACACTTCTCTCGGGCTGCCCATCTCGGAAATTCTTTTCTGTGTCTTTCGTTTTATTTTTCTGTTTCTGTCTGTTTCCATTCTTATATTTCCTCTGGACTGTTTCCTTGAGTTTAGTAATCCTGTCTTCTGGTGTATCACATCAATTGTTTAGCTCTAATGAGTTGGTTTCTGAAAGTATGATAGAATTTTCATTTCATCATTTTTTAAAATATTTATTTATATTACGTGTGCATGTGTATCATAGGGCACTGTGTGTCCTTGTACCAGACCAAGGGTGACTTTGGGAATCATCCTGGATCATTTCTGCCTTCTCCTTGCTTCGCTCTGGGATTTCCCAGGCTCCACCCACCAGGGCTGGAAGTGAAGGCCACCTCTGTTTCCACCTGGCTTTTTTACATGGGACCTGGGATCTGAACTCAGGATCTTCTGCTTGGGAGACAGAGTCTTAACTCCTGAGCCATCTCTCCAGCCCTTCATTTCATTATTTTAAGTAGACTCCAGGAATCTGCTGCAAGTATGTCTTCACCATATCTCCTCATCTTGACTATATTGAAGAGACTCTTAAGGTCCTGAGCTAATGTCAGTATTACTCTATCAAGTACATTTTCTGGTTTTCCTTTATTACATGATCATGAGGGGGGGTGTATATAGTTCATATTTGATTGTGCATAGAAAATTAGGTACAAGCCATTAGGTACATGCAGTGCATTTCCGCCTAACGGGCTAACCCTTCACCCAGTACATGACAGGACCGCCCATTTTGATAATCAGGGGCCAGCCCGTGATGTGGTTGTCATACCTCTGGAGAGAGACCCGCCTCTGGTTCAGGTTCTCAAGGGATTCAGCTGACTGTTTGGCGGCCCTCCAAGGCCCTCCCTGGGGATGTTTGCCAAAATCCACAGAGCTGCCACTTCGGCCTCCTGCCCTTGGAAACCCATCTGACAGTATTCCTCCGAGCAGTAAAGCCCACCACCTGCCCAAAGCCACGGTGATTTCAGCGTTAGCCGCTGCCCGCGCCTGCATCTGTGAGGGGCTGTCAGCAGTTGTCCAGTGACCCCAGGACACAGCGAATGAAAGTCATTCATCCTCTGAACATCACTTTCTCGTCACCGCCCTGGTTCTGCGGTGCACTGAGACTCGGTCTCTCGTTGCGGTTCCTATTCACTCTCAACAGAAGTTGCAACCTGCTAGTCTTCACACAGGCCAAGGCCTGGCTCAGGGGATAGCATTGGTTGGCTCAGATTTCCAAGACTGGAGTCTGAAAAGCGTGGTGTGGTTTTAAAGTTGAGCATACTCCTAAAGCACAGTGTGCTTTTAAACTTGATTATGCACCCAAACCTTGTTTTCCAAACAATTCTTTGGCTTCTTGGTTTCTTTTTTTGCAGAGAGCAATTGGAAAAAATACCAATGGGTGATTAATATGGAGCCAGTTTCTAAACATTTCTCAGCTCCGATAGGCCTGTAAATCTTCCTCACGTGAAATGAAACCATGATTCAGAAGGTGAAAGGAACTATTTCCAAATTATTTTTGGTATCTCCTCTGTCTTCATTCCACAGTTAATTTTTCCCCAGATGATTTCTCCCACAGGAAAGTAAAATCACAACTATACCAGGCAAAGGTTGAGAAGAAATCTTAAAGTTGCATATTTAAAAAATACAAGTAGGAGACTGAATTATTTTTCTTTATCTAGATGTGTGGAAACACGGTTTTCAACTTGATTCCATTAACTTCAGGAAAATATCAAATCAAAAATTTGGAGAAAAAGGTTGGTAAGGTAGCTCAAGAGGTAAAGTCACCTGCATACAACCGGTGATAGAAGTTCTAAGTTCACACAGGTGCACACACTCAGACACAAATACAATAATAAAAAAAATAAAAAATGTTGAAATTCTGAACGCTTAAGAAATATGAGAGTCTAAGAATGAAAAACTTTATGAGCAGAACTGAGGAGTGACTAAAGTTAAACTGAAAAAAAAATCCTTACATATTCATTTAGTTTTATCTTCCTAAAAATAGACATTTTCATAATTCCATCAGATGGAGGAAGAAAGCAGTGACTGAAAGAAACATTTCAGGACTGGAGAGATGGCTCAGAGGTTAAGACTCTGCCTTGCAAGCAGAAGGTCCAGAGTTCAGATCTCAGGTCTTACTTAAAAAGCATCAGGTGGAAAAGGCTGAAGCCCACACTTCCAGCCCTGGTGGGCGGAGCCTGAGGAATCCCAGAGTGAAGCAAAAAGGAGGTAGAAGCAATCCAGGATCCCAAAGTCACCCTTGGCCCTCCACGGGGACACACACACACACACACACACACACACACTACACACAAATTAATAAAGTTTAAAAAAAAGAAACATTTCAAGCAAGACTTGAACTCAGGCTCAGAATGCTCCTGAACTTGGCAGACATGTGGCATTTGCTTTGTGAAGAATGCAGCCAGGTCCCAAGTACAGAGAAAGATCGTCTTTCAACCTCCCATTCCTGCCACCCCAATGAGCCATAGGTGTTATAATTAGAGCAGGAACTTTCGAGAAATCTGGCTGTTGTCCTCACAGGCCACACCCAGTTAACAGCAGAGCGTTGCACTGTGACTTTGTTTCCCCAAAGGACTGATATGCTGTGGGTTTTGATGCTGAATGAGCCCCACTTTATGTCGATCAAGGATCAAAGAAGTGAAAGAATTCCCAGGAAGACTCAATTAAAACAGGCTCGGCAGGTGCTTTGAGACTAGTGTGAATTCAGAGTAGGCAGATAGAAAATGGGGGCAGGGGGAATGTGTAGGAAATTCTAAAGAATTCTAAAGTCCTGGTGTCTGGAAGAACCTTCATGGAAACCAGTCTGGAAAGGTAGCTTGTGGCTAGGTAACCCCAGCTACGTGGGAGTGTAAGGTGCACTGCCAAGATCTTTCCTCAAATTGTACCATTAGGCCAGATGCACTTACACAATTGTCAGCATCAACAAGTATTTCCTGCATATCAACTCGCTCTTGAGTGCGTTCTGATTTACAGAACACAGTAGAGGAAGACATGTGGATGACATGTGAATTACTAAACACTACCATCACTTAACTACTGAGAGATTAAGGGCGAGGCATAACTGGGAGCTGGTTCCTTTCCTTTATCAGAGGAGACTGCTTTGCTAGCAGACAGGTAAGCTATGATCTAAGTAATGTGGGGGAAAAAAAACCCACTAGCAAGAACTTTCCCTGGCCAAATAAACAAGTTTCTGAGGTGGGAACAAACATGTTTCTAAGTAGCTCACACAGACAAGAGGAAGGGGAGGCATGATGAGTCTGCAGAGGGGGACACCGGGGGTCGCATTCTACTCTGGGTGTTACAGGCCCCTGTGAGAGACTTTCAGGGAAATAGAGATGGGATGCTATTTTTCATGTGAAAGGAGAATTCGGTTCAGTTTGCCACGTGAGGAAGCGGTTACAGTCATTTCAACGTGAAGCCAAAGGCCTTTGAGGGTGTCAGTCACATTCTGGGCAGAAGCCGGCCGCTGTGGGACCAGGCTGCTGAAGGGATGTTGAGAGAGAGGAAACAGTGAAAACTAATCTGCGAAGTTTCAAACTAAGGCGTGGGCATGGGTGGATGGGGAAAAAGCACAGAGGGGGAATTTGAGAGGAAGGACAACAGAGTCCAAGAACAACTTGCTGTTCTTTTTTTTTTTTTTTTCCATCAAAGAAAGGGATGGTGGACTGGAGAGATAGCTCAGGTTAAGCCTCTGTCTCCCAAGCAGGAGGTCCTGAGTTCAGATCCCATGTAAAAATGCCAGGAAAAAATAGCAGAGGCCTCCACTTTTGGTCTTGGGAGGCGGAGCCTGGGAAACTCCAGACCAAAGCAAAGAGGAGGATGTAGAAGCAATCCGGAGTGATTCCCAAAGTCACCCTTGGTCCTCCACAGGGACACACAATTCCCTCTGATACACACACACACACACACAGAAAGAGAGAGAGAGATGCATCTAATAAATGTTAAATAAAAAGGGACGGCTAGATCACTGTGGGTACCACAGGACTAATGCAATGGCAGGAGAGGGCCGGTGACATGCACAGCAGAAAAAAGCCATGCAGAAGAGAGGGAGGAGGAGGGGGCAGGAGGGAGAGAGGAGGAGGAGGGGAGGAGAGAGCAGGACTCGAGGCAGATCCCACAGGCGCTGTGTGGAGCTGAGCACCTCTGCGAGAGTCATGACCTGCACCATCCAGGGGCTCTTGCGTGATTGTCCCACATCTGAAAACCCTTAGACAAGTCAGCCGAATTCAAGCTGTGCCTGCCAGTCCTTCCTGACATGATGCGGCTGTGAGGTAGCAGGGGGACAAGGTCCTATGTGTGCACGGTGCGCTGGATCACAGCCGCGCAGCTGCTTGGACGCGCCATTGCCGGAACCAATGGTTGGCATTATGTCTGACGTCCTGGAAGTGACTCTTGTGGAAGCTTATGTCCTCATCATTCTCTTGTGTACTGAGGGACTACTAGGATAATGGAACCTTAATTATATTTGCAACCAAAAATCTTTTAAAACACTTAAAGTCTGTTGCATCTTTCTCAACAAATTTGGCTCATATATTCAAGTTAATAACCATGAATTGTGCTTATCTTATCTCAAGTGAGTCTCGCCCAGTAAAACAGCAGGAAAGTTAAGATACCTGAGTATCAGATTTACAGAAGAAAGTATTTTAATGTCAGGACGGTACAGATCTCCGTCACTGGGTGGTGGACAGGTCCAGTCCAGAGGAATGTATTACTGTGTGATCCTAATCCTAGGATTTCGCATGTGCCATTCCGAGGGCCAGTCCCCAGCCTGGCCGGTTCTCCTGCTTCTCTTTCCAGCTGCTTCTTCGTTTGCAAAATAGAGCCATTCGCACGTATGCAGAGCGTTGGGAGAAACAAATGGGCGAATCCAGGAGCAGCTTCCAAGCCGAGAGAACCTGCTGTTGTTATTGTGCTTATCGCAACGTGTCGTCTATCCTTTATTTGCTGCTTCTCAAACAGTGTGAGCCAAATCCACCTCTCCCAGCAAGGCTGGGTACTGGGACGAAAGGAGGAGACCCGGCTGGCGGAGGTGTTTACTCTACCTTCACTCTGCTCAAAATCCCCTTTCCGGGTGGCACGAAACTGTCTGTGTGTGTCCAGCAGAAGCAGGGCTGGTACCCTCCGACCTGCCTCAGCTAGTCCACAGCGCCACATTCTCTCTAATAGCGGGCATTCCATGCCCCGGGCTCTGCAGACTGGACATCACGCTGACACTCTGGTAGGCGAGCCAAGTCCGCATCTCCTGTCCATCCCCCACCCACGTGTCCTGCCAGCAGAGAACATCGCCACCACAAGACCTCCTCACCTCAGTCTTCCTTTTATACCCAGTGCAGCACCGGCTCAGAGATGAAGCACTCAGCACGTGATCATTGGAAAGAGGGACTGTTTTGTAGCATGTTTTTTAAAAATAACAAGGCGTACCGGTAGACTAACAAGCAAGGTGTTTTTCCTCATAATGTCTCTCTGGTTACATTTAACAGCAAGTTAAAATTAGATCTTTTTTTTAAAGAAAGAAAAACCATAGCAACTGCGAAGCCGAATGCTTCAGAGATCACATATTTTTAAGGGTTCGCTTTTTCTGGATTGCCCAGGTTTGAGCTTCTCGTTCCAGAGAACATCCGGTACATAATTTGTGCGACTAAGATCCCTGTAAACGACCAATGGAGTCTAAGAAGCAGGAGAAACTCCCACCTAGAGCAGAGAGTTTGGTGAACTGTTTGCAGCCAAAAAAAGAATGCGTAGAAAATGGCAGCTAGGAAGACCAGAATGGCTGCCCACGGGGGTGCCCAGCCCTCACCTCCCTGTGTCTCTGGAGACCTTGGAAGGTGTTCTGAAGTCTCACCTCAGTGTTTGGCAGAGACCTTTCTCCCAGGCACACGGGCATAATTATGGTCACCAGTTTTACTGAACGGAGGCGTGGCACTCCTGAATGCCAGGGTCCTTGTCACTTGTGAGGTTGTCTGCTATGCCTCCCTGATAAGATTTTTTGCTGGAGAGCAGCACACAGCTCCGTGGCTTAACAACACTGGTGAGGGGCATGTTAATCAACCCGGATACTAAAAAAAGGAAAGAGGTTGGTAGTTTAAATCTAGGCTTCGTATGAGTCACTCACACAATCAAGGAAGAAAACTCCTCAAAAACCCTCTCAGAAATAACTTTCTCAAAATTCAGGCCCCACTTCCAGGAGAAAACAAAAGCAGAAGCAAGCCCCCAACTCCAGCTTGCCTTGGTCACAGGCCTGGAGACGCAGCTGTGGCAGGAGAGCTGCAGGTTCGAGTCCTGCCTGAGCCAGCACAGCGAGTTCAACCCCAACATGAGCATCGTCAGGCAGCTCTGAGTCAGAGCAGAGCAGGGGAATGGTGCTTACTTCGCCAGGACTGGACAAATCCCTCCAGCCCGGTTCTCTGTGGGTCCATGCAACTTCTCCTGTGATTTCCAGCATCTATGTGGGTCAACATTTATCTAATGTCCACTATTTGCAAAGCACTAATCTAATGTCTGGCTAAGTAAAGGACATTTCTGCTTTCAGAGAGCTTTTTGGGGGAAATAAGCCATTCAGGCATAACTATGATTTTCAAAGTACTGGGAAGTTAGAGCTGGGCGCCCTGAGAAGGTAGAGATGGATGATCCCTGGCTGGGCTTGGACAGGTACATGGCGTGGTCACAGGAGGAAGGGAGTCTGGGTTATACAGCCAGCAAATGAGCATCTTTGTGGAATTAACCAGAAGTTCAGATTGGCTTCAAGGAGCCCTAAACAGGAGCAGTACATGACGTGGCTATAAGCTTTTCTGTTGGGCGCAACAGTTTTTAAGAAGCATATGAAATGGCAGTCATGTGATTCATAAAGTTCTGGTGGGGTTTGGCCGTGTGCTTCCATTGTGCCCATTTAAGGATGCTCTAGCCTTTAGGCTTCTGTTCTGGACAGGAGAGGGAAGGCTTCAGTCATTTCCCAGGTGAGCTCCTAAGGATTGAGTTTCCAGATGCTTGGAAACCAGATGTTTGCTTATGTGTTCCAGCCCTTGGAGTGGTCTCTGGATGGCAGGCCATGCCCAACTCCCCCTACAAGTCAAGCAACAATAAAGAAGAATTCTCTAAAAAGGGGTAAAGATTTATGTAGAAGTACTCAAAAGGCTTTAATCTTTAAAATGTAAACTTTTTTACAGAGAGAACGGTACATACATGCTGAGGGAAAACTGGAAAGAGGATTGGGGTGGGAAGAATTTAGAGAAACCAGGCAGAAGAAGGGGGAGGGGCAGCAACTGTTCTCCAGAAGTGGTTGCAGTGATAATTACGTTCAAGAGGGAAACGTGTTCAAGAAATGGGAAATAAACATGTTCTAGACAGGTAACGCTGTCAGTGCTAAAAGTGTTGCTAAAATCAGCCAACTACAGATATTCTGATACTTTTTAGCTTTGGTGCTTGAGATAAACAAGTACTAGATAAGGGATAACATAGCTGGGAAATATAGTGAAATTTTCGGAACAGTTCACTGGCCATTTCCTGTTCATATTTACATTGTCTGTTGTGAGAATGAACCTTACAAGCATGTATTTTGAGTTACAGGCTGCCATGATTTGCATGTGCATTGTCTTCTTTAGCCCGTGTGAATGTTGGGAGGTTTCTGGTACCTGTAGGAAGTGGAGTCTTGCTGGAGGAAGGCACATCAAAGGGGGCGGGCCTTTTGCTTGGAGCCACACCCTGCTTCCTGTAGCTGTGGCTCTTCCCTTTTGTCTCTTGTGCTCTGTGCATCCATGGTGGCTGGTGTGCCTTGAGCCGCCTGCAGCTTCTGCCCGTAATGGACTCTTATCTCCCCTTTAAAATCATAAGCCCAGTAAATCTTCCTTTTCCTTCCTTGAGTTGTGTCTGAGTATTGTCTCAGCGGCAGGAGAAAAGCAAGTACAGTGTAAGCAGACTTAGAGAGCTGATTCTTTGCAACGGAAGCTGACTTCGAGAGCTGATTCTCTGCTCCTGATAGACCCACACCAGGATAGAGGCATGTCTGGTGAATCCACTCACCCGAAATCTTAACTGAAAAGCAGACACTAAATTTTCATTCGGTCCAAATCCTGCGTGGCCCAAGAGCCAACAGGAGACAACTTAATGGCCAGTGCCGCCTTCTCGCTTCTAACCTTGTCATGTTTGTAATCCCAAGACACCTGATGCTGGATGCCCACAGGGATTTCAGGACATGGAGAGTCTGGGCCTGGCTCGGTGTGAAGAGGTGGAGGTGGGATTGGCAGCCATGTGCGAATCCTATCAGTGGGCGAAATAGATGGGTAGGGATTTTCAGCCTTTGAGAGATACAAATTTGTCAGTCCAAGGAGGGAGGGATATTATTCTTAAATTTAACTTTCACAAATTAACACCCAAGGTGGCTATTACTTTAATGTTTTAATTTGACCTTTCTTATGAGATAATACAGACCGCCAGGGTGGGCTTCTTTCATGTATAACCCGAGGTCTCTTCTGGTGACGCCTGTGTACAACGTGGGGAAGAAGAAAGAATCTGGAATTTAAAGCCAAGTGTCGCTTTCCTTGAACATCAGTTGGATCTCAGATCAAAGTGTTTAAAAAGCCATCTGCAGCCAAACTCCTCTCTCCCAAATAACCAAAGGAGACAGTCAGAGCGGGCGAGTCAGTAAACTTCCAGAAGCTCCTCAGGGTGTTTTCTTGCGCAGGGCACAGTCTTTGTAAGTGACAAGAGGTGTCTGGTTGGCTTTCACCTTGTGGTTGTCTCTTTATACCCGGCTGCGTTCTTGGGGTTTTCTGGTGTCTCTCCAGCCCAATGTAAGTGTATTCTTAGTTACAGCAAAGAAGAATGTGGTGTGGAGGAATGACTTCAGGCTAGGAGTTTAGGGAGTTCCTACCCAGCAAAGAGCGATCTGGATAGATTCTGCTGATGTCAGTACTGTGACCTTGGACTTTCTAGTTCTTTGCTAAAATGTAGAAATAAAATTGTATCCATGGCAGACCATGATTCAATCACAGAATCATGAAGTGGGAACCCCCTGCATTTGATAATGGTTAGGTCCTGGGCCATTTTATATCTTGCACTGAATCTAGTAGACTCCCTTGATAAAAGACTTCTGTACCTTAGGGAAATGCTTCACCGGGCATGCGCCATCACTAGAAAACCAAAGCAGTGCCCCCCACGCCCCGACGAGTCTGTGGGTTCCTATAAGTCACTGAAAGTCTGAAGCCTGGACTTCAGACTGCAGTTGTCTAATTTAAAGATGCTTAAGATTCCATTATTAATAGAAGGAACAAAAAGAGGAAATGTGCTTGCAGTGATCTGGAAGTTTTTCAGCAAGGCAGCTGCGCTTTCCTTAGACGTTCAAGTCTATCTTAGGTTGGCAGTGGCGTTTAATGAGTTCTAGACCACCTGTCTTTCCAAGGAAATAATATAGAAATGAGCTTTTTGCTTCTTTTGTCTGTTTTCTTCTGTGGCCATGCCTAAGATGCTCCCTGTTCACTGACCTTGGGCAGCGATAAAATGTTGCAAGTCCAGTGCTGCTCAACTATTTTTTAGACAATACCTAGATGTATTTTCAGTGAGTTGTTATCTTGGTGAGTTTTATGCTTGAAACATCCATGGCGCTGGTTAAAAAAAAAAATGTGTGATTGAATGCATACGTTCCCTGAGTGATGATAAACACCTGTAGTGAATGATCAGTGGTTGAGGGTGGGAACCCTCTGTGGACCAAAGCACCCGAATTTCACCCTGTTGGTTTCTCTGGCTCCCCCTCTTCTCGCCCCCTCCCTCCCGCAGGCCTTTCGAGGGGCAAAGGCAATGGAATCGGGGAGCAACCGGAACTCGGAGGCCGCGGCCAGGAGGGTGTACCGCGACCTGCTGGTGCCCAAGATGAACGGCAGCAAGAAGATGTCCGCGTTCTCCGGCTCGGCCCGGGGCCTGGCGGCCGAGCTGCGGCGCAGCTGCGGGGAGAAGCAGGCCAAGACCCGCGGCGGCGCCAAGGAGCGGCGCCCCGAGAAGGCGGCGCCCAAGCGCCGGGCGGAGGAGCCGCCCGCCGGCCGCAGGGAAGCCAAGGTGCCCGAGCTGGCCGCGCCGCCGCTCGCCCACATCCCGCTGCGCAGCGTCACGGACGTGGAGATGAAGCTGGTCTACGTGGACGAGGAGCACGTGAGCTACGAGTTCGCGCCCGGGCCCTCGGCGCCGGGCGCGCTGCCGCAGGTGGACAAGTGGCTGCGGGTGGCGCTCAAGGACGCCAGCGCCTGCTACCGGCAGAAGAAGTACGCGCTGGCCGCAGGCCAGTTCCGCACGGCGCTGGAGGTAGGGCACGGCATGAGCACGGGGTGGACATCGTGGGTGGACACGGGCGCGGGTACAAGGATGGGCACGCGACCGTGCATGGGGGCGGGCTTGGGAAGGGGTACGGAGATGGGCATCGGGGATGGGGGCGGGCGTGGGCATGGGGGCGGGCACCGAGCTCGGGCACGGGGTGGACAGCAGTTCTGAGCACGGTGCGAGGAAGCCACGATCATAGCTTCGAACGCCGAATGCCGGGGTGGCGCACTGGCCGGTGGCATGCGGCCCATCTTCTATGCTGGCAGATGAAGGTGCCTGTGTTCACTTGACACCCAAGCCGGGCATGACCTGAAGTTCTCTGTTCACACACACACGATTCACAATTGAGGTTGCTTTTGTAATTTAAGTGTATACCTGTAAAAAAAAAAAAAAAAAAAGTCTGAAGTTTGGGATCCCCCTAGATTGCACATAAAATGCAGGTGGAGATGGCAGCCTGCACTTCTGGCCCTGGAAGGCGGAGCCTGGGAAACCCCTGAGCAAAGCAATGAGAAGATAGAGCAATCCCAGATATTTCCAGATATTGCCCTGGGTCTCCGCAGGCACACACTCACACGCCTGGACACACACTTACACGCACCCATCTGCAACACACAGGTGCAGAAACCAAAAACTATAAAGTTTTAGTACAAAAATGGAGAGTAGATATGGAGCTCTAGAAATAGTTGGTCCATGAGTGCACAAATTGTGCCCTCTTGGCAATAGTCTCCATGGGTAACACGGGCACAGATGGCTGCCTTTGCCCATGGTGCTCACTAAAAGACACCCCATTTACTTTGTCACCAGACTTCACGCCAAGCTTCTCCCCTCCAGCGGAGGCCATGAGTAATGACTTTGCCCTGTGCAGTGCAAGCAAGTGAAGTTTGTTAGCTAGCATTGTGGCATTAAGAAGTAGCCTCTGGGCTAAAATAAACCTGTGAATCCGTCAGACAGAATGAGTCATAAGAAAAAGCCCTTCTTCCCGTGACCCAAGAAGCCTGTGGGAGAAGCAACTGGGCTGCTTTGGGTCTATGTTTTGCTGGTTGCAAAAATAATCTTGGTGCGTTCTACCCTTGCTACAGAGCACTGGAGATTCGAAAGGATGAGAGAAGCAAGCCCTCTTGCCTCTTCGTACCTTGAGGATCTCAGTGCAGTAAACACTTAGAGACACATGACAGACAAGACCTGACCTTAGAAAGATGTCAGGACCCAAATGCAAGATGTGGTGGTGGCAGCTGAGAGACTAAAACCTCATTTCTACCGATCACAATGACTAAATCAATATAAATTGATTCCTAATGGCAGATAGCAAACAATGTCACCCCCTGAATATTTAGCAAGGAACTAAGCACAAAAAAATGATTCCCAAATAGGTATGGAGATGAGATGGTCCACACACATATACCTAAGTATCTCTCTTCTCGAGAAGGGCCATCCACACAGAGATAGTGCTGTGCTCTGGAAGGCTTTGGAGCTTTTTGTAAACAGCATCGGTGTAATTAAGTTCTGGACCTCTGGACTGGCCCACAGCCTCTCAGGTACTTTAGCGTTCCTTTGATCTGGTCCAGCACTCGGTCCTCCGGCCAAGGGACAGAGGATTGCATGCACACTACTGTGAGGCTTTGCAGGGCTGTAGCAACAGATGCCTTCTCCAGTGTGTGTGTGTGGGGGAGGGTAAAGGTAGAATTTTTGCATCAAATTATTGTTTTGGCAATGAAAAACAAAAGATAATATAAAAAGAAGAAAATGTTCTATAAAACAGAATGGTTAGGGAATTGCAGGAAAAATCTGTGTTAACTGGAAGAAAATTCCATAGAACCTAGTGTTCACAGTGTTAGAAATATGAATCAGGATTTAATGCCCAAAAGATATATGTGCACTGGGGAGAGATACATATTCTCTCTATCTCCGTCTCTTTCATCTCTTTCTCCCTCCCTCCTGCCTCTCTCCCTTGCCTCTTCTCTCTCCCCTGGTTTTAGGAAAGTTTTGGATGCTGACACTAATTACTGGTAATTAACAAAGGTAATTATTTTGAGACCAAAACTTTAGCTTAGACATCTGGCCTAGCTTTTGTGTAATTATCTCAGGAGTTCAGTTTGAAGCCTTACCTAGAATGTCTCTTAATAAAGCAAAACTCCTGGGACTAGGAGGAGAGCTGCAGCCTCTTTAACCCTTCCTCTCCCAGTAACTTCTAAGCACAGGACCTGCTGGGCGCTCTCAGGTACTGCTGAATGTGGCACTAACCAGGTTCTCATTGCTTAGCGTGACTCTGAGTCAGGCCGGATGCAGAGACCAAGTGTGATGATCAGCCAGAAGGAGATTGTAGTCAGGTACAGGCGTCAACGGTTGAAGGTTCATGCTCTGGGTACATATGTAGAGAATTAGTAGCGGAGTTAAGCCCAGAGTGAGCCTGCAGGAGATTTGTCTACTGGATGGGGAAGACTCAGGCTGTGGTGAGCAGGTCTCCAGGCAGATGAATAAGATGGAGGAAGCTAGTTGAGAAAGTCGGCATCCTTGTGTACACTTGGCCAGACACGCTGGTCTGGCAAGTAAGGATGGTCCCTCTCTCAGCTGTTATGTGGAGATGGTGCGGCCAGTTCCCTCAGCCCTGGTGTTGGTGTGAGCTCTCCTGCCAAGCTGGATTAAGAACTGGACTTGGGTAAGAGAGAATAAACCCCTTGTTCCCTTAAGCTGTTTTTGCTGTGATTTTATCAGCAACCATACAGGTGAACTGTCAGGGATACATTCACAAATATGTGTGTCCACTTGGCTTAGATTTAGCTGATGACAGGAAATCTGAACTGGATGGCAGATGGGGACTGATCCCATATAAATGCAGGTGGACGGGAACTGGCTCAGTGAGGCCTTCACATACTTTATTCCTTGTGACCTGAAGTGGCTGCTCTTGCCGATGTCAGCATGTGCATTCCAGAGAGGAGGAGGGTGGCGGGACGCACATCTCACAGACTCGCAGCTTCCATTTGCATAGTTTTCCCAGTGGTCAGATTTCAGTCACGTGGCCACACCAACCTACAAGGGAGGCTGGGAAATACAGTTTCCCAGACAGTTCAAGGTGCTGTGGTGGAATGGGATAGGGGAAGTAGTTACTGTAAAGATAGGTATTGGAGGAGCTGCATCTCTCCCAAGGACTTCTTGGTATTTGAGGCAGGTGACATGCTGGGTGGACGGGTGGTGCACAGGCAGCTATGGGAGGACACAGGACACTCAGGATGGAAAGGTTAAGCAGAAAAGTAGGAACTGGATGGATTCTTTAGGGAGTTCCAAATGTGTATGAGTTGACAGATGATTTCCAGTATATCTGAGAAGCCAGCGTGTAGGGAAGATTCTGTTTCTACAATAGTTCCCCATCCCCATCCTGCGCTCTTAACAAAATGTTCACGTGTTCTTTCCAAAAGTCTCTGCCAGTTTAGGTGAATGTATAGTAATATTTCCATAAGGATGAGATGTCTGCAGAGAGTCGGAAGACAGTGTAACTTCCAGAAAGCAGCCAGCTATCATCATTTCAGAAAACAGCATTTATTGAAAGGCTCTTGATGGAATATTTCTGTACTTCTCAAGCAACTTAAGGGAGAAAAGATTTATTCAGCATACGGTTTCAGGGAGAGATGAAGTCTTTCAAGGCAGAAGTGGCATGGCTGGCGTCAGAAGCTGGAAGAGGCAAACTGCTAGGGCAGGACCTCTTCCAGAAGTAGGTGGGACTCATCCACCTCAGGGCCCCACCCCTGTGACTGCCTTCCTCCTGCAAAGCTCCACCTCCTAAAGGTATCATGACCTTCCCAAATGCATGAGACTGTAGGGGACACATTTCAAACCAAGACACCTTGTCTCTGTCGACTTCATATTTATGCCATTTCAACTTGCACCAGTTGCACACGTGGGCTGAGTCCTTAGCTCTGTCGCCAGCTGACGACTGCCCTCAAGTTTTATTCACCGTGTGCTCTTGTATCTGTAGTCATAGCTGATTACACCATTAGAGCACAAGTGTGAGCTGAAAATGGAAACACTGATTCGCAGGCCTTAGATGCTTTTCCTCTATGCTTAGGAGATGCCGTGCAGATTATTCACTCGCCGTAAAAAGAGCAAGGCTTCTCTGAGCTGGAGAGATGGCTCAGGGGGTAAGACTGTGCCTCACAAGCAGAAGGTCTTGAGTTCAGATTCCAGGCCCCACTTTAAAAACACCAGGTGAAAACAACAGCTGCCTGCACTTCTGGCCCTAGTGGGCAGAGCCTGGGAAATCCAGAGGGAAGCAAAAAGGAGGTAGAAGCAATCCAGAATGATTCTCAAAGTCACCCTTGGTCTTCCACAGGAACATACAGTGTCCCCTGACACACATACATACACACACACACACACACACACACACACACACAATAAAAAATTTTTTTAAAAAAGTAAGGTTTCTCTGATAAGATTGATGAGATTGACTTCAGGTAGCAATATTAGGAAATGCATACTGCTGGTTGATAAATTGCTTAGCTGCCAATAAAAATTAAGAAAAGATTAGTCAATAAGCATTCTAGCTACAGCTTCATGGGGGAACATAATAATTAATAAAAACTAGGAAGTTGTAAAGATTCAAGAATATAGTAACCAGAGGTTTCTTGTCATGATTAGGGAAAATACTAAGTAATGAATACTGTCAAAGGTTTTTAATTTGTAGCCTGCAAACTGACCAATATCATCCTTTCCGCCTTAACCATGAGGTTTCAGTAATTGAAAAGCAGTCATCTATTGAATTAGGATTGTGCAGGATTCGCACTTGGGGCAGTTCCCCCCTGAAGCAGTCCAAGCAAACAGCCTGTGGGTCACCCCTCAACTGAAACTGCCCATCCTTCTGATACGAGTGTGCGAAGTACCACCAAGAGGCTTGAATTCCTCTGTGTCAGGGGCTTGGGTTACTGACCCCCACGCTGCACCCAAAGCTAGCGGGGAGAGACATGGCTCTGTGTGTCGGGTCCCGCATTTTCCATTGTCTGGTCATGTTCAGTCCTTGCCATGAGCTTATGCCCTAGAATTAATTGCTATTGCTGCTGGGAGGTCGCAGCTGCTCCCAGGGCACTTGTAAAGGAGCCTATGGAACCCCCAGCATTCCCCCTCTTCTTTAGCTCCCCTTCTTACCATGTAAACAGTTTTGTTCTGCCACTAACAAGCTGCTTTACCCCAGGTTCGAAAACAGTGGGGCCCATCCGAGGTGGATCTGGACTGAAAGGTGAAGCAACCTTTTTCTGCATATGCGTTGCTAGTCTTGGGAGTTTCCTCACAGTGCCCTACATTGTGTTTTGTCCTGGCACTGACATATAGGGATGGCCATTGGTTCCTTGTCAGGGATTTCAAGGATCTGTGCTTTTTAAAAAGGCAAGTGTGTGGTGGGAGCGTGGTGCCCTTGCCTTTGTGGCACACAAGGGCATTCACTGCCCTCCACGGTTATCATGATTTCACAGAATGTGAAGCAGCTTTAACACCCAGAAGAGAAAGACAGAAAGAAAATGGAAAGGTCAGACTCTGAGCATGAAGGGCGTTCGAAAAGTAGATTATATTTTAATTGTACGGAAAGCGCACTAAGTTGTCTTGATTTCCCATTTCCCCTAGGAGCCATAAGGCTGGGGTCTGAGGAGGAGCTTTTGGGAATCGTTGTTCTAGAACACATTCCCCTTATGGTAAACGTTAGGGATCCAGGACGGCGGGGCGGGCACCAGAGCCTTCTGATGAGATTACTTCCAGGGTAATGGAATTTGGTGCAAAGCAGGTCCATTTCAGAGCCCATCCAAGGGGGTTTATTTAATGAAGGAGCAGAGCTATCTCGTTACAGGGCAGCCTCACCTATAATTGCTCTACTGAGAATAATTCTACAGCAGATCTCTAGAGCATAACGCTGTGGCTAGCCTCGAAATGCGATTCATTGACGTGGACCCCAACACAGGTATTGCTTCATGCAACATAATCGGGATGAAGTGTCTACCCACTTCTGAGGGTCTCGGTGGCTTTGCTGCATGGCTGGGATTTGCATCCAACTGGAGAACACAGTTCTTCTAAAAAGTCTCTTGTTTATTAATTCTTTGGTTTATCATACAAAGAAGCGAGTTTCCTTGTGATATTCCCATACATCTGTCCAAACGCTGTGTGTTTACACATCCTCCACTGATCCCCCTTCCTGTGCCTCAAGAAATGTGTGCTCCCTCACTTTCTCTAGACTACTCTCCCTGTACACCTCTTCTTTTCCTTCCATAGTCCTTTTCTGCTTTCACATCCTACATGTATATATACATAGTTACAAATGCACATTGCAGGCGTAAGCATTCCTTCTGCATGTGAGAGGAAATAGCTGCTGCTGATCTTTCTGAACCTGGCTTATTTCTCTTCACATAACTCTCACCAGCCCCCTTGCCACTCATTTTCCTGCATATGCCATACTTTCCCTTTTGCTTGCATCTGGATAACTTCCATTGTGTCTGTGTACCATGGTTTCTTTACTCACTTGTTGACATATGTATCTAGACTGGTTCTTCTTTTCTACTGTGCATAGTGTGTAAGTAAACATGGATACA
The DNA here is from genome assembly GCA_023101885.1 of Typhlomys cinereus. Classification (NCBI taxonomy): domain Eukaryota; kingdom Metazoa; phylum Chordata; class Mammalia; order Rodentia; family Platacanthomyidae; genus Typhlomys; species Typhlomys cinereus. The sequence continues at coordinate 8,602,139 of JALPQD010000049.1, forward strand.
TACCTAATATCTACCTCTCCCTGAAGCATGCTAACTTAGCATCCATCCTTCAGGTACCTACCAAGTGGTGGAGTAGCTATTGTAGGTTATTTCTATTTTGTTTTTTTTAAGACCCTCCATATTGATTTCCACCATGGCAGGACCTGTTTCTATTCCCACCCGCAGCAGATAAAGACACCCCTTTGTCCACATCCCCTCCAGAATGGGAGATAATCCTTCTGGCTCTTCTTCTGACAGATGACTAATACATAAACTATAGAAAGAACTTGAGAAATAAAATCAAACAATTCATCCAAAATCCATAAGTGTGCTAAAGAGTTGAATAGACAGTTCTCAAAGAAAAAAAATGGCCAATAAATATTTTGAGGAAGTGTTCAGCATGCTTATTAGCCCTCAGGGAGATGCAAATTAAAAATGCCCTGAAGTTCCGCATGACCCAGGCAGGACAGCTGTCATCAAGAAAGCCAAGGAAGAATGTCTCAGGTCTTGAGTTATCCAGCTCTGGCCGTTCTTTGTTCAAATGTCACTGTAGTAACTCGCTGACCTCAACACACATTTTGCAGCTCAAGAAACATGTGTTTTAAAGAGTTAGGAACGTCCTCAAGATGCCACGCTCTGATTTCACACCTGCTCCTCATTGTACTCCTGTTATTCCTGTTAGGGGCAGAAGCATTGCAGAGGAATATTGGATACAGTGGCGACCTATTAGAGACTTATTAGCGCTGTCCGTGCTGCTGGTGCTGAGCGGCGCCGAGTCGCCAGTCTGGCCAGCATGTCAGGAAAGCTTTTCCACAGCCCAGCTCCACAGTCCCCATGGCCACATGGCCGCGGATGATGACGGATGATTCTTCAATCTGAGGCTCTTTACTACACGACTTTGAGCAACCGCCTTAACCCCTTAGAGCCCACTTAGAAATGACAATAATCTGTGCCTATATTGCAATCATACAAGCCAAAAACTGCTTCATTAAAATATGGTGGAACCTTGCTTTATATACAGCTTGTCACAGCCTTTCCCAGCTAACCATCCCCCTACAGTATTTTAACTTAGAACTTTAACCCTCCCCAGGATTTTGCTAGATATACATTAATAAACTATTTCTGTAGTATCATTGTTAAGCCATAATCCTTTTCTTCCTTGATTAACAATGAAAATGTATAGTCTTAAGGCACCTGTCTAGCAGGCACAAAATCCTGGATTTGGTCCCAAGCATCAGAAAAACAAAATGTAGTCTAAGGTCAACCAAACAAGAACCTAAATCATGCATTGTTTTCTGTTTTTCTCCTTTGAGAAGGTGCAATCTGAATCAAACCCTGTTTCCAACCATCAGCTACTTGTAACAAGCTACCTGAGCCTTCTCTTACGTGTGCAAGTCATTGTAATAGGTTCTCTTACATGCACGTATTACTGCAGCATGTTCTCTTACATGCACATGTTACTGCAGCGTGATCTCTTACATGCACATGTTACTGCAGTGAAATCTCTTAGATGCACATATTAGTGCAGTGGGATCACTTACACACACACACACACATTACTGCAGTGGGATCGCTTACATGCACATGTTATTGCAGTGGGATCTCTCATGGTGTGAAACTAAACAACACATGCCTCGCCAAACCACAACCTAAAATGGTACCATTGCATATTTTCCTGAAATTAAACACTGCGCAGACAGGTCTGTAGCAATGAACATTTTGCAGTCATAAGGGGAGAATGGATGCTGGTACCATTCATGTCTCCCAGTGGTTAGGCCTGACGTGGTCTAGATGCTGGGAAGGCAGATACAAAGAACACCTCATCCTCTCTCTGGAGAGCATGATCTTCATGCACGGGCTAAGGTCTAGACATGGGGCCTAGGGTCCCCCCGCCTGAGGGCAAGTCTTCATTTGTGATTCCAGGTTATGTGTTTTTCATTTTTTTTGTTCAGCACATTTTGTTTATATCTTAAAATATCTTTCTCTCTACAACATGACCTTTGAATGAACATTTAGAAGACTGCTTATGCCTAGCAGTATAATTCGCTTACTGCAGTGATCATCTGTCCAAACCCAGGGGAACCAAAAGGACTCAAAAAATTAAGATACCCAGAGCAGAAGCTGATCCTTGGCTAAAGGGAACCATGTTTGGGGGACTGAGTACAGTTGTCACGTGACGGGCTCCCAAGGCAGGCCCTGGGCTTGGCACCTCTGCAGCTCACCTACCTACTGACTTGCTCAGCTCCTGCCAAGCCTCCTGCCCTTGCTCAGGGGGAAGCAGCCACGGATGCAGCAGGAAAGGGGGCAGTGACCCCTGTGTATCTATGGTACCCATAGCATGGGAGAGCTGGTGGGTGGATGTGGGGAGAGCTGAAGAAGGAAAAGTCAAGAAAGGGCCAAGCTTCACAGTGCTCAGATGGAGGTGGAGTATATGAGGTGGACTAGTTACTCTTACCTGTTGCTATGAGAACACCCAGAGTCAAGCAATTTAAGGGAGAACGGGGAGATGTATTCAGCTTATGGCTCCAGAGGGGAGATACAGTCTTTCATGGTGGAGGCTGGCATGGCTGGAGGCAGGCTAAGTCACAACCATCTAGGAGGCTGAGAGCTGCAAGACTGCTTGCTGCAAAAGCAGACCTCTCCAGGAGGTAGGGTGGGACAAACCCATCTCAAGGCCCAACCCCTGTGATCACCATCCTCCAGCAAGGCTCCACCTCTCAAAGGTGCCATGATCTTCCTAAACACATGAGACTGGGGGACACATTACAAACCCTGACACTAGGGAACAAATTAGAGAGTTTGCAATAAATGATTTTATACTATAATTGTGTCATGTTACAGCTGAGAGAATCATCACCCTCCATGGGAAAGGACTCTAGACCCTCCAGTTTTTTTTTTTTTTAATGTAGTTATAGCTACCTAGAGATCTGTTAAGCAGCTGTGGGCACCAAGGGTCCTGTTACACAGATGTGGCTGCCCAGAGCAGGATTCAGGGAGGCTGATAACTGATGTCCAGCTAGGGTATTAGAGTGACCACACATGAGCATCCATGTTTTCAACTTCCTGGCTCAAGTATTGAACAGTTATGGTTAGAAACACATTCTCATAAAAGATGTCCATCAGTGTCTTCTCCTTTGAACAACCTGTAATAGGTGTGACTGCAGTTTAACTTTTGAAAGAGAAGGAATGACTAGATACGGAAACAGACAAGTGTTCAAAGCATCCAGGGTCCAGGGTCTGTAATCTCTGAGCAGCTGGAAGAAGGATCCCAAGGTCACAGCCATTGGAAGCTGTCTGGGGAGTCCCTGAGTCTAAATTATCTGAGCTCTGAAGCAGTACCATTGTCCCACACCTGACGCACCTTAGAAAATGAAAGTCGGATCTGTGAGAAGCTGAGCCAGATGGTGGTATGTCCATGAGCACAAGTGGCCATTTCTCTGATTCAAGTGGCAGCACTGTTTGTCATTTTAATACCGTGAGCCGGAGCTGTGATTGTGGTGAATCAGAGCCCAGCCACATGGGCTCTTGAATTCCTACACGACCCTAAATTGCAATCAAACAGATAGTTCCCTGAGGCTTACAATTCTTACTCAAACATCAGATAATGTTGCTAAACACTGTTCCCCTACCCAGCTCATTGCCAGATTTTTCAGAGTTACCAATCTAAATAAAATTTGAAAACAACAACAACAAAAAGATAGCCTTCATTTACTTTCTCATGCAGCACGTTCTAGCCTTCAGCCACCGCAATAGGCCTGAGCTGATAAAACCAGTGAATTCCATGCGCGCGAGCCCATTGCCGACTTCAGCTGGTTGGTTCTTCATCACGCTTGCCCCTTCTCAGCAGTCCTGGATATGTGATATGGCCAGGTTGCTCAACCCCTGGTGTTGGTGTGAGCTCTCCTGCCAAGCTGGACTAAGAAATGTAACCAGAGAACTGTGAACCAGAATAAAATCCCTTCTTCCGTCTTAAGCTGTTTGGATTGTGAATTTATCAGCAGCATGCAGAGTAACCGTGAAGATGGTTCATTGTTCCAGCAGACTCTGATATTTGGTAGCTGAAATCCATGTCCCTTGACCACAGAAATATAACCTGGTGGTTCTGCTGTGTAAAAGAAGTTAGAGAGAAACTTAATAGTTCAGCTTCTAGCGGTTTCTCTGGTTCTCCTGGTGCCTCATTTGACATTTGCTAAAGTAAAGAAGATTTTGTGTCCACCCGGGAGTTGATTCTGTTGCTGCCAGAGAATAGGATTTAGACGAGGTGAGAAGGGAGAAAGCAGATAGATTTCTACTGCCCTTGTCAGCATGGCTTCCTCAGGTTGTATGAGTTTTGGTAAACAACTTAGAACACTGGACTTGAATGCTTGATGCCAGCACCTAACAGTGTTGAGTTGTTTGTTTGTTTGTTTGTTTGTTTGTTTGTTTGTTTGTTTGTTTGTTCTTGAAAGTATCTTTTGGCCAAACAGAGCTTTCTATTAAAATTTAGGTTTTATTAGCAGCATGCATGTTTCATTTAAAAAACAGTTACTTATTCAACAGGTACAATATCCCACGTTATCTACAGAAAAAGCTTTTTAAATTTTTTGTTCTTTTAGTGTTAGATACATTAATTTGGTGACTTTTGGGCATTTTTACCCTTTAATCCCCAATCCTGTCCCACTTCCTCGTCCCATTCCAACTCTTCTCAGTCCTCACCAGATTTTCAAGTCTTTTTACCTGTGAGGTCTCCTCGGTTTCATCTGGTTTGCCTTTGATGACGTGTGTGTGAGGACTTGCTGCAGAATGAATTATGTATCAGTGGGTGAACCACTAAGGAAACACCCAGGCCGACACCACTCCGAAGCATCTGCTTATATCCAGAAATACACAAATGCTTAAGCGTTTGTTTTGGTCAGTGGTCATCATAATACGGGTGGTGGTGACGATGATGATAGCAATAACCCATAAGTCTGTAACTGTGTGCAAGATTATACCTAGGAATCAGCTACATAATTATTATTATGTGTGTGTATACAAGAGGGCACTTGAGTGTATGTGCCTGTGGAGGCCCAAGGGTGACATTAAGAATCATCCTGGATTGCTCTACCTCCTTAATGCTTTGCTCTGGGGTTTCCCGGGCTTCGCCTTCTAGGACTGGGATTTCAGGCCACTGCCATATCTGCCTGACAATTTCACATAGGATCTGAGGATCCGAACTCAGGCCCTTTTGCTTGCAAGGCAAAGACTTTCACCCCTGAGCCATCTCCCCAGTCCAGCCACAAATTATTAAGTAGTTTCTTTCTCATTGACTGATTTCTTTCAACTTGCTGGGTGATGTGGGAGAAAGAATGTAGACTCAAGGTCTAGAAAGAAATCTTAACCGCTGCAGACAGATCAGAAGTCTGCTAGGGATTCAGTGTGGCGCATTTAGAACCAGAGGTGAGAAATGTATCAGACCCAGAGCCACACACGAAGCTTCTGTTGAGCAGGAACTTTATGTGAGTTCAAATCCCCACCACAGTGCAGCAGGTGGGAAACGGTCACCATCTTTCTGGAAGAAAAGTAGAGAGACACAGTACGTGAGGTGCTCACAGGAAAGACGGGAGGACTGGGCACTGGACCTCAGAAGTTAAACAGCGCCATGGAAGAGATGGATGAGGAGACGGAGTGGAGGACGAGTTTGCTGTGTGAATGAGAGAAACAGTGCCGGCAGCTGGAGAACTGAAGGAGACATGCAGCCGAATGCCTGCGCCGGCCAGAGGAGGGCATTCGAGTGAAGTGAAGGCAGATGGACGGAGAGTATTCAGGTGAAGTACGGACTTAGAAGAACACCTGGAGGTGGTGCTGAGGTTGAGATAGCAGAGTCCTCGATGTGACAAGATAGATGAACTGGTTATCTCCAAGGACACAGAATACTCCCTGACTGGTCGCTGCATTAGCAACACTCTGCCTGATACTGCAAGAGTTGCAACCTCAGAACTGTAGGTCTTTTTTCTCTCTCTAGTTACTATTGAAGTTCTATCACATAGTTATCTTCAGGATCTACAACCACTGATCAGAAAAAAATCTGACTGTAGCATGCACAGATCTTTATTTTTTGTAATGATTTCCTGCAGTAATGTGGTTTAACAGCAGTGTGTTGTATCAAGTAATCCAAGTAAGTGGCAGGAGGAGCTACAATGCATGTAGGCTACCTGTAATACTAGGCTATGTACGATGTTTGTGTATATTGACATTTTGGCTAAAATTAAATGGCTAAAACTAATCCTTTGTGGGTGTTGAGAGACAGTTGTACAGTTTGTGGTAGGCATTTTATTTTCCATGACCCAGGTGTTGATTTTAGGGAAAACAGCTGAAAAAATGAAGGTAAGAGAGAAGCAGAATGAAAAGACCCCAGGAAAAAGTAGGAAGGAGCTGGCCATTCCCAAGAGTCATGACAGGATGAATGACCAGGGCGAGGCGGAGCTAGAAATGCTGGCTGGCTGCCAAGGACCACGCAGGTCCCATCAAGGTGCTGGACACCATGCAGTCCACAATGGGAGGCCTTCTGAAGAGACGGATGTGGGGGATGATGGAATGCAATTTCTATTTGTGTGGTAGCACTCCAGTGTAGAGAAAATAGGACATTCAGTTCTGGGTTCTGATCTGCTACTAAAGTTGCAAAATCAGTGTAAGTGGACCATGACTAGTGCTGCGTTTCATTGAAATCACACAATTGAATGGAAGGGAATGCACGGAATGGGTTGCTTCAAATAGAATCAGATAGAATGCAGGAGGGTGCAAATATGAGAATTCATTGAGCACTGAGACAGTGAAAGTTGGATGTTAATGTATTTCTATATAGATCTGTAAATAAAACAGGTAAAAAAAAGACAAAGCAACCAAAAGAGGGAGAGGAGGCAGAGGAGGAAGTAAAGAAAAGAATAAGGAGAAAAAAGGACCCCTGGGTCTCTGTCACTCCCTCCTTCCTTCCATGTATGTGTATAAAGCAAAGATGCTTCCTCCTGTGACCCGTGAGAAAGGTATGAGAGCCACTGACTTGGAGACAGATTGGAGGAAGGGTCACCAACCTCAGCAGCAAGTGAACAGCCCATGAACACTTTGTAGGGAGCAGAGTTCAAATGAGGGGTGCGAAGAGTTGCAAGAGGAGACCCTGTGGCTGGCAGTACTGATGTGGTACCAGGAGGGCTGAGGCTGGCCAGCTGAGGTCACACAGGTGTCCTATAGAAATCATGAGGGACTTCCACTCATGGTGTAGGGACCAAGGCCCGGTGCTGTCTGCAGAATAAGAAAAGAAGGAAAAAGAAAGAATCTCAAAGTACATGACTAATTAGGAAGAGGGTGACTTTTAGATTAAGAAATGCTCAGATGAAATTAATAACAGTAAGCACGTTATATATTAATAACAGATGAAATTAATAACAGTAAGCAACCAAGGGCTAGGGGGAACCCAGAAATGAAAGGAAGAGGAATAGTAGCATGCTTTTCTGGAAAGTTCTTTACAGAGAAAAGTTGGCCTAGTTATCACTGCCTAGTAATCCAACAGCCTTCATTGTCAAGATCGGGTCTTGCCACACTGTGGTTTCACAAGCCCTAGGATGAATTAGTTTGGAGCGGAAACATGAGTCCAGTTATATACGTCTAACTGAAGCTCAGCAAGCTGAGGTTTGACCTTGAAGTTTCACGTTACTGTCAACTTGTCCGCTCACCCGTTAAATGAGCAGCCTGTGATGTAATGTCAGTGGCCCCCGTTAAAAAAGAAGCCGCCATGTGAAACCAAGAGCTGGTTTTATTGCCGTGAGCGAGAGCAAGCTCTGTGTGTGGCCACGACTTGGTCAAGCAAAGCCAGCTTCAGAAGTAGATCGAAAGGGCAGTGGACACAGTGTCCAGTCAGCTGCCAAGGAAGGACATGAGGGATAAGGGTGGGCTGATGTGTACACTGTTAGGAGAATGGTTACCCCTGTGGGCACTGAGCGTGACGTGTTGCAGGACCCAAAGAGGATGGGAACTCAAGTCAGTGAGGAGGTGGTCAAAGGTGGAGAGCCCAAGGGGTACAGAAGGATGGGCTGGGCTGGCCGGCACGTAGGAAGATACAGCTCAAACACGAGGAGTTGGTATGGTGGAAGGCAAGCTGAGAGAATTCTTTACTCAGATTTTTTTTTAAAGCAGGGTCTTGTGTATCTCTTGAACTTGCTGTGTAGCAGGAGATGCACTTGAACCCCTTACTCTCCTGCCCCCATCCCTGAGTGCCAAGATTCCAGATGTGCGCTTCCCACCGTGGGTAGATGGTACTGAGATGGATCTCCAGATGCTGTGCATACGAACGGGTGACATTTCAGCTGTGCTCTGGCCCCGGACCTGGCTCAGAAGGTTTTGTTGGTTTAAAGGCACGTGAGGAATTTGACTTGAAGCCGTAGGTTGAATAGACTGCAGAGATCATACGACAGGCTGAACAGGAGCAGGGTGGAGAACCAAGACCTGCCAAGGAGATCAGCCAGGACTCCACATTGTTCGAACCACAGAATTAGATGATTTTCTCCAGTGGTCTCCTGAGAACCCTGGAATTTGGTATGTTGGTTGAGGCAGGGTCTTGTGTGGTCCAAGCTGGCTACAAACTCACAGTGTAACCAAGCCTGGTCTTGAACTCTGCTCTGCCCTCAAGGGATGGTGTAAGAGATGTGCACAAACATCTAAGGTTTCAAATGACTTGGACTTCAGGCTATGAAGTGAAGGATGAGACAGGGGACGCTATGACTGACTAACGAGGGGCCAGCAATTGTGATGAAGGTGGGCTGCGGCTCTCTGGGCAGGGTGGGAAATTAGATCAAGATCACATAGGGACCATTGTGTCCACAGACGTGAGATTGGAGAGCTGAAAGGTGGCGAGGCAACCTGGTCAGAAGTAGTGTAGCAGTCTGAGACCTTCCAGCTTTGAGAGCAGTCCCAGGTCTGTGAGATCAGACTCCTAAACCAGAAAAGTCCAGGCATCTGAAAGATGACAAGATTTATGCATATGACTAGGGAGCACTTAATGGGTAAGCTCTAGAACCTGAATTCAGCTCTCTTGAGCCCAGGCAAAAGTTGGACAAGCATGACATTCACATGTTATCCCAACACTTGAGAAGCAGAGGTGGGATCCCTAGAGCAAGTCCTGGATTAGCCAGGACTGGTGACAGCCTGTGAGTCTCTCCCTCAGTAAATGAAATTGGAAGCAACTGAGGCTTTACATGTGTGTATGCATGCACATTAACACATACATGAAGGTGCACATGTATGCATATATTAACACACATGCATCCACATACCACACACAGGGATATATGCAAGAAATGTGTGCAGCTCTGGGGATGTGATGTCACTGAAGATGGTGTTATGGAGACAAAGAGCAAAGAAACACCTTAGTCCAGGTGCCAAATTGCACATGGCAAGATTAGACTAATGGACAGGGCTAGTGCAACACTGAGGGACAGGAGGGGACACAGCCCAAGCATCAGTGACTATAAGAATGTAGCATCTTGGAGAATCTAGCTTAAAATGCAAAGGGTGGAGATGATATTCAGCCCTTCCATCCATAAGTACGTGTGATCCATTTGCAGTTGACCACCTGTATGAGACTAAGCAACAGTGAGGATTAGTGGGAGGCTACATTTGGGGTGTCTCATTTAAAGAGGGGGGCAAAGCATACTTTGGGGCCAAAAGGATTAAGTTCTTTCCACAAGTCTAACTAGTGGTTGTAAGTCCATCCCGAGGTTTGGGCAGGGGGTCAGCTTGTGATACACTTGTACTAAAAGGACTTCTTGGGACACTTAGCAAAGTCCTGGTCCAGAGGGTCAAAGAAGGACACTTTTCATACACGTCACGGCACTTTTCTTCTTTCTCTTGCCTATTCTCCTGCTCGCTTCTCCCCATGTGTGTTCGGCCCAAGTAAAGAAACCATAAAGGTTATTAGAATTATGCAAACTGCTACAATGACAAATTGCTTTTGTAATATACCTTTAAAGCTAGCCAGGAAGGCTGTTTGTGTATTTTGACATGCTCATTTATATTTATTGGTCTTTTCTGTTGTTTTGATATTTGAAATATTACTGCATAATTGTTTATGACGACTCAGGAGAAACATCCCAGTGTGTATGAGTGTGAGCTTTTAATAAAGGCACCCCTTATTTACCTTGCAAAGAGTTCATTTAGATCGTCCACAAGAAAGTGTCTCAGGGGCTTCATGAACACGCCGTGTGGGCATGTGCATGCGTGCTTGCTTCCAGAGGGGCAAGACTTATTTATCTTTTATTTATATTTTAATGTTGTATATTGATCAGAATGGCAGCATATAATTGCCTTCCCAGGTTTTAATTACTTTTAACCTAAAAGTAAGTTTTAAAGGCCATTGCAGATCATTCGATAGAGTTTCTTTAATGATTCTACAGCATTCCAGGTGTGTGTGTGTGTCGTGTGCGTGTGTGTGTCTGTGTGTACACGTGTGTGTTGCAGCTGCTGTTTTCAGATGTGTGCTTGAAGTGCATGCATTCGAGTGTGCCTTTGCACTTCCCAGAGCCCTGAATTTAAGAAAAACAGTCATTATTTGTTGTCATGGAAGATTTTTAGCACTCTGGTTGTGTTTTTTAAATCCCAAGATGAATGATGGGAAATGAAAGGGCACCCCCACAACAATCAATATTCCTCCTGTCTGATGTCTTCATATAAAGCGCAATATCGAAAACCGGTCATTCCACACCAGGTGATTCTTTCGTTTCTGCTGTAATCATTTCCCAGCCATGAATAAAAAGAAAAGTGCCTAAACTAGTTGGAAGTGTCCTGACCTTGATGTCAGTGTCACGTCAGGAGGGGACCAGATGCCCGACACGCATTTGTCTGGGTCTTCGAGGTGGCGGTCAAGTGTGCATTGCAGCAGAAGCAGCCCAAGATGCCGTGCCCTCCAGCATGTGGACGGGATGACATCTTCCAGGAGACTTGACTGACACTCTACTCGGACTTCTGTGACCCTCAAAGACGAGGAAGATGCAGGGAATGCAGGTCTGCCAGGGGTTTGCAGGTACTGCCGTGTTCCCACGGGCGACCATCCGATCACAACTCTCATGGGAATGTTCGCTTATGAAATCACACGGCTGTTGTCATTGCCTTATGAGTTACGTTTGCCAAAGAAGGAACATAAAAATTAAAATGCCCCCCCCCCGCCACACACCGGTCATAGGCAGGGAAAGGCATAGGCTCCCGGGAGATGTTTTTGATGACCAGGTGCATGGTGGCAGCAGGAGCAAGGCAATGGGATGCTTGGGTAAGTCCTTACCTAGTGCACGCAGTGTGAGGAGGAGGGCTCTGCGCCCCTCCACACTTTTGTTTTGTGTGTTTTCAATTATTCCTTTGTTTTATGTCTATGTAATATTTGCACAGTTCAAAGTCAAGAGGTAGAAAATGGCATTCAGTTAAAAGTATACCCCCATCTGCCAGTTGCCAGCTTGCCTTCCAAAGGGGCAAGACTTACTTATCTTTTAATCTTTCATCTATGAACAAAATGGCAGCAGACAATTGCCTTTCCAGGTTTTGATTTTTTTTAACCTAAAAGTAAGTTTTAAAGGCCATTGCAGATCAATCTTTATAGCTTGTTTGTTTCTTTAGTGATTCTACAGCATTCCAGGTGTGTGTGTGTGTGTGTTGCAGTTGGGTTTCAGATGTGTACTTGAATGTGTGCATGCCTCTGAGTGTGTTTTACATGTGATAGCTGTGCATATATGTGTAGATGTATTCACAAGTGTATCTGAGTGTGTGCGCCTGCGGAGGTGATAACAGGAGTCCTCCTCAATCATTTGTCCACCTTATTGTGAGCCTGGGTCTCTAGGTGAATCAGAGGGCAAGTTTGCTGGGAAGATTCTCAACTTCCACCCTCCAGGGATAGAATGACAGACCAGGACGTCACCTGCCCAGCATTTTTAGGTGGAGTGTGGGGATTTGAACTCAGGTCCTTTTGCTTCTGAGGCGGAGACTTTAACCCCTGAACCGCCTCTCCAGCCCAGCATTCCGTTTATGAAAGATGCACTTTCCCGAGGATGAGCATCGGTGTTGTCTCCAGTCTGCCCTTAGAGGGAGGGCTACGGGAAGTAACCTTGACTACGTGCCGTTTTCTGTGGATATAGATTCATCTGCAGCAGATTCCTTGAATTCACATCCAAGAATTCACATATTTATATTTTCAATAAATGTGTCTTTATCATGCTCCCATTCACACTGTAACCAGACCAGTGTGTTACCATATGTTATCTCTTCCCAAATCATAATTTAAAAAAAAAAATCCAGGGTGTGAGACGCGAGTGTGTTGCTTACCAGCGATTGTGTCGATTGGCTCTTCCAAAGCAGGGTTATTGTTGCCTGATTTCCCACGTGTTTCTGTTCTGATACACCCCAGTTTTATTGTCTGGCAGTGTTTCTAAGTTGGAAACAAGTTGGACAGAGTGGCTCTTGGCAAATAAATTTTGCTCTGTATAATTCTGGTAATTTTATCTGCGGTGTAACAGAAACCCAGTACCGTTTTAATTTGTGTTCAGTTGCAGACTGGCGTGGCACAACTCAGCTACCCTCCCTTAGCACCAGTGGTGACCTGGGTCCCCTCGGCTCCACTCTGAGGAAGCTGCCTCTCACACGGAGCTCACACTCACATTTTAAAGAAACGGGATGGTAGTTAAGCAGTAACATTTATGAAAAATATTCCTGGCCTATAAAAACCAGGAAGCTCTTTATTAGCAGTGAGGTTCTTGTTAAAAAAAAAAAAAAAAAAAAAAACAGCATTTCTCTTCCCTTGAGAGATTATAAACTCTACAAGAGCTGCTTTGGTATTTCAGTATTATTACTTGAAATTGTAACATTCTTGATTTTGATAATACTTCTCACGCACCAAGTGCCTTGTTGCCATTTTTTTTGGGGGGGGGGGCTGGAGAAATTCTTAAAGAAAAAAAAAATAATAGAGTGGCAGTCAATACTAAAATCAGAGTTCACCTGGAATGCTCATCTAATAACGGGTTCTGTGAACAGCATGTAGTTCTGCTAATTGTGAGGAACTGTCCTTTGATACATCTTGTTGAAACTGTTTTATTTTAATTAGTCTCAGGTACAATCCACTGATTCTTCCTGCTGTACATTTACTTTAGAACAAGGAATAAGAAAATGTAGATGAGAAATGGCTCAACCAATCACGACACCCACGTGGGATGTAGATCAGGAGTGTCTTAACGAATCATGATACCCACTTAGGATATTCTCTGCAGATGAGGTAAGCAGTGATTGATAGAATATTTTCTCCCATGAAATCAACATGCCAGTGTTGAACTCTCTCTCTGTGTGTGTGTGTGTGTGTGTATCAGAGGGTACTATATGTCCCTGTGGAGGACCAAGGATGACTTCAGAAATCATCCTGGATTGCTTCTACCTCCCCAGGCTCCGCCCACCAGGACTGGGTGTCACAATTTCTGTCTGGTGTTTTCATGTGGGACCTGAGATTTGAACTCAGGTACTTCTGCTTTTGAGGTAGAGTCTTAACCCCTGAACCATCTCTCCAGCTCCAGGAGAGCGTCCATTGAAACCAGAGCTCCTCAGTTGGCTAAGCCAGTCCTGGCCTCCTGAGTGCTGGGATTAAGCCCCACACCTGCCTGGCTTTTCCAGAAGTTCTAGAAATTCAGCCTCTGGTTCTGCTTTAGGACCACGATGGCCTTCTCACTAAGCCGTTTGTCCAGCTGAACTCTGCATATGAATTGCCCACAGTGACCCTGGGTTGGTGGGGGAAATAAAATTTCACAGATGACAGATATATAGGTGGAGTTTTAGATTATTTTATTTGTTCTTTATCCTTAAAGAGTAAAGGAAAAAAAAGTTAATTTTAGCTTTCTTACTAAGCAAAAAAATTTATAGTTCTCAATCACCTTCCTGAAAGTTCTTTCTTTCAGGTGCAGTGAGGTGTGGTTTTACTCTGTTTTGCTTTCGTGTGTTTAAGTCATTGACTGTCCTTTAGCCTGTGGTAGCACTTGCCTGCCACGCCCCCTTCAATGCCTACATCAACCCAAAGACGTAGGATGGTTGTGATCCCTTTATAGCCTAGGAGACCTCCACTCTGAGATGTCCAGCGACTTGACTAAGTCACCTACAGGTTAGGACAATGCAGCCACTAACTGCTGTACAGTGCTCTCTGCTTAGTAGTGGGGTCCTGTTTCAAGTAAGCTCTTACCTAGAATTGTAGCACTGTTCAAAATATCTTCAAGAGAGCCAAACTGCTGGACGATCACAGAAAGGACACAGGAATCTCAGGAAACACCTCACCCCACTGCTGGAGATGGGCTGTCCAGTTGGGAAAGATAGATTTGAAGTTGGGAGGCTCCCAAGTCTCCTGTGGCCCCCTCATGCCCTTTTAAAGAGCCCTCCCCTTTTTGTCCTCCCAAATTCACTCCATGGAAAACTGAGTTTGGCAGTAAGAAAGCAAACATGAAGCTTCATGCTACTGTACCAACCCTGTGATCTCACGGGGCAGCTGCTAGACATGAGGACGTAGTCTCCAAAGATGTCTTCAAAACATACTTGACCAGACGTGGCTCTGCTTTTTCTTGTCCCTCTTCACAGGGACCCCCCCCCCTTCATCTACCTACAGGGAAATGCATGTTTCCCCTTTATGGTCATTTAGCGAAGATTCACAGCTACTGCTTGAGATTTGCTTCAGCTCCAAATCTCTTTTAAAGTCTTACTCGGGCAGCATAATGTCCAATGGGATTTGGCCTTGAGCATTTGTGATCCATTTATGAAGTAGTCACTAAGCGAACAGTGAGAGGGTGACCCTTGGCTGCTGAGCTTGCGGTGAGAAAAACCAGATGCAGTGTGGAGAAGTGTGGGGCCCATCCAGCGATGATGGACGTCCCCTTTGTGGCCTTGCTGAGAACCGCAGGCCGTGATGGGCACCGCACAGAGGAACTCAGAGCCTAAGGGACCTGGGCCAGAGCAGAGAGAGAGAGAGAGAGAGACAGGAAGGGGAACGGAGAACCCAGGAAGCCTGCTGGATGCTCCCCGAAACTCCAGATGAGCACTGCATGCTTCCTTGGAGCTGAAGTAGAAATGGTCCCTTGTGTAAGGATGTGGGGAATATGGTCTGGGTGTTTGGGCTGTGATTTGTGAAAGAGTCTCATCACGTAGGAGCCATGAAGAAATGTATCTGTGTGATTTGAGGTTACCGGCTGAAGGGTATAATGTAGTTTTAAAAGCATGCTACGCTCCTTTGATGAGTCCACATGCACGACCTGGGTAAGTGTGTAGCACAACCTTAATCCTGATAGCTTCATTGTATGCGTAGCACTCTCTTGGAAGTTTCTAATTCAGTGTCCTTCACAAGACGTCGTATTGTGCACCTGTTCTATATCAGGGGCTTTGTTAGGCTCTGAAGCAAACATCTTCTCTCCTCCTATGAGGCATATAGTTCAGAAATGAAATGCAATAAAAATCAAATGTGTTGTGTGCTTCAGGGATGGAAAGATGAGGTGTAGGCGGATGCAGCATTTGAAAGAGTCCAAAACTGTGATTTCCAAGCCTTTATTTCATGAATCAGTAATTTTTTAAAAGTGATTCGGAGTAAACTTAGGCTACAAACATCTTATTAGCAAAAAAAAAAAGGCATTTGAAATTTTAAAAGGGACTGCTATCTTCTAACAGTATCGGCTCATTTAAGGGTGAATTTTAAGTTTAAAATGTAAGAAGAACTAGATTTAGAATGAGGACAGACTTTCACCAAAAAAAGAATCCTGTCAATCTTAATCTGATAGAGAGAGAGAGTGAGTGAGAACATTTTTCTGCAGAAATTTATTTTTAAAAAATACCTTGTCTGTAGTTATGACTGGAAAGTACTCCAACATGAAGACACAAAGCAATTACATAATCAGAGAAGAGGTCTGCCTGTGAGCTAGGAAAGCAAGCCCCCTATGATCCCATTAGATAAAGTGGGGTATTTAAAATGAGACAGGGGGAGGGGCATGAAATGAAGGCAACGAGGGCACATCCAAGACCTTCTTAGCATTAGAAAAATGTCTGACTTCTTTGTTTAGTGGCTGTCCTTGTACCACATGATTCTACCTGAAGTTCTGCATGTGTGTGCTGTGATGGTCAGAGACCCATGTAGTGGCTTTAAAAACTAGTGTGTCGTCTTACAAGACAACGTGGGTCACAGTAGACTGAACTCAGAGTGTCTGCGGAGTCTTGGGTCCGAGAGGCAGGGGATCTGTTTCCTGGCTTTTTCTAGCTTCTAGTGAACGCCTCCAGTTCGCGGCTCGAGGCTCCTTGAGCCAGAAGCATGGGCGTCTTCAAGTCTCTCCCTGGGTTGATTGTGTCTGCACCAGCCACATTCAGAGAACCTGGTAATTGGCATTAAGTGCCCTCCTCCTGGTCATACCCTGGCCCGTGGCATATTGCATAGTTATAGGTTCCAGGGAGTGAGGTGAACGTCCTTTGGGAAAGTCCTTTCTCCACCACCATGACCTTACGTTGCTCCGTACTGACTGCTGGTTGATGAAATGCTGGCAAGTTCCAAGCTACAAAGGTAGCAGCCAGAGGTGATGGACAGGCATGGAAGCCAGGAGACTTCTGGTCAGCAGAGGTACAGTAGTAGCTTAGGACATTGGCAGAGCCCTTCACCTCACATCCTAGGGGGTGATGTAGGTGAGCCCCAATACACACCATGGATCGTAACTGGGCAAACAAGAGCTTTTTAAAGTGGGTGGTGAACAAGCCAGCCCCTGTTCCCATACGTAGATGCTCCCAGTCCCTCCCAAGGTCCCAGAAGAGAGAGTCCAGAACAGACAGAGGCATGGGAAAGCATGCAAGCTCCGTGGGTAACTCCACTGCCCTTGTACCTAATCATCCAGCCTGCGGTTGGCTTTAAAGTTTCCTATTGCCTTTTATTCTCAGACAGTATCTTCTCTACATCATTGCTTGTTTAACGCAACTTCTGTTTACCCATTTTGTTGAAACGTTTTTCTAGCATTAGAAAAATGTCTGACTTCTTTGCTTAGTGGCTGTCCTTATACCACATGATTCTACCTGAAAACATGCTAACTCCAGTTAATGTGATAAATAGATGACTAATACAAAAGCCAACTGACCTCAGTTTGTGATGAGGAAACAGATATTAACAAATTTACTAATTAAGTCCCTGATGCAGAAGAAAAGCCAGGTGCTGGCGTCACCTTGAGATGAGGTGTCCCCAAGAAATGTAAGGCAGGCAAACGTGCTTCCACATATCACGTCTAAAGCCCTGGGAGAGAAAGTAAGGTCTATAGCAGGTTCAAAAGGGTCAATCAGAGACCACCATATTAATCAAAGTGAACCAGACTCAGAAACACAGGTGCACATGTTTCTCTCAGATACAGAAGCTGGAATTAAAAACAAAAACATAAAGGGGAGCTACTGTTGGAGAGCTTGGGGTGGCAAGGAAGCAGTGTGATGGAAGTATGTCAGATTAATACATGCTTAAATGCAAAAAAGAAAGCTGGTGTGGTAGTTCACACCTGCCACAGAAGTATTTTTTAATTTTTTTTCCTTTTTTTTTAATTTTCATTCATACAAACTTAACAGGTACACTGATCCCCGCTCCCTCCAACCCCCTATCCCTCTGTGCCCCCCTCCCATTCCCGGAGCATCCTTTAATGTGCATCAACAGAAGTATTACGAGGATAAGCAGGAGGGTTATGAGTTCAAAGCCAGATTGGATACCTAACAAAACTTTGTCTCAAAAAAAAAAAAAATGAGAAAGAAAAAGAAGGGACCTTGCACGATTCGGCATACGAAGCTCTTCACGTGTTTCATGAGTGAGGACCTGGTTTTGCAGCCCCAGACCCCACGGGAGAGCCAAACAGACATGGAAGCTGCTTTTGGCTCCTGGGGAGAAAAAGACAGGGGATCCCTCCAGAGTGAGCTGGCGAGCTAGACTGGCCAGATATGCGAGCTACACCGTCACTGAGAGACCCGGCCTCAGGAAATAGAGGGCTATAGAGGAAGACACCTGGCATCAGCTTGTGGCTTCAGCACTCACACACAGGCATGCACACACATGCACACACATATGCACGTTCACACGTGCACACATGCATGCACACAAGCAAAGAAACACAGAGCAGCTAGTGGACCATACTTCCGAATGGAGGCCCAAGCGTGACTTAAGGATTCCTCCTGAGTTGCTCTACATCCTTATTGCTTTGCTCTGGGGTTTCCCGGGCTCAGCTTCGAAGGGCTGGAATTGCAGGCCAGCGCCCTGTCCGCCAGGCATTTTTATGTGGATCCAGAATCCAAACTCAGGTCCTTTTGCTTGTGAGGCAAAGGCTTTAACTCCTGAGCCATCTCCCAAGTCCCTTAACTTCAGATCGTTGCATTTCCCAACAGCTGTTTAAAGCAGGTCAAGCCAGTGACCAGTTGAAAAGAAACGTGACTGTGACTTCCAAGGATTGTTTTTTCTGTTGTTTTTGGTGGTGGTGGTTTGGGGACACTTTCAAGAGGCCCGGGCTGGCCTTGAACTTGCTGTGTAGCCTTAGAATGACATGCACTCGTGGACCTCCCGTCTCCGTCTCCAAGGGTGGGGATCTAGGCATGCACCCCCATGCCTGGCCACCATCCCAAAGCTTGCGCTGCATAAACCAGAGACCCCTGAGCTGATGCTGGAAGCCTGGCTCTCTGTGGCCCTTGCTTGTGCATGGGGCTGCAGAACGAGTCCAGGGGCAGCCGTGCTATGTAGCTAGTTTCCCTGTCTCATGCTTCGACCCCATGATACATCCCTAACTGCCTCGGTCCCTCTACAACTGTCACCACGAAGCCTCTGACTCTCCTCTCGGAACCGTTGCCAACTGGTTTCTGGAAGAATCTAACGGGCCCTTCCTTACTCCTGTCTTCACGCCAGCTGTGTTCACAGAGGCAAGAGTGTCTCCCTCTCTGCTGTGAGCCCCTCACAGCCTCTGCCTCCCACTTCGTTCTTGAAGCTTCTTCCTTCCGAGTGGTCATGTCCTCAGGTGTCCAGAGATGACTCGGGATGTGCCTGAGATCACACAGAGAGGCCCGGGACACGGCTCCCTGACTCTGCAGCGGAGGAAGTGTGTGTCCCACACCATCGCCCACCTTCTGAAAGAGACCGTTACAGAGCGGGTTCTTCCCTGGAGGTCCAAACCACCTGTCTAGAGATGGATTTTGGGTGGAGTGTGCCCCAAGGGACCTTCTTTGGAAGGCTTATCTTTCCTTTGATCTTCTGATGTCAGCTATCTCAAAATCCCCAACCTGATCCAACCACATCTACTGTCACCATGGGCGGGGGTCCATGAAACCTGAGAGACCAGCAACCTTGCTCCAAGATGACCGTCTGCCCTCCTCAGCTCTGAGGCGGAGAGATGCTCCATTCTGTGCGTGCAGACCTCCCCCAGGACGCCAGGACACCAGGACCGCTCCTGTGGTCGCATTGGCTGCCGCTTCCCTTGGGTTTTCCATGCGCTCATCCATTCCCCTGGCATTGCAAGACGTGCTGGTCACGTGGGTGACGGATATGAACGGATGAATAAACCTTGACCTTTTCTCACTGTGTAACGAGGATGTCAGCGAGGTGTCATTCGGGTCTTGTCCAGCCTGGAGCTCTGTCCTGAGTCCTTTTACTGGAGTCTAGTAAAGGAATGTTCAAGTTCAGCCCCTGGCCAATTTCCAAACTCTCATCCTTCCCCATCATGCTTCAGTTCATCCACAAGAATATCAAGCTTGCATTGTATATGTGCAGTTTATATAATCACATGCATTGCATTAAGCACAGCTAATCTGCTTTTCTAAATAAATAAAGCTACACTGAAGTATAGAGCGATTAATTAAGACCAATCTCATCAGCTTATAAAAATGTGTACCTTGGCACTCTCCAAATTTAGCGAAGTGGTTTTATTAAGTATTTTTAAATTGCTTTTTATTTAGGGAACAAGAGGCCTTGCTATATCATTAAGCAATTTTTAAAGGAGAATTTTAAATCTTAATTCTATACTTCACTATAACTTCCCACCTAACTGTATACAAAAATAACTTTATTAAGGACATGGTTTATCTTTTTCACTTTGCTTTTTCATTTAAATGTGCATCGTGCATGGTTTTTGTGTTATCATTAATATTTATTACTATGATTTCATCAGCACCCCACCCATAATTTTAAGTTACTAGTGTTCTGTCTTAAAGAAAATGTTGACGTATTAGCAAACAAAAGACTCCCACTACCTTGCCCTCTTTTTTGAATCTTCCCTTCTCTCCATTATCATTTAAAAGGATTGCTCAGTTTCTACCTGGATGAGTTTTGTTTATGTATTTGCTTTTTTATTTCCAGGGTTTTTTCTTATCAGTGCAGTAAAAGGAAGCTTATAAAACTTTTCATTAAAATTATTCATTAGGCTCTAAAACGCCATCATTTTTTGTGAATATCACATGTATATTTATATAGACAAAGGCTCACTTTAAAGTGATCATTGCTTTTCTTAGTCCATGAGCTGAAAACCGGTTGATACTGGTTGATACCAGAACCTGGAGCTGAGGACAGGAGGGGACAGAAACGAGAGACTCAAAGCCTGGAAGGAAAGAAGGAAAAGTAGACACATGGCCATTGTGATTGACGAATGAGACATTGCTCCTTTTATTCCCAGGCCCCGCCCTCTGACCTGGGACCCTTATTACCAGGTGAAGTCAGGAGACCCTCATCAGATCTGCCTCTGAGCACTAGACACAGCAGAGCTTCTGCCCCTCAGAGAGGGAGAGAATCGAGGCCTTGCTGCTCCTGGACACAGGGCGGGATGCAAGAGGCTTCACCTGTGCGGTTCATGTCACATGTGACTCACACATTAGGACACAGTGCAGGATGTAAGGGGCTTCACCTGTGTGGCCCACACATTAGGAACATAGGGCACATTAAAATCACAGATCTGTGGTACAGATAAACACTGCTGACACTTGAGAGTATAGTCTCTTAGGGACATTAATATTCAGTGATTGCTCATTGTTTATCTCAAACTCTGCTACAAAGCATCATGTATTTCTCAATGAATCTGCCAAACCTATTGTAACTCTTATCCAATAGGCTTGTTTTTCTTTACAAATATACTCATGTTAAAAAATACATACTTAAAAGATTAGGAAATAACTTTTCTTAGGAGAATGATAATATTTTGTCATTCGCCATGCCAAAAAAAAAAAAAAGAAGAAGAAGCTGTGTTCTCAGTCTCATTCCTTGATTGATTAGTAGCAGGCTAATGAAGAAAACAAAAGTGATTTCAGTTATCATTTTGCCGGGTTGATTAGAAGTTAAAGCATCAGCGTTCGCTAACTGATAAATCAGCACACAGTGCTTACCACTCAGTTCGTTCTGAGGACTGATGGAATGTTTTTTAATTTAAATGAAATTAAAGGCAGCATTGCCAGATTAGGTCCCGTCCAGAGAGTTAGAGTGAATTCATGTGCGACAACGACAAGCCAGCACCTCACTTAGCCTCTTCCTCTGCACCCGTCCATTTCCTGGTGCTGAGGAAGTTTATTCTGCTTGTAGATGTGGAGCCCACATGTCCGAGATTGGATGGTCTCATCTGTTCTACTTCCCAGAAAGACCCCCTTTGGGTGAGTCACAACAGGTAGTGACCCAGAAAGATCAACCATGCGACACAAGTACTGAGTCCCTCTTGGTACTCACTAGGAGCTCAGTCTGTGGCCTCACCCTACAGCACCGTGAGAAATTAACCCCAAGGGCTGGGGCAAGGACTCACTGTGCAAGCACAAAGCCCTGAGTTCAAATCCCCAGAATCCTCATAAAAGCTGGATGTGTAGCACAATGTCTGTGATCCAAGCATGTGTACAAGGGGGAAAGATCTGGAAGCTTGTGGGCAGCCAGGCTGACACACACTGCCAGAAGTTCTGTCTCAAGTAAACTGGAAGATACAAGGATAGATGCTCAAAGTTTTCCTCTGGCCACCACATGCATGCTATGGCATATGTTTAGACACATGAATGCGCGCGCGCACACACACACACACACACACACACACACACACATGCACTCTGCTCAGCAGTCAAGAGAGATGAAGGCGATACCCATCTTTGGTAATTGGACTCCGTGTTTGATACCCTCCCCCTCGTGGTCACTCATCCTGGTGCTGTCAGTTGTCATTTCCAGTGCTGGACATGTGTGGTCTGCAGTGAGTGCAAAGCGGTAATGGAGAATCGCTGTGGGAGCATATTGCTCTTACGTTCAGCCTTTCACTATATTTAACAAACAGATACACTTTTATCTAAGGAATTTCCCATCCAAAAAAAATAGAGAGATGCTTTTTAACTCCAATTGTATGGTCTGTCCTTTTTGCTTTGCCAAAGCTGACTACAGGCATTTCCTGTATACATAGACTTCCTGTCTAAAAGTCAGTATATTGCCAATGCCATCGATGTGTGACTGGACTGATATCCTGCCCTGTGATACTTCAAATGTAATGTCTTAAGGCTGGGGAGGTAGCTCAGGGGTTAAAAACCTTTGCCTCACAAGCAAAAGGACCTGAGTTCAGATTCCCACATTCTACATAATAGTGTTGAATGTGTTGTGGTACCCACCTATAATTCTAGCCCTGGAAGGCAGCGCCTGGGAATCCCCAGAGCAAACTGGCTAGTGTTGCCAAATCCCCGCTGGGCCAGCCGGGGAAAGGAGGGGTGAAAGTCAGCAGGAGCCTCGAGGCTCGAGGTGAGGGGTTGAGCGGCTCAGAATTACCACACAGATTCCAGGAGTCAGATGAGAAGCAAGCAGAGGGCGAGCTGCCACAGGCTCCTTTATTTAAGGAAGTACTTGAGTTTATATAGGGTCAGGGGTCCAATCAGGTGTTGCCATCTCTCCACTCTGGGGGCAGGGAGGACAGCCACTAATCATTTAGTTATTTACTAGGTGTCCATTGCAGAGGCAGGTTAGATGGCCGCTTACCATTGATTGTTCATCCCTCTGCCTGCATGGTTCCTCTACTGAGACATGTCCAGGGCATGTCCGTATTGGTTCAGGTTTGTCTGTAGCCAGACCTCCTGGATTCAGGAGCCTGGGCTAGGGCCTCCCTGAATTGGTAGTGCCACATTTTCATCCTTTTATTTATTTATAAATTTTTTCAGTGGGGACCATGATAGCTGGTGTGACCCCAAGCTTCTTCAGCTGCACGAAATATAGGTGACTGTGCCTGTCTTAGGTTGGATACCATCCTCGTTTAGAGCCTTACCCATCATTGACTACTGTCATGAGATCATCGCAGAGAAGGAATCATGGTCCCGAAGGGGAACTTGAGTACATGGCAGAGAAAAGGAGGTTTTTGTCAGGGCAGAAGCAGGCAGAGGGGCTGTAGGTGGCACAGGTGCAGAAACGATACAGAAGAACTGGTGAGACATAAATTAGAACCTAACAATTGTAAATTATTAAGACATAGCTTCAATGGAGGACAGCCAAGTTTCCAACGGGCCTTTGGTGGCCTTTAGGAATGTCCGCAGCCTGAATGGATGCCCTGAGGCCTGATGGTGTGTTCTGGGTTTAATTAGGGACCCAGACTCACAATAATAAGGTGGAAGCGCGATCAAGGATGCTTCCCAATCAGCCTTTGAATACACACTCAAGTGCACTCATGCACGTGCACGTGGATTTCCACCCACATACACATACACACATACACATATGCATGCTCCATGTACACACATGTGCCCTCCCTCATGTCTGGGTCTTTCGGAAACTGAACACATTTTCACAAGACACTCTTGACGGGGGATTAGCTGGTGGAGAGAAGGCCCTCTGTTCTTTCTGCACTGGGACCCAGAGCCAGGAAGTGAGATATCACCTGTTCCCCCGGATGTGGTTCTCACCACCGGCTCTGTGAAGCTGCAGACTCCACTCCTGACTCAGAGGCCGCCCTTTCGCGGAGTTTTGTCCCTGCGTTGAAGGGATGATTCACATGAACTTTTTCTGCGCATGATGCTTCCGAAACAAGTGTCATGTGGAAAGACATGTGGGAAAGGCTCGACTTGAAATGAGAATCGTTTGTAGTTTCCTGCTCACTGTTCATGAACACTGTGGCCTTGGACAGGTCACCACAACCTTTTGTTTCAAGCTTTATTATCCACGAGATGGGATCAGAGCTGGTCCATCTCACTTCACAAAGACAAAGATAACGCATGCTGTATGAGTTCAACTCTGTCCAGCTCTTTATTATTAATGCAGCATTTATTATTCAGGTGTTTTTCAGACTCTAAAGGTTTGGAAGACTTACAATAAGCGAGGACCGACCACACCCTGTAGGAAGGGATCTGTTCCCTCAGGCAAACGTGATAAAGCACACCTTTTAATTTTAGGATATGCTAATAAGAGACGAAAAATAATACCAGCAATACCATACTGACATTTACCTGGAACACTAGGAAGCAATTTCCCTTTATCCTTACTTTTAAGAGCAAACTTTTTTTTAGACCAGTCATAATATTGACTAATATATTCCCCTCATCTACATAATATAATATATTCTTCAAACTTTTTTATCATCCCTGAGTGGCCATAAAAATCTCAGCTGTTTAAAATGACTTTTTTCAGATTTATAGCATTCCATAAAAAATTTTAGGTGTAAAAAAAATATTTTCCACAGAGCCAAAACTGTCTTAGCCTTGCGGATTTTTTTTTTTTTGAAGTGTTATTCACCATCGCATAGAATCAAGGTGTTAATTTAAACAGACATTCCAGGAAGGAAATATCCATTGGTAGGGCCGGTGTTTTCAAATTTTATACTAAGTAGAAATTTGCACCTAATGTCACAGTTTGGATTATATGACCTCATGGTATAGTGATCTCATACTAATCTTCAAATATTTGCCTACACACAACACCCACATCCCTGATGAGCTCCTGAGACATGTCTGGACTGACTAATTTGAAAGTAACCTGCCAGCGTAACATGCAAATTGGAAGGAGCATGCTGGCTATCAGAGATGTGCTTCCAGCGTCTTGTGATAAGATGTCCAGATCTGTGGCCTCCTCTCCCCAGATTCCTTACAAGCATGTCCCCAAACTGACGCCATCAAGCAAATGCCAGTCCTCTTTGGACTAAGCAGTAAGAGTCTCACAAGCTCCTTACAAAATGAAATGCGTAAAACTTTCAGCCCTCTAGCTTTCTTTTAAAAAGCAAGGAATGTGTGGGCATAAATTGTTTCTGTGGGCAAATAAGCCTGTGACCTACTGTCAGACATTTGCAGGACGCATCAGTGTATTCCATAGTTTCGAGAGTGATGTCCGCCCTAAGCTTACCTTGACCTTACCTGACCTTAGAAGCTGTTTCCATATCGCAACTCACTGATACCCCGAAGGACCGAGTTTCACAGCTGCTTCTGTCCTGGGCTCCTGGTGCTAGAAGAGGAAGAGCGTTGGCATTCAGTGCACCCCGCTGCTCCGGGGTCCTGCACTTTCAGTGTGCCATGCTGTGCATCTTCATGCCAGGATGGGGACCACACAGTGGGCTTGGGACCAAACCCCTAGAGATTCTGTGCTTATACAGATGAGGTCCCCGGTGCCCCGGCTGCACACCTCGCTCCCTGCCACGCCACTGCACTGCTCTTCCACCCGGGCTACGCTGTGCAGCTACAACTTTGGGTCTGGCCATGTGCTGTCAGCGGATCTGAGACAAGCAAAGCCTTACGCTGCATCTGTTCACGTCGTGCCTGTCACACTCCACGAGTCTCCAGGAACACACACAAGTT
This sequence comes from Typhlomys cinereus, assembly GCA_023101885.1. Lineage (NCBI taxonomy): Eukaryota > Metazoa > Chordata > Mammalia > Rodentia > Platacanthomyidae > Typhlomys > Typhlomys cinereus. The sequence continues at coordinate 8,627,873 of JALPQD010000049.1, forward strand.
AACTAGGCATTTCCTGCTGTCTTACAGCCACAGCCAACCGAGCATGGCCAAGATCAACCAACTTCAGTCACATGTGCATCCATATGTGTGTAAGTACACGTGTGAGTTTCAGGTTGAATGGCATCGTAAGCCCTTTTCTGTAATAAATCCTGGTTAATTAGGAGTTAGTTACTATCTCAGTCCTACACCCACCACAATCTTAATCACATTTGTGCGTGTGCATGCACACACATGAGCACATGTATGTGTATTCCAGGCTGAGTTTGTTGTAAGGCATTTTCTTTTTATTTATTTTTTAGTTTTACAAGTATATTGAGTACTAATTCCTGCTTTCCTCCGTTCCCCTTCCTCCCTTCCCCTTATCAGTCCATCCCGCTCCCTCCTACCCTCCTATCTGGCTGCTTCTATGGACCCCAGGGTTCCCCCTGGCTTATCTACTCTTATGGGGATTCAGGCCTCTGTGGCATACCAAGTGAGGCCTCGGGCTTCCCACTGATAGGGGATTTCCCTTCATTCATCCAGTTCGAGTCCCCAAGGTTTCCATTGTTCTTTGTGAGGAACTCGTAGTCTATGGGGGCATGTTGGTATGTCAGTCATTATGCAGATCTGCTAAGGACAAGTCTCACTGCAATGAGTTCCTGGATGCAGCAGTCCTGCCTTGAATGGCATGTCTTGTCCAACAGTGAACCTTCCCATCTTTAGGTTCTTAACGATCTTACCACCCCTTCTTCTCAAGGTTCTCCAAGCCTTAGAATGGGGAGAGATTAGCTTGAACTGATCCTGGGTGAGCTTCGCTGGGTCACACGTACTCTGTCTACTTCACTCCTCTTCTACTGCCCTAGGCTGCATCCTGTCAGGGCAATCGAGGCCTTCTACCTCTGTTGTAGAAGACTTCTAGGCAGAGCGCTGAGTGCTCTTAAAATCTATGAGTATAATAGCAGCTATTTACAGAGCAGTTTGGTGTACTATCTTTCTACCTATATGTTCACTGGCTGTTTTTTCCCCATTGATCTGTCTCCCCCCCCCCCTTTTTGGTTCTTGTTCTAGTTAACAGTAGCAGGAATGTGTTCCATTCTGACAAGCAGGTCTTGAGTTCAATCAGAAAGCTGTTGGTTGTCTCTTTGAAACTCATGTATAAGGATTTTCTGTAAGTCCTGGTTAACTAGGACTCAGCTACTGTCTTAGCATTATACCCAGCAGAGCATAACATAATCAAGATCAACCCATCTTAGTAACGTGTTCCAGATTGAATATTGTTGCAAGCCATTTCCTTTGATAAGTCCTAGTTTACTAAGAATCAGTGACTGTCTTAGCACTACACCCAGCTGAGCATAGCCAAGATCAACCAACCTTAGTTCTGTGTATGTGCAAGCATGCATGCATGTTCAAAGTTGAGTATTGTTGTAAACTCAGGTGCTTGAGAGTGGTGTGTTCTGCAGGGCACTCACAGCAATCCCAGACTGATATATTGCTGCTCAAAATAATTAATATGACTATAAATGTCACAATAGCTACAAGGGAACATAGGTGTGAGATCAAGTGTCATATCACAGGACATCAACATATAGATAATCAGCTTTATAAAATTCCTTTCATTGCTAAGTGCTTGAAAACTATGCTTTGTCAAAACGTCTGTCATGCATTTTTCTTAGCATAGTGTGGTTGTGCTTTGACATCTCCCTTGGTGTAGTGTGTCATGCTTTGTTATCTGCCTTGGCATAGTGTGGTTATGCCAGTGTTTCTAAAAGAAACGTGCCCATCTCAGAGCTCATGTTTTTCCCTACTTAAACAAGGCAAGATTTTAAATTAATAGGAGTATAAGTCAGAAAAGGTAGATCTTCAGTTTCTACACTAAAGCCAAAGGTCCCACAGTCTCTCATTATGATCAGACGTTCTTGACATAGCAGTTTCCATGTGACTCCCGTTCCCCAGCTCTCCGGTGGGGAGGAGAGGTAGCTCGCAGAACAGCAGCAGCTCAGCGTCCTGCTCCCTGCCGCAGCCGAGGTTTCCCTGGAGCGCTGTCACTACCCCAAGTCCTTGCTGACAACCCACCCCTGTCTTTCCATGGCGTGCCAGCACCTCTCCTGTTCTGCATCCACCGTTTGGTTCCCCTCCCCACGTCTACTCGGTCTGGCCTCTTGCTTCTTCAATGAAAGCAGTCTGCTTCCTTGCCAAGATGGGTCATTATAAGATGGTTAATGCACATAAAAGGGTTTTTGCCCTGTTGGTCTGTCTGTTCTCCCTGCCTAGCCTGGATCCTATAGTGTCTTAATGATTGTCCAGTGGTGACACACAGCGGGAGAGGTGGAGATAGAGATAATAGAGATGTTTAAAAAAAGAGGCAGAGATGATAGGAATAGAAATGGATGATAGACACAGAGATGTTAAAGGTGAGACACAGAGAAGAAACAGTCACAAGCAGGAAAGAGGATCCCTCATCGTTCTCTCCCCCCACTGCCGTGTTAATCTTAAGTGTTAGGATTCTCTCTGACGCGTTAACGGTCAGTTGAGAAGCAGTATTGCATACCACCTAAAGAAGCACATGGGTGGGACAGCGCCCCTGCACTTGACACATAGCTCTAGCACTTGGTGCCTCATAATTTAATACCCTTTCTTAAACCCAATTTCCTCATCAGAAAATAGGAAGTAATAATGTTTAATAAGATATCATCTATAAAGGATTACATTTAATGGGCTACCGTATATAAAGGGCTTATCCCAATGCCAAACACATAGGTCTCAATAAATGCTAGCAATTACAATGACTGTCACGATCCTAGTTTGTGTGGACACTATATTTACCTGACCCTACAGACAACCACCTTAAAAGAAGAATACTCATTAACACCGGCTCCATGGTTTCAAATGCGGGGGCATGAAGGAAGATTTATGGTATTAATTCATCTCACTCTTGACACATTGCTCACCAGCTTTGTGCATTAGAGAGCTGGGGGTTTAGGGGTGCTTCTTGAAAAGAAAGGCCCCAAAGGTTAGTGTGTTCCATCTGCACGCTCCAGTGCACGCCGATTACTGACTGGTCGGAGCAAGGGGAGAGGACCCGCCGGGGCCACACCTCAGCTTTAAGGCCAGTGGAGAAGAGAAAACCAAGACTGAAGCGCAGTTATGTGAGCAAACGGGCGCAGCAGTGATTAATTACTTCCGCCGTCATTCAGCAGCTTGGCACCCAGAGTCACCTCCCTGCCCATAAATTTAATAGAGGTCACAGCCCGGCCTACTTGACTGGAAAACATCGCTCCCAAACCCTGGTGGTCCTTTTAAGCTCAGCGAGGTGTGAACATAATTCTCCGCGTCTCTTAGCCCGATACAAGTTTCTCTCCTGGGGAGAAGCCAGGAGATCTCAGAGGTACGTGTAGGAAGTTACGAGTGCTCCAGCACCTGGCTCTTCCTTGTTCTTTTGCATTAGAACATCATAGGAGATTGACAGCCAGCTGGGGGAAGGGGTGCCTCTGTGCCCCTCTGCTAAGGGGGCATGAAAAGACACTCACTGCAGGAGAAAGCTGTGTCTTTTTAAGAGACCTGGAGACTCGACAGGCTAGCTTAACATTTGAAAGGGGATGTCAAAAATTCCCTCAAGGAATTGGAAGGATGGAGGTCAATTCCTGCTCTAAGTTCTCCTCCCTCCAGACCTATTGACCCATGTGAAAAGATTCAAAATGAAGTCGCATAGCTGCAAAGAGCTAACACAACCTGCTGGCCATCAGATGGCTTAGATTGGTCTCCTCTTACACAAAGACATGCATTCTTCTCATGTGGGACCACAAAACCTCATGTTCAGAAGAAAATCACTAGACACTGTAGTGGGAAGCCTACAAAATTTTTAAGAAAAGTGATAGACACTAAAACCAAAAGAAAGATGAATAACTTAAGACAATGAGTCTCATGTGTGGGAATCTGAATGTTCCAACTCAAACATCCATTCTAGCTTCTGCTAGTAACTTCTGCTAGTTTATAGTGCCTGTAAAATGGCTGGTTTTGTTACCATGTAGAAGCCCTGAGAACTTAAAGGTAATTATGCATGTGAATAGAAATTCTTAGAACTGGAGAGAATTCACAAATAATGGAATCCTTGAAATCTTTGATTTTATAGAAGTTTCTCCTTTGACTTTATCTCAACTTGATTCTCTGCTTATTGCTGCTGAATTTAGAACTAGTCGTGCAGTTCAATCTCTGACTTTTAAAATCTTCATCCTTTCTTCCAGTTCTGCAATCTCTGAACCAAAGAAATATTGCTTTCTAACCTTTCATTGTGTGTGCGTGTGTGTGTGTGTGTGTGTGTGTGTGTGTGTGTGTGTGTGTGTGTGTGTATGTTTATGAGAGTGTATGAACATGTTCAGGTATACATACCTGTGTGTGTGTGTTTATGAGAGTGTATGAACATGTTCAGGTATACATACCTGTGTGTGTGTGTTTATGAGAGTGTATGAACATATACCGGTGTACATGTGTGTGTGACCTCCTGCATGTGGAGGTCAGAAGTCAAGCTCAAGTGCTATTCCTCAGGCTCTGTCGACCTTTCCTTGTGATGGGTCTCTCAGTGCCCCGAAACTTTCCATGTATACTAAGCTGGCCAGCAATGAGCCAAGGGATCCCCCTGTATTCACTTCCACAGTACTTCTAGAGCACCTGTGCCACCAGCCTCCCAGCATTTACAGAGATTCTAGAGTTATGCTCAGGCTCCTGCAGTCAGCCTGTGTCCAGTGACCGTCCCCAGCTCGTTGTTCATGTTGTGATTCTAAGAGAGAACATCTTTAGTTCGTCTGCTTCTGCATCTTGGCTGTGTTCCTTCTACATCAGCCTCATTCTCAGACAGACTGTTGAGCTCTGTAATAAAGAAAGGTCCCTCCAAGGGGTTTCTGGGCAGTTACAATATTCCACCCATGCTAAGGTCATCACATGGGCAGAACACATTCCGGGGCATGGTCGCTAGTGCATGCTGTGATCCACACTAGCCATCCTGAAGAAGGATCTTGAGTTCAAATCCCGTCTGCAGCTACTGAGACAAGACTCTTCCTGAAGGAAAGAGGGGGGAGAAAGGAGGGAGGGAGAGAGGGAGGGAGATGGAGGGAGGGAGAGGAAGGAAGGGAGGGAGGGAGGGAAGGAGGGAGGGAGGGAGGGAGGGAGATGGAGGGAGGGAGGGAGGAAGGAATATACCAAAATCCCAGACTTCAATGACTAAGCTAATAGAAATTAAAAGTTAAAAATAAAATATAAAAATTAAAAACAAAATACAAATAAACTTAACAGATAATCCTTCAAAAAATTCCCATCTTGCAATAGTAAAAGAAAAGCAGAGAGTTGATGGTAAAGACTCACAATAAGCCCTCACCTTTTAAACTAGCTTTCATGGACGAAATGGAAATAAAAGCTATGCATTGATTTCAGACAAAACACCACAGTTTACAAGAAACTTATGCGTTAGAAAAAGGGAAATAAATAAATTGAACACTCGAGGCATTGGTAAATGAACAATAAGAGAGGAAAAAAGAAGTTATCAAAGCCAAAATAGATGAATGAGAAAGAAGAGGAGAAATAATAATGGGTCAGAAAGAAAGGGAGGAAATGGTAAATTAACGAATCAGAAAGAAGAGGAAAAACACCAAGTTAGTCAAAAAGAATAGGAGAAATAATAAATTGATCTGCTTGTTTCTTAAAGAAAGCGAAATAATCAAATCTCCAGGATTTTCTGTTAAGTGATCAACAGTGAACAGCTGGGGAGGACTGAGAGGGAGCACGGAGAGTCCAGGGAGCATGAGAGGAGACTGTCTGACAGTGCTCAGTGCGGCATGAACTTCATGACCTGGGTGAAACCGACAATCCTGTAGGAAAACAAAAATTAACAAGATGGATGCGCAACACTGAAAACCTCCTCAGAACACTTATTAATTGGGGAAAAAGTGAAAACAGAGCTGAGATATTTTTTTCTTTTATTTATTTCAACATGTATAGTCAAGAAGACAGGAAATGTTCTAGTTGGTCTGATGAAGTGCAGACACAAATCTGATGCCAAAAGGCAATGGATGCACTACCAATAAATAGCATATTTGGAAAAAAATGTAATTATATATTTACCAGATGAAAATAAGTCAATAAAAATCCAAACAGCCTAATTTAAAAATCAATAAAATTCATAAGCCAGCAGACATGGCCAATAAACCCAACAGGTTAAACTGGTGATAAAATTAGGAGGAGACGTCATTTTTGCCTGTCTGATTAGCAAAGAGTAAGCAGATGCCAATATGGCTGATGCCTAGTCGAGTGGAGCTGAGAAGCCAGAACATTCCGAGAGGATGGTCACGGCTTGTGTGTACCTGGTTCAGCAAGTCAGTGCCTAAGAGAACATTAGAACAGAACACAGCAGGTTAGAAATGATCAAGATGGGCAAAGACACAGCACGAGGCTGGTGATACCTCCATGGTGGTGCTGACCCTTAGCTGACAGGAGAGAGACTTCTCACTGGGGGAAAAAATTAAGCAGGGGTCTTGTAGAACCACACAGCCATTCAAAACAGATGTACGTCCACACAGTGACATGAAAATGTCTATATGTTATGGGAAACAAACACAGAACTGGCTACATAATCGTGTGATGACTGTAAAAAATACTGCTTTTGTTCATGGATCTATGGAAGTAGAGATATCCACAGAGATTGATTGAGTCTGTGATTGTCCACACTAGCATCTTGCAGTGGCCTTTTAATTACGAAATGATATCTTTACATTGTTTATGCTTTCTGGATCATCTAAATTCCTCCAAGTCAATTGATTCCTACAGATTTTTTTTCAGCTTTCAGTGGTAAAGACATATAACTCTGTTTAGGGATGAATTCAGGCTGTTGTCAACCAAAACTTTATTTAAAGGGTTGGGAATGACACCTCACAGACAAATATAAAACCTAATCTTTTTTTTTTTTACCATCAGCTCCAGCTGTGTCGTTCTCCTCTGCCATAAATGTTTCTAGAAGCTTCCGCTCGCTCTCTGTGTCCACGTCTCTGGGCTTGGTGTGTGGTCACACAAAGGCTCTGGGGCCCCAGTGCTGAGTGCGCACACACAGACTACACAGCGGGTGCTTGCGGGCGATCTCGCAGGTCACACCCTCTTGCAGAGCTCAGCATTCCTGTCTGAAAATAATTTGACCCTCAGGTTTCCCTTACTAGACTTTGTGCCTCTACAGTGCCCTATGCGCATTCATTGTCCTCGGTATGACAGCTCCTAAGCGTGTGGGATTCTCTGTCGTCCTGGTCTGCGTCTCTCCTGTGGGCACTGACAAGGATGTTCTGGCTTTTGACTAGCATGCATATACCCCACCCACTGCCATGTGTTAGTCTCCTTTCATGCTCTGATCTGGGGTCACATTAGGTTCCTTATTTTGAAGGTTGATTCCAATGACGATCAGAGTACCAACTCTCCATGGTGAAATCCAAATTTGCTTCTGCATTTCAGATTTTATTTCTGTTAGATTTGGCTTAAATAGTCTTTGGAGGCATTGCTATTTCTTCAAACACAATTTGATTAAAAAGAAGATGTTGCTTATTCACCTGGAAGAGACCAGCCTAATCGCTCCCCATCCTAAAGCTCCACACAAGATAGGGCTGCAGTAGCCAGAATTGGACTTTGCCTGACCTGCACAATGACTGACATATCAATGACCCCCCCAAAGTCTAGCATGGATCACAAGGGAGAAGGCTCCAGGCAGTAGGATCCTTAGAGGCAATGGATTAAACAGTCATAATAGAGTAATGGAGTTCCCATACTAACAGGGAGCCCAAGAAGGAGCCCCAGGCTATACCACTAAGTCCTGAAGCCTCACTAGAGTGGAGGACTCAGAGGGAGGTTAGTTGCTCAAAAGGATGCTCCAGGGGATGGGGAGGGGGAAGAGGGAGGCACTAGAAGAGGGGAGGGAGGAAGAGAGGTGAAAGGAAGAAGGGAAGGGGGAGAATGCAATGGGGATGACTGGGGAGGGGAGGGGACAGGGGTACCTATTGAGCTTGTATGATTAGGAAAAAAATAAAATGGTAGAAAAGAAGAAGATGTTATTAAAAATTTTTTAAATGCTCTGGAGTTCTTTTATCTAAACTGGCAATTGAATTAACAAATTATTTCTTGATATCTATATAGTCTTCTTCAAACGACCTACTGCATTTGCCTTAACTCTATACTCTTCTAGATCTCTTAAAAATTTGAATTTTGTATTAAATGGCTTCTCTTTTTTTGTACATGGAAAAAAAAGACATCAGCTTTATTTCAATGGTGAAAGATTGTTTTGTGACTCAGGGTGTTGTTTTTGTAGGCGACTTTCCCAGGTCACTTGAGAACAATGTGTGTCCTCTTGCAGGTAGGCCGTGTGTGTTGAGTGTGGGCTGCATTGTGCCCCCGTGCCAGTCTTTGCTGATGTAGCATTTCTCTGAGTTACTGAAAGGAGTTTACTGAAATCTCCCAACTACCCTTGTAACTTGATTCTATCTTAGTTAGTGTGCTCTATAATTTTTCAATTAAAAATACAAAGGCTATGAAGATTATAAAGTTATTTTTATCTTTCAGTGATACCACAATGATAGACACCAAGGTCAGAAATTAATGATAGTCATATGTGATAACATCTTTACAGGTCTGGGAATTTCCAAAAGCAGCAAGAAAAGTTAAGAGATTACATACATGTGCCTGTGTTTATAGACACTTAATAGAGCTAATTAATGCCTTTTGTGTCTGTTACCTTTCCAGCACTATGTCCAAGCACTTAACAAGAAAGCAGTGTAATTGAAGAAGGATTTGTTATGGCAGACAGTGTCAGGTTGTTCTTCACTTTCTGTCGGTGTTCAGAGATAAATATTATAAAGTCAGAAGGTGGATTTTCCTTTGCTTTGAGGATCTGAACATCTTTGCAGTAGTAGCTGCTTAGCACTTCTTAAGAACTCAAGAGACCTGTACGCCCAGCCCACAGGATTGCCAGAGAAAGAGGCATGTCTGTGTGCAGCAGGGACAGAGAACACACCGTGTGTGGCTTTTCCTTTGGCTGAACATTGCATTTTGCTTCAGATTTTAAGACTTGAGGATAAATGCTGATTGTATTTAAGAGATAAAGCAAGTTTGCAATTTCAATCCTTAGAGAGCATGAATAAAATGCATAAATCCTAGTGATTTTATTGTGTATGAGTACGTGTGTGTGTGTGTTGGGGGGCAGGGATTTGTACCAGCAGGCCCATGAGTGTGTGCCTGTGGAGTTCCAAGGTAACATCAGGAATCACCCTGGATGGCTCTACCTCTGTATCGCTTTGCTGGGGTTTCCCAGACTCTGCCTTCCAGGGCCAGAATTGCAGGCCACCGCCATATCCACCTGGTCTTTTTTTATGTGGATCTGGGGAACCAAACTCAGGTCCTTTTTCTTGCAAAACAGAGAAAGGTTTTAGCCCCCCAGCCATCTTCTCTAGTCCCTAATGAGCTTTTTCCAAAGTGGTTTGCTTCATAGTTATGCTATATGATTAAGTTGGGAGTGGGCAGAGATTCTGGGTTTTTTTTTTTATTATTTCTGGGCACTGTGGGATGTGATCTATGGTGGAGAGTAGACACTGTCTCAGATTGACATATCTCAGCACTAATGTTCCTACAATTATGTTTGATCGTGAACTTACCACCAAGATGACATTTCTGAAATCAGACTCATGGGAATAATTGTTCAGTCTATGTTAAATGTTTGGACTCTTTGATTTTGCAGTCTCCCCAAGTTGTCTTAGGAGGGCACATTTACACTGTCATCTACAAATACTCCTGGCTTTTTTTTTCTTCCAAATAATTAAAACATGTTAGAATATGTTTTCTGATATCCTTTATAAAAGCATGAATAAAAGTTCATACTTTTTGAAAAATCTGGAGGTGAACCTCTTACATTTGGTGCATATATATATATATATATATGCATTAGTTGTGAGAAAAGAAACAATAGCTTATCTTTATATATAAACAATTTTTTAAAAGATTTGAAGGAAAGGTAATAGGCAGGGATTAGAAAACAGAAATTTCTGTATAGCTAAAATTAGCTGAAATAAATGAAAATGGCTTAATCCATTAAAAATATGAAGGCATCACTTCTTGCCTGGATACAGTAATGGATGGTTGGTCAAGCTTTACTTACTGAATGAGTGAAGTATTTTCTAGTCATTAAAGTGGAAAAGTTGTAAAAACAAGTGAATCCGCAGAACACTCAGTGCAAAGTCAGGCAACTCATGAACCAAGCTATGGATCTTAGGCAGGATTCCTCGCTATCTTTCACAAAGTTTACAATTTTGAATAAAACTGAAAATGCAAAACATTTTAAAACAGAAGTAGTTACTGTTAAGAGGCCAATTGGAGAATGGGAGATGTCGCCTATAGTGTATGCATTGGCTACTCAACCAGGCTCTTTTGATTTTTGTTTGTTTGTAGAGTTGTGCATGTGTGCCTGCGCGTGTGCGTGTATGGGGCACTGTGTGTCCCTGTGGAGGACCAAGGGTGAGTTCAGGAGTCATCCTGGATTGCTTCTACCTCCTTTTTGCTTTACTCTGGAATTTCCAAGAGCTGTGCCCCCCAGGTATAGGCCACCCCTTTTCCTTCTGGCATTTTTACATGGGGCCTGGGATCAGAACTTGGACCTTCTGCTTGTGAGGCAGAGTCTTAACCCCTAAGCCATCTCTCCAACCCAGCCATCCAGGCTCTTTGGGATGTCTGTAGTCCTGGGTAAACTAGATGATTCCCAGAACAAAACCAAAATTTGTTTAATCTGGGAAAGGGACAGCTAAGGAGAGAGAGATAAGAGAGGGGAGAGCACAATTGAAATGTGTGATATACAGAACTAAAACTGCCATCAAGCACAATTATTTTTTTAAAAAGAGATCATTCACTCAGGAAGTGTCAATGTAAGCAGCAAGCTAGCCTCGGGTCTTGGTCTATAAAAGAAGATTATCCTGACTGTCTCATTTAAACCAACAATATTTAAACTAGAAGGACCTTGCAGGACGCACAAGTACATATTGTCTCTGGTTACATCTTCCTGGGTCCTTCCGCTGCTGAGCGAGTGCAGAATCAGAGTAACTTAGGGAGCAACAGTCACTTCCGTCAGCCTGGCAGGAGAGGTCACACCAGCAGCAGGAGCCTAGGGAACTGGCCTCCCCGCATCCATGTAGATCAGAGAGCATGGCGCACCCTCTCTCTTGCTTGTCCACCAAAATACTGAGCCAGCTTCTCTCCGTCTTATCCACCTGCCCAGGAAATGGCTCCACACGCTTATGGCCTGGGTCTTCCCACATCAGTTAAATAATTATCCAGAAGTGTGACCTTCCTAAGCAGGTCTTCATAGACATACCTAAAGGCTCAGATCTTTGTCGCCAAGCCGACGCCTCTGTACTGGAACAGGCTTCAAATACTGTTCCCTTTTGTCTCCAATGAAACACACATGGAGGAAACAGCAGAGCAATGAAGCAAGCTTCAGAGTGAAGTCGGAGGCGACAGAGGTGCCAAGCGCAGCAGAAAACTCTAGAAGGAAGAAAGTGCTGAGCTTCTCTCATATTATCGACACTTGTGAATGTTTGGGATTCTCCCCCCCCCCCCGAATTAATTATTTTTCTTCCTCTACAGTTTATCTATGTTGCCCAGAAAAACCATTGGCTTCCTGGAATTTTTTTATTAAGAATTCTATATTCTCGCCATATTTTTTTTAGATTCTGTGGCCTCTGCCAATAAATCCTAATACATTTTCACTTCTTTTCATTCAGTAACGTCCCAGAGAACATGATTCAGACTCAAATTAATCACCGATCACGTTAATGGCTCCTCGGAGTTTACTTCCGATAGCCCTTATTATATTAAATCAGACTTGAGAGCGAGCCAGAGCATAGCTCTCTGGGTTCCGTAAAGCACTGGTAGTTAATATGATTTATGCCGAGTTTTCTCTTAATATCTTTGCTTATTGTGTACTTTATTTTTAAAACAGACACTTAGCAAATGGTACTCCTTTGGAATGTATCACACTTTTAAAATACTTTATGAGAAACATTTTACGGTCAAATATGTCACACGTTTATATAGTCACACAGTGGTGCACAAGAACAAATTTAACTTGCCCTCAAAATAATAATCCTACGTGCATGTGTATGTTTTGCTTATGTAAAAGATGGACTTACTGGAGTGTGATAGAGACTTAGAGTTGTCTTCTTCCTCAGCTTTGCAGCAAAGGCGCGGCCCTGGGGAAGCCCTTCGAAGCCCCCGCAGAGGACATTGCCAGTGTGGCGAGTTTCATTGAGACGAAGCTGGTCACGTGCTACCTACGGATGAGGAAGCCGGACCTGGCCCTGAACCACGCGCACAGGTAAGACCACCTGGTGAGCTCTAAGGGCAAAGCACTGTGGGTCTGGGGACAGGGTGCCTGCTGAGGCCGGCTAATCCCCTTCCGGCTTGTTTTGACTTCAAGATGGAACCAAAACAAAATGATGTCCGGCTTGATCTTTGTAAAGCCGAGCAAATCACAGAGCCTTACGCAGGGGTCTGTCTGAAGCTTCCTAGGGTGAGGGCAGAGCCAGCGAGCACACTGCTTAGCAGCACATCGCTGCTGCAGGAGAAGAAAAAGAGGAGCAGAAGGCGAGTCGGGAGGAAAGACGAGCCCCTAAGATTGCAGAAGGTGCAGAGGACGGGGGTCTCAGTAGGAGCAGGAGCACGTGGCTGATCCAGGAGGCGAGCACCCTAGGGTAGCTTTCCACGGCTGTGAGAATGTCCTCTGAGGTTTGCTTTTCCCATTTCCAGTCTTCTGGAGAGTTCTGTTACTGTGTCACTGTGCTACTAAGGCACTGTGTGGCACATGGGAGTCTCACGAATGCTTGACCTGCGTTCTACAAAAACAAAAGTGCTTGCCCCTGGTCCTGTCCAACAACGGCCTTGCTCTCCTTGGTCATGATCCATCTTAATATGCAGCAAAGATGAACGGATCGCGTTCTGCTTTTCAACTGGTCCCATCCTGGACATTCTGCTTTTCCCATCCACCTGGCTCACAGCAGGTTTCTGAGAGCTTTGAGTTCTCTGCTCTTCAATCTTACCTCCTGATAGATACTATGTGTACAAGCACCTGGCTCATGTCATATGAAAAACCTAATACCTGCTTCACTAGGAGATGCAGAAAACATAATTGTCAGTTAAATGCCATGCATAAGTGGGAGGTCAAACAATAACAATATGGGCACAGTTACTTACACACCTATAGTGCACAGATAGAAAAGTTGCACCCAGAGAGGACTGATGGAGCATCAGGACCAACTAATGATACTTGGATACAACTTGGAGGGTCCCAGGTGACCTGCTTGCAAGGATTTGTCCCTTCACTGGGTGACTAGTTTCTAAAGACAGATTCTTTTAGATCCCAGAAGAAAATTCGTCCTTCTGTGGCCACATTGCAGGCCACCATAGTTCCATCCCAGTATCAGGATGCATTGTCTACCAAGGAAGTGTGTTCTATTTCCATTTGAAAGATAATGTATTTATGTCAAAAACACTTTGTGCATATTTCTATTTGGAAATACAATGGAAAAACTCATTAAATTCAAGGCTAGTTTTGTCGTCATCTATAAGCAAAAGCAAACAGTAACAAGTAAGACACACCGGAAGCAATTAGATGTCACTTCCTTCCGTACTTTATCATACTTGGAAAGGGGCTAATGATTTTAATGAAATTTAAAATCATATTTAATAATAAGCTATCTCAAATATGATCATGTCAAAATTCAGTTGAGTCCATTAAGACTATGATGGGATGGATGTATCAAGACTGTACATGTCCAGCGTAAGAGCCATCAATACCATTCCTACCGATGTGAGAATTAGCTTCTGCAGCTCACCGTTTGGGGTAAGAAGTTTTCTGTTTTAAAATGAAGAGTGCTGCTTCAAGACCTTGAAATTTACTTAGGTGAAAAACGTAACAATGATACTGTCTATTATTCTGGGATTGACTTCAGTCTACCTTTTTCTAGTGTACAATAATTTCTGCTTCTATTTCTAGAGTTGAACAATAAGTAATACATGCAAATCAATCGAGGTTAACAAGTCAATTCATACAATTAATAATGCACCAAGAGAAATCAATCATTTTGTTACACTTGTCACAGTAGGATTCCAGAAGCTAACGCGCAAGATTTTTAAGATAAAACATTTGCAAAGATCCCAGAAGAAAAGCAGTGCCTGGAATATAATTAATAAATATATTTCATAAAATAAATTAATTAATCAGGATATGTGGTTTATAAATAGCTTACAACCATTAGTCATACACCGAATGCCAAATCAATTCTGTATTGTATTATTACCACATTGTGATAGTTGATACTAATCATGAGCCAGAATTAAAATATTCCTTTGTGCATTTATTTGCATTTGCTGAAGCATCCTTTCTTTAATTTTATGTAAATGCAAGGGCTGCTGAATATCTTTAGGAGTTTTGTTAAACTCAAAAATTGGCTTAAAAATCATCTTGTAGTTTTGCTTCTGTTGAATACGAACAAATGCAGAGTGTTTTGTCATAGAGGAAAATGCAAGAGCTGTAACTTTATGTTCTTAAAGCCAACAAAGATGCCCCTGTAGCTAAACAGGGGATTCAGGGGCTCTGTCCTGGTAGCTAAACAGGGGATGACCCAAGGGTTCTAGAAATGACTGTTATCAGAACAGCTTCGTCTGGTCTTCCTACAACACATTCACATTTTACTTCAACCAGAAATGATTCTCCAAGTACCAGAGCTCTGCTCACTGCTCGGGCCAGCACTGTTGTCTAGTAGGAGGTGCTGGAACATCTGACAGCCAATTCCTAATGCTACCATCTCCACAACAGCCTCCTGCTGCAGCCTTTGTTCCATTACGTAGTTGTGTTGAGCTACACATGATCGTAAGGATCCAGTGATACATGTCCCCCTTCTGTGTATTTTCCAGTTAATTGTAAGGAGTCTAATAATACATTCCACTTTTTGCATATTCTCCACATTTTTTTACAAAATTTCATTGCCATAAGATTGGAGAAAATGTGAACTTCGATGTTCCCAATATGTGGAAAGGAGTTCAGTTTTCAGCATGGAATTTTAACAGTGGCATGCACTCATTTCTTATTGGAATTGTAACAGTAGCATATACTCATTCTATCCTTCAGCTAATACTAATTAAATCCTCAACAGAAGTTAGTTCCTGCTGTGGACACTGAGCAGACAGCTATAAACAGGAAGTACATGATACTTTCATATCTGCAGAAGTCATGAAAAAGTAAAAAACTGTAAATACCAGTAAATGCATGTGCTAAGCAGAGGCCACGATTAAAGTCATAAGGTAAATGAACACGTTTGTGGTGCGTAGGTATGTGGCATGTGAAGCCTGTGCCCAGAATCTGGGCTCTGACTGCTTAGGTTCAAATTTTGACTTTCTCTCTCTCACAAATTAGTCTGTAAGAATAGGCTATAATGATACTGCCTAGCTCACAAATACTACTTCACACTATCTTATATTTTTTTATCCCAGTCATGGCAGAGTTACTGTGCTGAACCTGCCCTCCTCCTGTAAACAACTGTAAAACTGGACAAGGTGTGTGAAAAAAGTTGTGTAACACTGTAAAAATGATTGCTGACACTTGCAGGGAAGTGGCCGCGGGAGACAGAGCTGCATAATAAGGGGGACTAAGGTTGGGGGACAGCATGCCTTGATTTAGGGCAGGTTCTTGGGCAAGCTCTGAAACATGTGGGGGGATGGGGGGTGATACATCCATGTAGCAGAGGTTTGCTGCTGGAGGACTTAGCGAAAAGTGGAAAGGCTCACTCACCTGCATGGTAGGACGCGTTGGAATGCCCAAGGGAAGCAAATATAATGTGCACCCCACATTCAGGTGAGCCATGCTTTAAGAATAAGATCCTGTAGAAAGAACTGCCTTGGGATTCAGATCAAACTCCAAATAAGTGAGACCTGCCTTAGCAAAGAGGAGAGTGATATGAGAGAAGCAGGATTCTGCCTCTTAAGAATTAAGAGGTGCACACACACATGCACACATGCAGGCACATACATGCACATGGATACACATGTATGCACACATACACATCTGTATATGCACACGCATGCACATGAACACACACGTATGCCTACACATGCGCACAGACATGCAGTCATGAACACATGTACACACATGATGCATACACTTACACTTATGCAGACACACACACAACTCACACATGCACACACACACAGTACATTCACCCACAAACAGCGAGAAAGAAAGAGAACTCTTGACAGTGTTGCTTCAAAGATGATACCGTTCTCTAAGTCCCCTGCAATCGCCCTCTAAGATGTCCAGCATAAAATTAAAAGTTACCATATATTTGGAAAGGTAGGAAAATTAAACTGATATTTAAAAAAAGATAATCAGTCCATAAAAATGTATCCTAAGTTGACCCAGATGTTGGAACTGATAGACACAGATTTCAACAGAAATATTATGAAAAAATACATTGAAAAGCTTTAAAGAAAAAAAAATACTTTCAATTACTGAAGAGAGTCTCAGCAGATTAGAAAAGATACCCAGGAACAAAATGGAAACGTGGCATAGATGAGTAGAGGAGCTGAGATAAAAGTACGTTGATTGACTGCAACTAAAGGTCAATCAACCTGACCGTGGATTGATGGAAAGCTCACAATAGGAAAAACAGAGGAAAAGGAGATTTAAAAAATTAAACAATGTATCAGTGTCCTCAAGGTAATATTGGTAACAGACGATCCAGCACGTATGTTGCTGTTGCAAATAGAGAAGAACGAAAATTGTATATAAAAATAATTTTTAGATAGATGCCAATATTTTTAAAGAAAGAAAAACCAGTAAACATCAGCTGGAATGAATGCAAAAAGAAAAAAAGGAGGAACATTGTAGTTTAACTGTTGAAGACTCAAAATGAAGATGCAACATAAGGCAGTCAAAGAAAGTATCATGTTATTACATTCAGAATCCAGCGTTAAGGATTACAGGCAACCTTTAATCAGACACTATGGAGGCTGAAACACAATGGAGTGTCTTTGCGCTGCCGAAAGAAAAGTGAACAAGCAGATTTCTATGTTTAGGAATGTATGATTTAAAATTTCATGTTAAACAAAAGCATCCTCATAAAATAAAACTTGACAAGTTTACCTCAAACAAAACTACACTTTGGGAATGATAAAAGAAATAAGTCACACTGAAAGAGGTGGTATTGGGCTGAAATTTGGATCTACAAGAACGAATGAGTACCAGAAGTGGTAAATATGCAAATTCATCTTAAAGAAAAAAATGGCATTTTATTATGTTGTCTAAACCCAAAGTATTTTTAAAAATAAGATTATATATTACAGTATGAAATATTTCACTCCAGAAGCACAAAGACCTGTGTAGGAAGAACAAATATGTTTTCACTATATTGAGAAATTTTAGAGGTGATACAGTATTAAGTCCAGCTCAGCTGTGATAAAATGAGGAAGCATGCTACAGTCTCTAAAGGATCACTAAAGAGGATTGAAGTGTAGCCAGAAAACCAGTAATGGACATAAAGTTAAGAATAAAAAAGATGTTTAGTGAGGCTGGAGAGGTGGCTCAGGGGTTAAGCCTCGGCCTTGCAGGTGGAAGGTCCTGAGTTCAGATCCTAGACTCCATGTATAGACGCTGGACAGAAGCGGGGGCGGCCTGTGTTTCTGGTTCTGGTAGGGCGGAGCCTGTGAATCCCCGGGCAGAGTAAACAAGGAGGAAGTAGAGGCGTCCATCGTGGTTCCCGAATTTGCCCGTGGTTCTACACACACACACACACACACACACACACACACACACACACACGCACATACGCACAATTGAACAAATAATTAAAAAACAAACAAACAAACAAAAAAAGATGTTTAGTTAACTGAAAATGAGTCAAGAATGGAGAAGACAAAGAAACTGGCTGAGACTGGAAAAGGGCAGCAGGGTAGTGGATCTAGGCCACAGTACCATCAGGTTCGGTATTTGCCTTGTGGCATGCCAGACCACAAATGTGAGGGACCGTTTCATGGCAATGTGCTATGTTACCGTCAATGTAGATTTCAAGAAAAAGCTAATTATCAAGGCTTTAGCAATAAGGCTCAGTGTAACTTACAAGTTTCTGAATTTTCATGTAGCTTGTTATGTAATCTTGGTGTAATTTAATTGGCAATCCATAACAGCTTGGGTAACTAGTATGCTCCCCCTAAGTACGTATGGTATAGTATAGTATTTATCTACACAACCTATGAGTCAAACAAAACACAAGAAAATAACCAGAAGTCATGGGTTTGAGTCTCCACTTCTTCTTTAATTACTGGCCTCAACTCTTACTGGGGGGAGGGGAGGAGGGAGAGAGAGAGAAAATAAGTATCAATATAGGTGCACATGTACGGATCAGAGGACAGCTTCAAGTGTCTGTCTACACCCTCCAACTCGAGAGAGTTTTTTCTAGTGCAAATGCCAGCTCCCTCGCCTACAACCCTTCTCCACCCCTCACCCCCCCATCCAATCTCCACCTTCCTTCTCAACATGGCTACACTGGAATCACATGCTGACACATCCAGCTTTTAAGTAGGATCTAGGGATTCAAACTTGGGTCCTCCTGGATGCATGGTAGGCACTTTTACACACCAAGTCTTCTCCCTGCCCCGTCACAAGTAACTCTCTTTGCCTATGGTCTCTCATCTACAAATCCAACTAAATTGCTTTAAAACACTTCTGAATCGTAAACAAGGTCAGGCATGTGTTTTATTTCAATTCTGCCACCAGCAAAGGCAGACCACACTCAAGGTAACTGCAATAAGAGAAATAAACTATTTCAAAGAGGAAAATATTATGTTTTTCAAGTTGCCCTTTTTTCCTAGTCGAGTTTAATTCTTATCACCTTTCAGTGCCAGCTGTCCTCATTTTTCAAATGTAACGCTTTTATTTGTTCTTTGACGATTCCGTATGTAGATGCAATATAATCATGTCCACCCCACTCCCACTTTCACATCCTCTTCCTTTATTATTCATGACCCACTGATTCTCATTAGTGCTACCCACATGCGCGTGGGTGCGTCCACCAGCACATGGACAACCTACTACCAGTCTCTGAAGAAAACTGACTGTCCCGTTCCAGCAGCCATCAACTGCCAGGGTCAAGGTGAGCCCTCCCTGGGCCATGCTGCAACGGTGGCTGGCTGATGTTGTGTAGGTCTTGTGCAGATCCCCACGCTGCTGCGAGTCAGTGCATGTGACAGCCGTGCCCTGTCCAGAGACAGTACTTCAGGGGGCCCCTCCCCAACCCCTCACTCCTACATTCCTTCTGCCCCATCTTCTGTGATGTTAAGATGCCCTTTCTAAGCCTTCCAGATGCTCAGTGAATTAGGTAACTCTGACAGCCTCTGTGCAGGTACGACTTTTACAGTCTCATTCCTCACAGACTTGAGGAGGATTAAAATGCTCAGAGGCCACATCAACCTGCAGATGATAGAAGTTCGAAGTCTTTAGAATGAATTTGTAGGCCTAGTAAGAATTTTGCAAATGTCTTGCTCATCTCGTGAAAAGAAATACCTGACATGTCTAGTTCTCTTCTTTACCAAGCGCTATTAAATTCAAATGAGCAATAATAGCATTAGATGAAAAGAACTGCAAGTGATGATGCAGGAAATTGATGTCTTCCTCTGACCCCAGCACACCCACAAAACCATGGCACTGCACACACATGCATGCCCACTCATACACACATGGACACACAAATTGATAATTGTCGATGAACCTAACAAGGCTGCAGTCTACAGTCCTATAGTCCTATAGTACCGCAGTAAAGCAAAAAGGACCAGTGCTGCTGTCAGTTTCTTATAAGTTGCTGAGAACAGTGTTAATGTCACAGCACAAAAGGAAAAGGGAAAACATAGACAGATGAAAGAGAAACAAAGAGAGAGATAATGTATCCCTTATACCTATCTACTGGTGTCTTGTTTTAGAAAACATGGCTGATAGTGCTGATGATATTGCCATTTATTTTTGAAACCTGTTACATCATCTATACTCATCTTACCCAGCTCTTGAAGAGCTCATGCTAGAGTATCTCATGTCTTCCTGCTTATCTCCTATGATCCCCGGCTCACTAATGTTTCCTTTCAATCAAGTAAAATGAAAGCATTCTGTGTGCATTACATGCCCGTGCACGCGTGTGCTTATGTTTGGGCTTGCAAGTGAGGAGAGAATAAAGTAAATAATAGCACTGTCATTTTTAAGACACATGGTCGGGTTTTTGTGTGTGTTAGACACTTTGCCTCTTCAAGGAGTTAGGCGCATTAAAATGCTGCGCAGGTCATTAGCATCTCTGCTGTTGTAGCCTCGTAAAAATAAATCCACTGTAACAAGCTGTTTCCCGTGAAGACGACATTAAATACTCCCAAGTTTTTTCTTTAAAATCTGAAGGGAACGTGAAGCATTACAGTTATCTGTGGCCGAGCAGAGGTTTATATGTCCACCTGCCAGTCTGCAAGGAGCAAGCACAGCTGCTCTTTGGACCGTAGAGTTGACCATGTGAAGAAGTAGCGCTTGTAAAGAGGAAAGGGACCCTGTTACCTGGCTGGAGTACACTAAGCAGTTACCTGCTACCCAAATTAGTCAAGCCTGAGATCAACCCTGAGTTACTCCCCTCAGGAACTTCATGACTCTTACCTGACATATTTCTGGTAAGGGGCTGTCATGGTTACTCTTAACTGTTGCTGTAAGAAAACATTTAAAGTTAAGCCACATAAGGGAGAAAGGGAGATTTATTCAGCTTACAGTTCCAGAGGGGAGACACAGTCTTTCATGGCGGAGGCAAATGGCTGCTGGTTGAAGCTGGAGGCAGCTAAGTCACTGCAAACATCCTGGAGGCTCAGAGCTGCTCAGTCCAGTAAGCCAGTGGGTGATGACTAAAGGGTAGATGATTCCTAGAGAGTCTCTCTTCCAAGTCTCCTGTTCTATGGTTCCTTTTATCTGGTCCACTGCTGGGAGGTTCTAATCAGATCTAGGGCTGGTCTTTGTATTGTAAATGTATTGATCTGGATCATCTCTTCAGGTGGTCTCAGCTGATCTTAGTTAATGCCAGGTGTGCTCAAGTTGACAGCCAGGATTAACTGTCACTTGGGCCATCCATGTACCCTGGGATACCACGTTGCTCCTCCTACTGAAAACTTTTCTGTCTCTTATTGACCTGAAATTAGCGAGTCTCATGCCTGGAGCCCCACACAGATTGGGGAGCAGCTGGGGTTTGTGACCATTGTCTCTGAAATTTACAAGCCAGGTTCAGTTAACACTTCCCCACAGGGTCGCACAGCCTTGTTACTCTGTGGAAAAGCAGAGATGTCGATTTTCTTGGTTTGGTAGAGCCTTTCACTCGCTTCCATGTTCATCTTTTTGAGCCAGTCTCACATAGCCCAGGCTAGCGTCAAGCTCACTGTATCCCCAAAGAAAATGGTGACCTCCTGAGCCTCCTGCCTTCAGCTCCAGGGTGCTAGGGTTCCGGGTGCACTCCTCCTCCATGCCCGGCTCCTTGCACGTCCAATTTTTACATGCTCAGAAGCATGCAGGGAACAAGTTGGGCTAAGTGGAACCAAGAAGCATCCGATACATGTTTGTATCCCCTTCCTGATCTTCCTAGAAGACCAAGCTATGGAAAGGGTGGAAAGTTCTAGATTGGCAAAAGCTAATGCAGCTACAAGTGAAAGAGAAACTACTGCCAGTGTTCTCACAGCAGGGAATCCCAACTCAGCAGCCAAAGGCTGGCGTTGGATCCCTGTGGCATGTCGAGTTATTCCCAATTGCCACGAGTCACTCCACGCCCGTCTCAGACCGCGTGCTCTCGGTCAGCTGCACCAATGTGTGTGGGATGGTAGGAAAAAGATGTGATGCATTCAAAAAAAAGAAATGTGCACCAATCCTAGCCTTGAGGCCGCAATTGTGCTTAATTTTCAAACACACCAGGAGTCTGTAACTCGTGGTCACCTTTGGTGAGCTCATTCGCTTTGTCAGCATTCGTTGGCCGCTGCGCCGGACACTCATCCACAAAGAGGAGGCTGGTTTGGACAGTTGCCATGGGGGCGTGTTTGCTTGCAGCCTTCTAACTGGCCACCTCAAGCTGCACAAAGATCTTTTGGCAAGCTGTTAAAAATGCAAGCAGGTGACCAACACCGAAACACACTGTGGCTCAGGAGCTGATGACCCAGAAATATTACAACCAACTTGGAAGAAATTTGGAGGCTACACGCTTTCCAAATGTAACAGCATGAAATGTAACAGCATATCTTTAAAGGCCTGAGCTCCTTCCCACTGACTCCACCTCACCCACACCAGACTGTTAGGATGATCTTGTTCTCAAGACACCTTTTGTCAAAGTTCACACATGCGCACTGCATCGCTTTTCTCCCCCACTCCCACGTGCAGCACAGCGCAAAGGCAGCACTCCAGGCATCTTCTGCAACGCTTATTGTGAAGACTGTTGCATATAGATTTACAGTAGTGAGAGGTGACCAGGTCAAGCCTTTCACTGGAGCAGATTAAAAGCTTGCTTCCTGTTGGCCTGGTCAGTTTGCAGCTCTCACTAATTTGTTTCTCATAGTTTAAAATCTCATCACTTCCTGTAGGGGTCCCTGACTTGTTCCAGCTAATGTCCCCACAAATCTGTGTTTGTGCCTCCATATCCCTTAGGCTTTGCCCAGTTCATGAATGTAGAGAATCCATAGAGATCTTCCATCGGGGAAAGCATCTTAGAGTCAGTGTGCAGTTCACAAATCCTGTGGCCTGTGGTTACTGTTATCTCTTCCTATAGTCGTCCCTCCTCTTCTAGTGCTGTGGAAAACATTCCTCATTTCCACCCTCTTGGGCCCCATTCACTTCTTTCACTTTTCACCAAAGTCTTATGAGCTTCCCTGTGCTGTGTTATTTGGAAGACAACTTTAGTTTGAGAGGAGAAAGTTTTTGCGGGAGCCCTGGACTGTAACGTTGCTCACAGGTTATAACCACGACATGCACCTGTTCTGAGAATTCCCCTCACTGGACAGATAAGGAGCGTGTGACTTTCCAGATCACCTGTGTGGATAATTACTCTGTGATTGATCATGTGATAAATGTGATCTTCATGTTCTGGCTCTCAAGCTTTTCTGAGCAGCTATGACTAGCAATGCAGCTAAGTTCCCACTTGTGTTTGTGTTTGAGTCTTGAGGTTTCACAGTGAAAGATTATCACTGCAGGCAAAAAGAACCCTGCGCATCATGTTGCCGTACATTTAGCCGCAAAGTCTTTGCTCTGGAGACTTCTGTAAGCCTTTCTTATGCAAGGCTGAAGGTAGCTATGAATTTACCTTCCTGTATTGTTTCTTTGTGGTGTTTATTCAGCACACATAAACTCTGAAATTTAAAATAGCTCTTAGTGTCTGTGGAAAGAAATAACACGAGACACTGTTGAGAAGCTACACGTCAGTGCCCACAACAGAGGGGGGATGCTTTGGTCTTGGGAAAGAGGACAACAAGATAGGGCAATAGAATTCAGATTTCCTGATGAACATGGTCCATGTGCCTTTCAGCCTTCTTTCGGTAAGCGCCTCCATCCCAGCGCCTATTTATTTATACAGCATTGTTCTAACCTCGACCCATCATATTTTGAAATATCAGTAAAGATATCCCAAACAGTTTGTGGTTGCGTGGGCGTCTCTATAAATATTACTACATTTAATTAAAATCTAGAAATTAACGATATTTCTATCCATTTAAAATGACAATCGGCCCAGCGCATATTAATATAGATACACATTTTGTGATAAAGTCTTTTTTTCCACAGAAAAGCAGGCAGAAGAGAGATAGCACACATTTTTTAAATCTATATAATGTCTGGCATAATGCAAGAAAACTGGCTTCTCATATCTGATTCTGCATTTAATCTGTTACAATACGGTCAAATTATATGCACAAAATCCAATCTTACAAAAGTGTTTGTAGTTAGAAAAGGGAAAATAAATGGCCTTTTCAGGTAATTCTGCTTGTTCTCCACTGCTGTGCTGAGACCTCACGGTAGCAGTTTCTTAAAGACTACGTGCCATGTGGATTCCTAAATCTTGTCCACTAACTTCATCTCATGTTCTGGAACATTAAAGCCATTCCATCTCACATTTCGAATGGATTATTTGCCTGTTCATGTGTTAGCGATGGCACCCATTGGTCATTTGAGAAATACTATGCAAATTTCCAAGCACTGACACATTTCTGTACACAATTGCAAAGCTAAAAAAAACCTATTTGTTAATCTCCCATATCTCATCAGAAAGCCCTTTGAGCAGGCAGCCTGTCACACGCACAGTGACAGATGTAAGTTTTCCAAAATTCTAATTTTTGCTTGAAAGCTCCGGCTTCTGTCCTTGGCAGGAGATGCTATCCGTCCGTTGTGTTCCTTGAAGCGACAGCACACTTGCTTTACTTGCAAGGACGCGTCTGCCAAGCTCTGAGTCTGGTAATCATGGTTGGTAAGTGGGTCTTCCAAGCCCACCATGATGTTCCAGGGGAGGGCTGGTTAAGTCAGTGACCAAACATGAGCAGCGGTCAACGCCTCTTCCTGGACACAGCATCATGCCGTGGTGTGGACACGCATGCCGCCTGTCACCCATGTCACGGGAACCAATAGTAAAGACACATATCCACAGACTGAGGTACCACTGAGTGGAGGTGTATGCAGCTGATGATAAGGAGGCGCACCCTCAAGAAGTATTGACAGGGCTGGAAAGATGGCTCAGTGTGAAGCCTTTGCCACGCAAGCAGAAGGTCCCGAGTTGGGATCCCAGATCCCACATAAAAAAATGCCAGGTGGAAATGGTGGGTAGCCTGTCCTTCCAGTCCTGGAAGGCAGAATGTGGGAAACTCCAAAACAAAGCACCAAGGAGATAGAACAATCCAGGGTTATTCCTGAAATCACCCTCGGACTTTCACGGGCACACACAGCGTCCTCTGATACATACACACACACATGCAAAAATAAATATTTTGGAAGTATGGACAGTGAATGAGGCCATCTGCAGCTAACGGTAAGGAGCACACTCAGGAAGTACTGAGTACTTTGCCTTCCCTGGCACTATAGCATTTGTAATGTAAGTTCAGACGTGCCCAGTGAAATGGGAAACTGGTAGGCTGATGTTACTATGAAAATGGTTTGGATGCAATGAGCCATCAGACAGTGTCTGGGACCCTGGAAATCTGGGGACCGCACGTTGAGAATTGCTCTGTTAATGCTTAGCATCCTCGGTACCGACCCTCACAGTTTGTCAGAGCCTTTCATAAAATTAAATGTCCCTTCCTTAATGAACGACCCCGCGCGGGCTCCCACTTCCTCAGAAGAGGATTTCATTGCGGTTGCCAAGCAAACACAGCAGTGTTGGAGTGCGCTGTACCAAGACTCGCCGAGACGTGTGTGGATGGCTCGTCCAATCTTGATATCCTGCTTTCCCTCCCTAAGCGTGACCACTTAAAAGGGAATCTCGAGTTTTTCTTTCGGGATCGTTTCCAGGTCAGCTGCATTCCCAGTTTTAAACTTTCCTACCTTCGTCAACCCCTTCTTAAAACCTTTCATCTGCTTTGCATGCATCCCACAATTGGGCCATTTCTGGTTTGAATGTGTTTATTGCTGATTGCATATGGCTTGTGGCTTTTTAACAGTTCATGTAATGCTTTCCTTCGAGGGCTAGTCGCTTTATTAGCTACCCGATTTCTGAGCAAAATAGAACAATATGTAGTATTGTCATTTTATTCACAGCAGCCGCAACACTGTAAAGACATCTGGAAAATGTATTCTTCCCAAAGTAATGTGTTATGACACTTTATTTAGTACAAGTCACAACAGGTTGAGACTCAGTACATTGAGCCCAAGAGGATAGACTGTCAAAACAGGAAATGTCATCTGTCAGTAAAGAAAGGAGTGTGCGTTCCAAAGAGAAATATTTAATACTCTTATTTATAATTTAGTATTTAATAGACACGGCAATCAGATCACCCTGAGTAGCCAAAATTGACCACAATTACACATTGAAATAATACCTAAAGCATTGAACATACCAAATTCATATTTAGAGTCTGGATATGTAGTTCAGTGAGTAATTGTCAGACATGTCTCTGGGTTCAATCCCCCTCCCCAAATCCATTATCCAACTCTTACTTTTACTTTAAACTTGAAAGCTTATAACATATAACCAAGGAATTTATCTAGGATTGAAGTTGGTTACATAAATGCAATGTCCTTGGAAGACTGATGTCATATGCATAAATACAATGCCCACTTCCATGCAGACCTATTAATTCTAACAGCTAATGGCCAAAATCACAGGTGGCCATCAGAAATCCTAAAGTTTCATAAGGTACAAATGTTTCTTTTGTAGAATGGCTACAAAAGGCTTTATTGCAGATAAAATATTGGCATTGTTATCTGGATATAGTTTATTAGTCCGCAAACCTAAAATCTCATTATATTGAACTTGAGCAATTTCAGTACCTGATAATATAAAAGTGATTTCATTTTTTTACTGTCAGATTTTCAGATCAAAAATCCTTCTAATTATCAGATTGCAAAAGAAATAAATACTCCATGTTCTGATTCAGGAAAAATTATGTCATGAAATCTAATATAATTTCCTCAGTTCATTTCAAATACACTTGCATCATTTGCTGCTTGAAGGAAGCATACAAAAGAACAGGGTGCGAGCTGGCATTTACTTTTTCCATACAATAAGGCTACTCAAAATATCACTGCAAGCATGTATTTACCCTCTGGCTCTTTTCTTTAGAACCTGTACAGTGTCTGGATTGCGGTTTATACCCAATAATTGTTGCTGAATGAATCATAAGTAATTTCTTGTAGGTTAGAACAGAGGGGAATTTATTAATTGTACTTTTCAAAAGGAGTCATTCTGAAATGCATCCCACCCAAGCAACGTGGAGAACAGA
Source organism: Typhlomys cinereus (assembly GCA_023101885.1). NCBI lineage: Eukaryota > Metazoa > Chordata > Mammalia > Rodentia > Platacanthomyidae > Typhlomys > Typhlomys cinereus. Next base: position 8,654,867 of record JALPQD010000049.1, read on the forward strand.
GAAAGCCTAGGAAGTTTGACAAGCTGTTCTTGATCCTCCCCGCCAAGCTCCACCCTCCTCCCCCTCAGGACAGCACTGACAGGGGAACAAGGCCTTGCATCTCCTGAATGCAAGGCTTCTGAATCTTGATAGCTTTTCTGCAAAAGAGTCGATCGTTGGTATTTGTATCACAGACCTTGAAGTAAAGATAATAGGGCCAACACTGTATTATTTTTAAGAGAAAATGTCAAGAACAAGAAATGAAAATGTCAGAAGAGAGGTTGATATACCGTATTACTTAAAGACTATTCTGTCGACAGAGCTGACCAGGTGATTTACTAACGGCCTTTACCGGACAGTCTCTGGATTACAATGTAGATGAAAAATAAACGGGAACCCATTTCCTGTTTATTCCATCTAGACATTTGACAGATGGAGGAAAAGATGAGAAGAAACAATTATAGCCGACAAACATGTGGGCTTTCTTCCCGTCTTACAGACTGTGAAAAAATAATTTCCAAGGGAATTTTTTTCAAAGGTCCTACTTATCTGTCTGGCCCTTTATATTCCAGTCTTACTTTAGTTGCCTGCATGCCTGATCACACTATGCGAAGACAAGTCTTAGGAGGTTTATGAACTTGGCATGCAAACAATATAGGTTTAAAATAATCAGTGGGCCAAGTTCCTCATTAACCACTGTAACACAAGTTATAGTAACTAACCATCTAGACAGAGCTAAAAATATTCCAAATAGAGATATTCATGTCCCTCCCTTTGGTCTTCATACTAGTAAAATACTGGACCCTATGAAATTGGAATTCCCCTGGAATCTCATTTTGGGACAAGAAAAATACTAAGGGCCCATTTCCAGTTCCAAGGGGGGGTTCGTTTCCTAGAAAGAGAGGCCAGTTCTGACACCTGGTCGACCATGTCCCAGATGAAAGTGAAGCAGAGAAAGAGATGCGCTGGGACTGTACCTGGACAGGGACTGCCAGCTACACACCTCTCCTGTCCTCAATTTCCACCTGAGTCTCACCACAGGACCCTGAAGATGGGCTTGCGTGGTCACTGGGCCTCTTTGATGCGCTTCCACCGTGAACACCTTAAATGAATCACCTTTTCTGCTTTTCGCTGTTGCTTGCCGTTTAATTGGCCTGTGGAGAACCGTTGGCAGCGCGGAGGTTGCTTGAGCTGCCACGGTCTAGCCCTGGGCCTGACAGCGCTAGTGACAATAGCAAGTCACATCCATGAATCTTCCGTGAGGTTGGGGTCCCTGCTCACTCCTGGGGAGGAGAATTAATCATGTCATTCTGCTTACGTCTTTATTCCGTGGTTACTCATTGAGTGTCCGTGATGTACCAGGTGTATATGCAGAATATCACCTTGATGGAGGTGAAGTTCTTGTGTCACGTTGACAAGAGGTGGAGTGTCATGGTTAGACACTGGTGTCAACTTGATGATGGAGGATTTGAGCTCTGAGCACATTCCTAGAGAATTGGTAGTTGAGTAAAGCCCAAAGCGAACTTGTAAGAGATTATCTAATGGTGGGTGGAACTAGTCCCTGGACAGGGGAATAAAATGGAAGCATTATGTCACAATAAGAGAATATCAAGCTCAGACTAAAGTCCAGCCAGTCAAATGCCACATTATGTAGCTCAAAGTCCCTCTTCCATTGCTCATCACGTAGTCAGTGGCTCAAAGATTCTGGGCAATTCCAGTCCCATCTCATAGCTCAAAGTTGCACAAACAGCATTTCTCTGACCAGGTTGAATCTCCACTCGCAGCCATCCTCAGCACATATCCCATGTCTACAGCTCTCCTTGGCAGATGCCCCATGTTGGCTCTGGCATCCCAACATCTTCAGGACTTTGGAAAACTTGAATTTATCAGCAACCAAGCAGAGTAACTACAACAATCACCTTTGTGAGACAAATGGTGGTGAGATTCCCAGTGGGCCAAGAGTAAGTCACTAAGTCAGATGGTCCAGGATATGTAGAGAAGAAGCATTTCTAGCCATTGGTCAAGAAGACGTATCACTGGATACTTCTCAAGAGTCAGTATAGCAAGGATGGTTGATATTGTTCAATTGTTTTTTACGTGTGTGTGTGTGTGTGTGTGTGTGTGTGTGTATTGTTTACATGTATGTGTACCACTGTGCACATGTGGAAGTCAGAAACCAACTTCTTTTCTTATACCATGTAGGTTCTGATTGTTCAAACTTGGGCAGTCAGGCTTGGGCAGCAAGCTCCTTTACCATCTTAGCCATCTCACGAGCCCATGGCATGTTTTATTTATTGGCTGCTAGATACGTGTTCACTGACAGTAACCAGCAGGATAGAAATGATTGTGGAGACCTGGAGTCTAGGAGACCTCCTGCAGCTTTCCACATTGGGGTCGTGACGGGCCAGAGTCCATTTGAAACCCTCAGTCATCATTATGTTCTTATGCCCCAGCCAACCCATGGTCAGATTCAAGCGTAGCAACACAAGCCTGTGTCCCTTACCACATGCTGACGGCCAGCTCTGTCCCAGCACCAGGCAGGCCAAGGTCGGGGATCAAGCACGTGAGAATCACTGGGGTGCCTAGGGAAACTCCGTCTGAAGAAGGTCGTGCAACGTTGTCCTTAGGTCTGTGTGTTCCTCAGCGTTGTGACAACACAGCCCAGTCACTGTTTATCCCATGAACTCTTGGTAATGTCAAGAAGTAAAGTGTAGCCCATATGGGGTCATTCCAGAGGTTAATGTCTCCCACAAGTAATTAGTTGTATAACTAATAGTAATTTTAGGTGCTGAGCCAGAGCAAAGGTTGAAGCTGCTCTTGGTGACAGCTGTCTGCTGGGCTCAGTCCGAGTCCTCCGGAAGTGGCCGAGCGTTGCTTCCTGTCATTATTTCTCTGAGTGACTAAGCTTGTGGTTCTGCACAAACACACACTGTGTTTTGGAGGAACTATGCTCTATTAAATGACAGCGATCTACTGCCGTTTTCTTATTTCAAAACCCAATGCCTTTATTTCTAATTTTATGCTCTGATACTTTATAAAACCGTTCCATTTCTACCGTGTAAATTAAATTGGGTGACTCTATTTTTCTGTCTGGATCGTACATGGAGATATTTAACTTGAGCACCTAGATGTCCTAATTCTTATCAGTAAGCGGAAGTTGGTTATATTTTGCTTTAGCTTTTATTTCTAATTGCCAGTCTTAGATAACAAACCAAGTGACCAAGGAAAGCACATCAAATTATTTCAGAGAAAATTGACTGTTGCATTATAGGGTATCGCTGAATAATCCGATCTTCTAATAGACTACAAGAAATATTTGAATTGAGTACAGGGCTTGTCTAAAAAACTCTGGTCTTCTTCCCACCGTTACCAGCAAATCCAGAAGGAAATGTGCAGCCCACCACTCCCCTCAAGCAAACCTGTAGGACCCCATGATCTGTGCCTTGCAGATTCGCACATCTAGTTTCATCTTCTCTTCTCTACTTTGAATCTTGTCTTCATCATCTGAATTGATTGTGGATGTTTTAACTATGAGAAATACATTTCCCGTAAAATTTACAATCACGTACATTTTAAACGTACCATTCAGCCCTGTTAGGTGAATTCACATTGCTGGGCACCCAACCTCAACTCCTCACTCCACAGTGCGGCCTGCTGTAGATGAAGCTGTCAAATCACATTCCTTACCAGATCGTTGATTTGCAAACATTTCCTCCAATTCCATAGCTACCTTTTTACTTTGTTGATAAATAGGGGCACCAAGGTTTTCAGTACCAGTACTCCAGTTGATCTATGGATTGTTTCGTGTATTTCCTGAGGATCATTTTTACTGTGAGTTAACATTAAACATTTCCTGGGAGGAAATATGATGTAAGTCTCTTCAATATTGCTTAGACCTGTCACTTTTTTGTGATATCTTAAATTCATCTCACTACTGATCCTTTTCTTCAAGGTGTGAAAACCACACTGCGCACACAGCTGAGGGAATGCTGTGCACGTTAAGGAGACGGCTTAACACGCATCATTTGCCCTTTGCACCAGTGCCCTGGCTGACCTTTGCTCCCTACTTTGCAAAGCCAGTCGGATGGCAAATGGCCTTAGAAAAAGAGTCAGTTACCACCTAGGAACACAGAGACAGTGTTTCCCTGTAAAACAGAAGGCAGGTGCACAGCAGCTGGGCAGGGCGCTGCAATAGCGGTCCTAGCACTTGACAGGCTGAGTCAGGAAGATTGTGAGTTTAAGACTAGCCGGAGCTCCGTAGGAAAGTGCTGTCTCTAGAAGAAAATTTAAAATACAACCTTAGGATTACAGGAGATTCCCTTATCTCAGAATTTCTCCATGTCACAGGATTGCAGGAGGCTGGCTTTCTAGGGGTTGCTCCCATGTCAAGCCTCCTGCTGCATGTGAAGCTGTCACCTGTTGCCACCCTCGTAGGACGATGTGTGGCCCAGGGTCCCGTTAGGCAGAAAGCAGAGTGCTCACGCGCCCTTTGACGCTGACCCTGGGTGCTCATGCCTTCCGCTGGCTTCCATGAAACTCTGACACATGCAAGGCACCCCAAGACCCCTATGGAGCTGAATAATGTGTTACAAGGGATTTCCGTCAATATTCTTGAAAGCCGTTTTGCCTAATCTCCCACCTGGTGGTGGACTTCTCGCGCGCATCCTCACAGATGGCATCTAAATATCACTTCGGCGGTTGAATAAAAGGAAACTCTTGTTGAAACCCGGCCGCATCTTAGCTATTAAGTCCATCCTACGCTGAACTAAAGTATTTCTAATTTCCTAATTCTTGCCTTACTTCATCTGGTATTCTATAGAATAATAGCCTATTTCACCCAGAAGGCCTTGTATTTGGAAGCACTTACTGTGATGCTAATATTATGTAGTTACCTAAGCATATTCATTCATTCCACACAGACCTGGTGTGCAGTACCAGGTCACAACTTCCTGTGCAAAATGTGGCCTAATAGGAAAGAAAGTCCGAGATTAGGGGAAGCAAATTAGACCTAGTATTAAACATTCTAGACACATTCAAATATGGTGGTGATGGTTGCGTGTACTCCAAGCAAAATAATCCAAGAGACTGTGGTCGAGGTACATCAGAGACCGTAATTCTTGTCACGTGGAAATGGTAGCTGCTGGCACTGAGGAAAAGATATTGTCACCGCACATCTAGGTTAGGGTGAGCTAAAGACCTCAGACATTATCTACATGAGAAAACTCAAGCCACCAGTCCGCTTCTAAAGTGACTTGTGAAATCCACCACAAAAGCTTTTCTGCTTGGGAGGAGCCTGTCGCTGGAAATGTTGCTTCTGTTCCCAGCAGTAATAGTTCCTGGTTGTATAAAATGTATGCCACCTGAAAAGTTTATAGGCAACTTCTCAATTTCTTAATCTCAGTCTCTAATGGAAATAATGTTCCCAATAAGATTAGAACAAGTCATTAAATGCCTTCTCTCTCGGCGATATGGACCATACTTGAATGATGTGATTAGTTATTCAGCTAGTTATAACCTACTGAATGATGCAATTATCTGGCATAAAAGTCACCGTCTTTTCCACGGGGGTTCTGTGCTTTGCTTAGATTAACATTGCTTGTGTCCCCAACATTCCCTAGAGCTCCCATTTCTTTTAAGAAATGTCAGCACTTTATTAGGAGCATGCACCAGGCTTGGTCTCAGGAGATCAAGCCAGCCACTACTTTGCTAATGACCATGCGTAGTAAAGGGAACCACATGTTGACATCTTTGACTAGGAAATTGCTTCCCCGGTCCCTGATCTCATGTATCAGACCCTGAGAGATGGGAGGAGCCTTTCTCATTCTCAGAGCAAGCAGAAGCTGTGGCTTGGGGGGGGGGGAGCAGAAGCCAAGCCCAGCTGTCTCTGGGAAAAACATAGGGCCTTTGCTACCACCGAGAGAAGGCGTAAGCACTCTGCCCCTGGGGAGACCGGCACCTCTCCTGGGCTCGGGAAAGCTAGCAGGGGCTCTACTGCCGGCAGACATGAAATGTTGCTTTTCTGAAAGTCCTCTTCCAGCAGATTCCACACTACGCCTGATGTTGACAGGAATCTGCCAGAGGGAGGGAAAAAGAGGAGCGGAGTAGGGCAGCCATAAGATGTAAGAATTTTCCAGAACTAAAGAAGGAACCCGGAAGTGCAGATTTAAGAAGTCCAGGGACTTTTAAGACTGTAAAAACAAAGTGGAAGTAATAACTAGTACTGTGACTTCTAAATAGAAGAGTGAGAGAAAGGAGAGAAATAAAAATCATGGAATTTTAGGCTGGAAAGATTCATAAAAGTCATAGATTGGGAAGAAATAAATAAATAAGGGTTATTTACAGACAATGTAATGGTCGATGTAGAAAATCCTAATATCTTTGGGAAGTGTCTCTGGGAATATCTAAAATAAGTGAGCTTAGAAATACATGGCAGGGTACAACAGCAGTACACAAAGACATTAATTATGCTTCCACAAGTTAGCAACGAATGAACGGTGAGAAAAATGAAACTTAAAAAGTATTGTCAGTTATATAGAAGCAAAAAGCATTAAGGACTTTGGATCATGTCTAACAAAATTCATATAAGATTCTCACGCTAAAAGTTACAAACATTGATGAAAGAAATTAAACAAAGCCTAATGTGTGGTGAAATGTGCCACGTTTTGCGTCTAGACCCTAGATATTGCTACATACTGTACTCTCTAAATGTATGTAGAGATTTAAAAATCCCAGCAGACATTTTTACCGATTGACATACTATCTAAGAATGTAAATGGAACAGTAAAAGATTTCAAACTTCCACAGATATGAAAAAAGAACAAAACGGTGGAAAAACTACAAATCCTTATATCCAGATAAGCAAAAGTAATAACTTCTGCCTTATGCCATAATAAGCCAACTCTCCTCTGGAAACTGAAATGTATTGTGAATGAACAGTGATTAAGAAAGTGTTTGCCACAATGAAGAGCAGACCGCAATATAGACACACATCCAGCCACACAGGTGCACTTGCACATGCAGCACAGGACAGGCGCAGCCATGCCTACACGTGCCCCATTGGGGACAGGCAGCTGTGCTTGTGCTCACAGCATGAGACAGACACAGGTGTGCATGCACACATAATGTGGGACACATGCAGATGTGCATGCACACATGGCATAGGACACAGACAAGCGAAACATACCATTGAGACAAGTGAACTGGGAATTCAAGAACGATGCCCAAATAGACTTATGCTCTGACTCTGTTGCTTCACAGACAAAAAGCACACACACACACACACACACACACACACACACACACACACACACAAAATCCTGTGAATTTTAACATAGAAATAAATAGTAAGGCATCTTCAAACGTCTGCTATACAAAGTACAATATCCCAGGTTACAAATTATTTTGTTTCTTTTTCCTGTGTCTGTGTGCTGGGTCCGTGGGAGGGTGTGCAGATATGCAGACATTTGTGCATGAGTGCAGTCAAGCGTGTGCCTGTGGAGGCCCGAGGATGATACCGGGAATCATTCTGTTTCTCTAGTGATATGAATCTGGGTCTCTAAACAGAGTGGCCACCAGGGCTGGTCTGACCAGCCCTCTGGGGATTCCCAGGCTCCGCTTTCCAAGGCTAGAGCCACAGGTGGGCCGCCACATCTGCCCGGCACTGTTACGTAGGATCTGAGGGTCTGAACTCAGGTCATTTGCTTGTGAAGTAAAGACTTTAACCACAGAACCACCTTCCCAGCCCCTAAATTAATTTTTTAAATAAGCTTTTACCTCTTACAAAGCTCGTTATTTCACATGATCCCGTTCCCTTGTGACTCACAAGCGTGACCTCCCGTCACCAGCAGTATGTCCATCATTCCGATAGACGCGCAGGGACTTCACCACCGAGCTGTTCTGTCCAGCAGGGTCCTGGCTCTTGGCCAGAAGCGCTATCAGGATAGTCAAATCACAGTTGTTTCCTCTGTGATGGAAATCAAGCCAATCAGTGCCGAGGCCGCGTCCTGATTACAATTACGGTTTTCCTGCTGTAGCGCCATGAGACTGTCCTCTGATCACAGTCAGCCCCCACCGGTCTCCACGGCACCCCGGGATAAACAGCCCGAAGCTTCGAGGGACAAATCTTCATTGTCATTTCTAGCTGCACACAATCGAAGTATGCATTTGAAAGAATATAGCATTTTGGAAGGTGTCAGTAAGTTAATAAAAGTGTGAAAACCAGGTTCCCAGCCACCAATAGCCTTCGCCTTCTGCATGCCGATTGGGAGGGTGTCGCAGGCACATCTGGAGGCTGCAGTGGCCGCGGAGAACTAGGGGATGGCAGAGGCAGCTTCTCTGTCATCTCTAAATGCCCCTTTATGATCTCACCTGCAGGGTGGAGACGGGCTGGATCTTTGGGGGTCCCTCTTTCAAACACAGACTCACATGGTTCAGGGAGGGGGATTTGGACTCTGAGCCACCATCTGTGGCTGCTGCTAGTATCTCTTCAGACAGGCAGAGGGTTCATTATGCACAAGTCACTTCTAAAGCCTCTTTCCTTTTTAAAGTATCATGTCGAAAGAGTGACCTCAGGGTCTACCTTACCACTCTCTCTGACCACACAAAACAATTCCGCCCATGTCTGGAAGCAGTCTACCTCCTTTCCTTTCTTCTTCTGTTCTGATTAACTGTTCCCATATACCTACCCTTCCTCGTGGCATTCTATACATCCTTACAGCCTATTTTTGTCAAAAGAACATGTCAGGTAGAGCAAAGAGCTTTGCTATGTATTTGGAGTGAAGGAATGATGTCAAAAGGAACTAGTGACAGAGTATTTGCCTAGCTCTCAAGCACTGGGTTCCGTCCCCAGTGCTGCCGGAAAGCCAGACAAGGAAATCATTATGACTTTGAGGGGAAAAATAAAATCTGCTCAGAGTCCAAATCCACGGGCTTGTTCTTGGCTACTGTGGATTACTTTTACAACATTACTTTCAAAAGAATAAGGGATGTCAACATGCTTCACAAACACACTCTTTCAAAAGGATTAATGGCAGAGATTAGTACTTTTACCTTGACACCAAATGAATCCTTGTAATAGTTCCTGAATATCAAAAGTTTTAGTGAAAATTCAGCAAAGCACATGGTCTGTATTGAATGTTGGGGGAATATTCCTTGGTACAAATCATCAATCACAGGGTATAGGAAATCTTGTTTGCTCAGAGCCCTCTGATTCAGAGTAGTCATGGGGAGACAGCAGGGTACATGGCATATGTGTGGCTAGAGATGGGGGCATATCTTCACCTAGCTGATTGTGTGGGGACATGAGAAACTCCTTAATCTCCCCCAGTTCTACTGGTTGGTATTTAAAGGAGGTGACTTGACTAAGAAGATGGCTCAACAGTTAAAACACTTTTAAATTTAAGTGTTTTAAAGTAGAAGGACCAAAATTAGATCCCAGGTGTAAAATATGCCCTTTGACCACAGTAGCCTGTCTATAATCCCATCCTCAGAAGGCAGAGACTGAGAATCCCTGGAGCAAGCTGAACAGCCAGTCTAACCTCATGGGTAAGCTTGCTTAGAGACCTTGTCTCAAAAAAGCAAGGTGAAGAAGCAATCAGGGATGATTCCTCGTGTCAACCTCAAGTCTTCTCACACACCCACACGTGCACATTTGTACCAGCACACACATGTGTCCACACATATGCATGCATGAAAATGGGCAAGAGACAATCCATGTCATCACCATAGGATTTCATATCTCTTCACGGACCAGATGGGTGGGAGCCATGTTCATCATCACAGTGGGATTGATTTACTCCATAACCTAGAGTTGATGAGTGTCCCACAAAGGACCTCGTGAATTCTCTAAAGCAGCTCCCCTCCATGTGTGTGTGTGTGTGTGTGTGTGTGAGAGAGAGAGAGAGAGAAGAGAGAAAGAGAGAGAGAAAGAGCTTTGAGTCATGTGCAAGATCTCAGCTCTGGGGACTTCTCAAAGGCAACTGTTTCCTTCAATAACAAACCAATTCAAGAGACTCATCGGCCTGAAAAGACAGACTTATAGAACATTGTATCGGTCCTGTGTTTGTTCTGCAGCATTGCAATTCCCACATCAATCTGTGCTATGCAACGTACATTTCAGAATGTCACTAGTGGCTGTCTCCTCTCCCCATCTGACAATGAGCTATGAACCCCATCTGTCTACTTCTGCATTGTGTCAAATGCTGTGAACAGCGCCTCCCTTAACAGCCCTCAAGGAAGCAAGGAAGGGCATGTCTGCCGGTGGAGCTCTGCAGGAAGAAGGCGGCAATGGAGTGAGCTTCCTCTTGTATTGGAGATGCCAGAACTTGAAGAGACAATGCAGAGCCAGGTGAGATAGATTGACCATCTTCTCTGCAAGCCAAGCTGCCTAAATTCAGGGAAGCAAGAGAGACTCTTGCCAAAGTGTTAAGGCTGAAGGCAGCAGGATGGCTCTGTGGGTTAGGGCACCTGCCACACAAGTTGGATGACCAGAGTTCATTCCCAGGAACCCATAAGATGGAAGGAGAAAAGCAGTTTCTGCACGTTGTCCTCTGACCTCCACACATAGCACACAAGTAAATAAGTGAATGTTTAAAAAAGTGTTAAGACCGGGCTGGAGAGGTGGCTCAGGGGTTAAGCCTTTGCCTTGCAGAATCGGGGGCGGCCTGCATTTTCGGTCCTGGTAGGGCGGAGCCTGTGAATCCCGGGGCAGAGTAAACAGGAGGAGGTGGAGGCGGTCCATGGTGGTTTCCAAATTCGTCCGCGGTTCTACACACATGCACACACACACACACATATACACACACACACATATGCACAATTGAATAAAAAAAGTGTTAAGACCAATACTAGTCTCCTTATCAATGATACAGAGCTCTTTCCAAGTGTACCGTCCACAGACACAGCTCCTTTGAGACTAAACGTCTACAACCTCTTCTTTCATTAAAAATACACACACCACTGTAGCACATGGAAGGAGAAATGAGACTGTTCTGGAATGAAAGAGGACAAAGGGAAAGAGCAGGCAGAGGAAGGAAGGGCAGGGAGCTGGTGGAGGGACAGGAGGGAAGGATGGGGAATGTGCTCCAGGTCCAATAGATACTTGTATAAAAAATAAAATAATAAAATTATTTAAGAAGTTTTTGGGCTGGAGAGGTGGCTCAGGGGTTAAGCCTCTGCCTTGCAGGCGGAAGGTCCTGAGTTCGGATCCTAGACCCCACGTATAGATGCCGGGCGGAAGCGGGGGTGGCCTGCGTTTCCGGTTCTGGTAGGGCGTAGCCTGTGAATCCCAGGGCAGAGTAAACAAGGAGGAGGTGGAGGCATCCATGGTGGTTCCCGAATTCGTCTGTGGTTCTACACACACACATACATACACACATACATACACACACGCACACATGCATGCACACACAATTGAATAAATAATAAATTAAAAAAATTTTAAAAAAAGAAGTTTTTAAGAAGGCATACATAGATAACCTGTGATGGCTGTTGGCAGCATCATGCTTTGTATACAGCATAAGTTATATTGAAATTCTTCATCGTTATCAGATTTCTAAAGATACTCAGTGCTACTCAGTTGCTTTTGAGATACAGACTTAATTTGTTTTTCAATAATGTGTGTTTGCTTGTCATCACTGGTAAATCGCAGACAGGCTTCACTCATTACATCTTTTAAAATGATATAGAAAATTGAATGCGCCTGGTTACATTCCTATATGCTTCTGGTAATTGTCTTTTAAAAACCTAATAACACTTGTATTTCTTTTTTGTTTATACAGGAGCATTGTTTTGAATCCAGCCTATTTCCGAAATCATCTTCGTCAGGCAGCCGTATTCAGATGTCTGGAGAGATACTCAGAAGCTGCCCGGTATGTACATTCTAACTCTGTGAAGATGTATTTAAAGTTAAATTCATTTGATTCTCAGATTCTGGTAACAGCATGAGAGAACATTCCATTTCTCTCATGGAATATGATTTTATCCGAATTATTGTCTTATAAATGTCAAGGCAACAATTATTGAGTACCTCGTTCTTTAATTAGCGCGAGCCCGTGTGCATGGCCCTTAGCAAAACTCAAGCTTTTGCAGCCATGAGGTCATTGTCAATGATGGGAAAGCGTCTGTCGATATTAGAAATGAACTTGACCTCCGAGTCTCCAGGGCAGCCCCAGCCCAGACTGTGATGATGCAATTCTAGGAGAGATGGAAAGAGTCCCAGAGGGTTCCAGAAACTACCAGCTAGGGTAGAGGATTGCTGCCCTCAGACCCCATTGTGTGAAAGGAGACCCAGGGAAGAGTGTCCCCACCTTGTCATGCCCAGAACCTTGATCTCCAGCACGGGTCACAAGAGTTGCGCAGCAGCCTGCTTGCCTCACAGCAAACGCCTTACCCACGTGTGCCAGGCCGGTTGCTTCTCCCAGGTGGAGCTCATCACGCCGTATTCCTTCTCTCTGACCAGGTCTCTCCAAGAATTTTCCCTCATCTCCTTCAAGTTCAGTAACCTGTTGTTTCTTCCTGCTATCTTTCCAGGAAGTTGGTAAAAATGTGGGTCATGTTGAGACCTTTTTTTTCCTAAGCATAGCTCCGAGAGGCCAGTCCGCAGTAATGAGGACAGGGTGTCTGGGCTGTTGGTAGCTGTCGGAAATAAAGCTTTCCTTGAAGTTGGAAACAGGAAGTTCCCTGGAAATTGGGGTGGGAGGCACTGGGGGATGGGGAGGGAGAAGGGTGGGGAGGGAGAGCAGGGGGTACAGGGGGAGGAGGAGGGAGGGAGGGAACTGGTGTACCTAATAACTTTGTATGAGCTGAAATTAAAAAAAAAAAAAAAGGAAGTTCCCTGGAGAATGGTGTTCCGGGAAGTTGGTAAATGAGGCTGAGATGGACTCCGCCTGCCTGAGATGGTTCCAGGCCTTCTGAACTCAGCTTTGTGATGATCACCCCAACTACTGGACATCAGCACCACACGTGTGTTGGCAGCACCTGCGCGTCACCCACCTTGAAATGGTGCAGCAGGTGTTGCCTCTCTACTTCCGCATTCCTTTCCCCATACTGTTTTCTCAAACGTATTTTGATGCAATGTGCCACATATGCCTTCTTCTTAGTTTCTGTTTTCTTCACTAAATCACGCTGGGGTTTACTTTTCCTACCTGGTGAAAGGGAGCGATTTCTTCTCCAAGAACACCTTGGTCCCATTTTTCAAAGAAAAAGGGGACATAGGAGCTGGGGCGATGGCTTTTGTTGGTAAAGTACTTGCTGTGTACAACGTGGGGACGTGAATTTGCATCCAGAGCACCTTCATAAAAAGCTAGGTGTGACAGTGTGCTCCTATAATCCCAATGCTGGGATTGTAGAGACAGTTGGACCCTTGGAACTTGCTGGGCAGCCACTCAACCAAATCAGAAACCCTCAATTTCCAGTAAGAGGCCTCTCGCCAGAAAGAAGACAAGGAATGATTAAGAAGATGCCCGATATAAATCTGTAGCCTCCAAATGCACACTCACGGACACACACACATCCATGCTCATGCATATGCACACACACCTGAATGCATGTGCACACACACAAATGCACGTACATATACCACCACACCAAAAAAAAAAAGCTTGATAAGGATTCCTACCCACAAAGGAAGCTAGTATCAAAGTTCAACATAAACAAACTTCAACTGTCTGCAAAATGGCTTTAGGAGGAGGCTATTGATACATCTTGGACCCAATACAGACCAATAGAGGGCTAACTACAACTTCAGACTTAGATTGCAGTCAGTAGATAAACTGCCGGTGGTATGTTTATACAGACTCTGAAGGGCGGATGGTAAAATATTCAGGAATCAGAGAGAATCAGTTGTTAAACTATAGAAAAAGTTAGCAATTCTAAGAGAGTTTATGCTGTAGAAATTAGCAGATGCTATAAGTCCAGGTTGGTTGGTTGGTTGAAGAGGAAGGTTTCAGCAAATCAATGGTTGTGAGGCAAAGAGGTGGCAACATTGCATCAGGTCCCCAACAAGTGGCGAGATGGAGGATTAGGAATGCGTTGGAATCTGTCAGGTAACATTGGCACTGGAAACTCTCCCGTTCTTCTCACGTATCACCCTGCAGTGAAACAGATGTGCCTGTTTATTACCAATTCATGCTTGGTAATAATGACCAGACCACCGGGGAGTTTCTGGTAATCGGTGGTTGTGCTGGTTGGTGTGGGCTGTTCCCAGCATAAGGTTGTTATCAGACCCAGGTGTTTGTAGGTGGCAGCCCTGAGTGTGAAGAATCCGCCATGCTTTCCGGCGCTCCCAAGAGTGTCTCCTCATACATTAGCTTTCTAATGTAAATCAGTGTATGCAGCATTCGTGGTTATTAGCCTGTCTCTTGAGTACTGGGTAGTTTTCTTGAGGCCCTCGGAAGCACCATTACAATAACTCACAAGAAGAGACATCTCGAAAGATTTCCTATAGGAAGCTGAGGAGCTCTGCTTGGGGGTTGACTGTCACTTACAAATGCAAAAGCCTCTACTATGTAACTTAAGATAATGTGATTCCCACCAAGGTGATTAAGCACCGTCTCGTCCAAACAGAATTCGATACAAGCAATTCTGGGCACTGAGCTACTGAGGTTGTCTAAGCCAAATCATCTTAGCCCAATGAGAGATTCCTAGTACACAGCAGCCCAGAGGATTCCTGGATAGTCTTCTTTGAGCTCCGGCTCCAGCCAGCCACGTCCTTGACTTGAACTGGGAACTGCAGACTGGACTCAGTGGGTCCTGGAAGAAAGAGCAAGGCACATTGATGACAGAAACGGAAATCAGTTAGGGCTATTTATCATGGAGGAGTCTCTACGGGAACGCCAGTGACCGTGGAGGAAGAAGTGGTACTGGTTCAATTGATGAAATCTCATTTTCTACAACAAAATGAAATTAATACTGCTCTAACCACCAACACACATACCGCCCTCTAAGAATCAGCCACTCTGGATAGCTTTATCTGAAATAACAAGTAACCTAGCTTTATAGCATCTCTCTGTCTTTTTCCTTATAAAAATATCTATGTCAACGCAGAATGGTTTTGTTCAAATCTGCTGTAGCAGTTACTCTGCATGTTGCTGTTGAAATCATGACAAAAGTGCTTAAGGAAACAAGGGGTTTATCTTCTCTTACACTTCCAGGTTACGGGTGTTTGTCCATCTTAGCACTATCACCAAAGGGCAGAGAAATCTGGCCACGTCATATCCACATAACAGCTGAGAGAGGGACAATCCATGTCTGGCCAAGTAGGTACAAGGATCCTCCTTTCTCAAACAGCTCCCTCCATTTTACTCACCTGCCCGGGGCCTAGTCCCACCCACCATGGGCTGGGCCTTCCCCAGCAGCTAGACAATCTCCAGCAGGTTTGCTCTGGGCTTAACTCACCTACTAATTCTCTACAAATGTGCCCAGTCTCAAACCCACAATCATCAAGTTGACACCTGTACTTAATTATAACATCTGCCCTCCTCCCCTAACACACACATGTGCACACATATGCACTCTCATGCTCCATTTACGCCTGCATTCATGAGAAATATAAATGTGAAAATATGCGGAGATGTAAAAGTAAAGACTCAGAGTTCTATGAAGAGACCTGACTGTCCACAACAGGAATACATGATGTCTTCCGTCTTCACGTGTGCAGGCCAGCTCAGAGCCTGGAGTCCATGAACCTGTTAGGGCGGCTGATCTTTGAGTCCGTGGTAGTAAATGGTTGAAAGCCACTCAGAAAGGAAATATTGCCTTGCACTGCCAGTAGAACTCTGGCTGTGAACTAAATGTGAATGTGCACATGGCATTGAAAGGCATGAGATGCCATACTGTCTCTTGAGGTGCAGATTGATGGGAGGGAAAGAAAAAATGCGACATTAGGAAGAGCATGCAGTTCACACCGCGCGGGGTGTGAAGAAGCAAGCTGCACGTGAAACCAAAGGAGAAAACTCAGCGACGCCTCTTCCTTCATCACCCCTGGGGAAATAGCCGACGATGTCTGATGCCTGAACAGGAATAGGATGGCTACTCAGTAGCTCAGAAACCCCGGGCAGACAAAGGGTCTAGTCACATCATCGGTCCCACCGAAAGACGCAAGGATGGCCAAGCAGGGCGACACATACTTGGAATCCAGTTCTGGAAACCATAGCAAGAGGCAGGAGATCATGAATTCAAGACCAACCTTAGCTACATGAGGAGGGCTGGGCTGTGCAGTGATATTTTGTCTCAAATACATAGATGCATATACATGGATTGTGTCACATATACTGTGAGCTGCAGTCCACTGGAGCCCCCCAACTCTTGTTACCTTTTTAAGCTGGACAGAATCCCACATACAGCACTGTCACAAGCCTACTAGCTAGGGGTGACCCTACCATAAGCCTTTCCAGGGAGAATGGCTACTACTCAAACCCACAGAGGCATGGAGGCCTGTTGTGGAGAATCTCTTGATTATGAGGATTTATAGAAGTTGAGAGCGTTCCAGGAGGTTTCTAGATGTGTACATGTTGGCGATTAGATTTTCAAACAGTGCCACTTCCAAGTCATGAAGTACAGTCCATTCAAGAATCAGCTTTCTGACAACTAATGCACAGAGTGTACCAGATTTACCCTTCGCAGAACCCTAACCTAAGGAAATGGCAACTCAGACTATGGTGTCACCGCTTCACCACTTGAAAGTCTGTGGCAGGAGGATTGCTGTGAGTTTCAAGGTCAACCTGAGCTACAGAATGAACTTCCAGGCTAGTCTGGGCTACAGAGTGAGACCCTCTCTCAACAAAACCAAGACAGAAGAAGAAAAACTCAAACATAGCTAATTAATATGAACACGTGTTCTTATGCATGCATTTCTTGTACTTAACAATTTTTAACATGCCAGCTGGATCTCACTGTCTATAAACCCTCTATCACTCAGGCCACTGTTATAACTGTTTGGCAGTTATGTCTGATCTGCTTTGTTTTATTTTGCCACAGAGTTTATGGTAACTTGGGATGTTTGAGGTTTTAGTAAATCTGCACACAAGTAGCTTCAAAAGGCAAATGCATCAAAATAGGGTCCTTTAGGAATCAATGGTCAGCTGTGCCTAAAGTATGACCCATTCACATGGCGGCTTTTCAAGGAAGAAGTTTAGTGTCTGGGCCAATTATGCACATCTAAAAGCCCCAGAATTGTCCTTCTATCCTTAAGTGTTATGCTTCTCTTAAGCACTCATACTTTAAGATGTATTTATTTATTCATGGCTGACTTACTTCCCTTTGAAATTGGCAGACAGAGTTTACCCGAGGTCAGAGTCAGTGGGTTTTATGAGATTTATGAAGGGAAAAATGGGATATTGGTTGTTTTATTTTGTTTTTACCATTTTTCTCCTCTTCCTCCTAATTCTTTTCTTCAAAGTTGATCCTGCTGGAAATAATGAATATATAAATCACAGTCTGCCAAAAAAGAATGATCCAAAAATAAATGGAACTGTTCAGAAATCTAGCCATATAAAACAGAGACGTTTCTGTGGATCAGCAATCACTCGACAGTGAAATCGCCAGAAGCAGGAAGAAACCATTCAGCTCTCTCATGTCACGGAACTCTGTGGATCTAAAGGATCGTATTATGTGTCGTGCAAAGGAGGAGAGTAGTCTGACAGACAGACTCCAGACAAGTGATTGTGAACAGATGATAGTAGTGTTGAGAGTTTACCTGAACCGAGTTCTGATTCAATAAAAGAGGGCACTTAATTCACTCACCATGCAACATGTTAAAAATACACCAGACTTTTTGAGCTTACATAAGTTTTTATTTATACCAACACATAAACTGAATGAAGCCTGTAGTTAATCGTTATTCACAAACTGGCCTTTCTGGCAGTTGTGTGGGGACGCAGGCATGGAGGGTGTGCATGTGTGCACATGTGTGTGGAGACAGATGTTGACAGATGTCTTCCTCAGTCTCTCTCTACCTTATGTATTAAGCCCAGCGCCCATGGCTTGAGCTAGTCCAGGAAGACTGCTTATTCTGGGGACCCCCTGTCTGTGCCTCCCAAGCGTGGCAGGCAGACCCCACATTTGCCTGGGCCTTGGGGATCTGATCCCCATGCTGCTCAGCCCACGGAGGAGGCCTCTCCTGAGCCCGGCATTCCGTTGATTGACAGCTCCTTGCTACTACTGGAGCAGCTTCCTGAGGTCTGGTACTGCTCCTAAGAAACATGTCTGTTGGAAGACGACACGATGATGGCACTGGTGAGTGACTTTCCTGTCCCTCAGTGTCTCTAAGATGTATGCGTCCTGTCCTAAGTATTGCCAGGGGGCACTGGGAGTGATTTCTAAAGCTGACATTAACAAGGGCAAGCGTTAAGTCAAACATCTCTCCTTCCATCCCACCACAGTGCGGCCAGCCCTCCTGCGGACAGCAGAGGCGCACGTGTGTGATTACTAAGGCAAGGGTGAAGGTCAAGAGTCGGTGAAGTTAAGTCCACCGCCAACTCTGCCATGAAGCTTTAAAATTACAAAATTGTAAATGTCTAATCTTACAAGTAAAATAAGTAAAATAATCTTACAAGTAAGATAGCAGGCAGCTAAAGAAAACCAGGCTGCCCTCAGAGTTGGGCTTTTTGGATAAGTTCCAAATCATAAGTAAATTACTGTAGGAGCATATAATCTTTTCTATAAAAAGGTAGAAAATCTTTCAGACAACTTGGGCTGTTGAAAGAACATCTTTAAATTTATCAAAGAAAAACAAGCATTGACTGTAGATTACTCCTTTCTGTATTAATAATTTTATGATGACAATTATCTTTGTTCCTTTCTTCTTTTGAATGGCATGCGTTATTGTTGAATTTCGATGTCAACTTGACAGTTGCATACTGTTTGGGGGCAGCTGTGGAAGGTTATGGTTAGAATGGCCCCTGAACAAGTACAAGTCTGCAGGCACTTGACTGATTGCTGTGGAGAACCCAGCCCATAGTGGGTGGTACTTTGCAGTGGTGGACCGGATAATAGGAGGTGCAAGGAGGAGGGACTCCCTCTTCCCTTATCCGGTGTCGACCTGCTATGCAGTCCACTCTGCGTGCACGTTGTTCGCCTTTAGAGCATCTGGCTTTCTTGGTTGCTACTGCTGCTGCCCCCGTCCTTGGCTGACTTGGAGCTTCACCTTTTCCATCACATTATTGCTGTTCCTGCTGCCTTTGGAGCTTGGTCTCTAGGCCTTGCTGCTGTTCATTGTTCATTGCTGATGTCAGAGCCCAGATGTTCTTCACTAATATCGGAACCCAGCATCTTCAACCCTCAGGAGGAGCAAAGGCTTGAGACCATCTCAGGATTCCAGCCAGGAAAGAGGCTGCTGTGGACGGCTACTTTGAAGGACACTATTATTTTTAATATTCATTCAATTGTGCGTGTATGCATGTGCGCGTGTGTGTATGTGTGTGTGTGTAGAACCACAAGCAAATTCAGGAACCACCATGGACGCCTCCATCTCCTCCTTGTTTACTCTGCCCCGGGATTCACAGGCTCCACCCTTCCAGGACCAGAAACGTCGGATGCCCCCCCAACTTCTGCCCGGCGTCTATATGTGGGGTCTAGGATCCGAACTCAGGATCTTCTGCCTGCAAGGCAGAGGCTTAACCCCTGAGCCACCTCTCCAGCCCCGAAGGACCCTATTTTTATTGTGAGATATTTTTTAATAAACTTCTTTATATATACTACATTCTATAGATTCTGTTTCTTCAGAGAACCCTGACTAATACACACGCTATGATTTTGTATTGTCCCTAAACATTACTAAAATGATTTATAAATGCAAAGGTTTTGGACCATGTATACTCCTGCAAATATTAGTCTTAAAGACTATGGCGACAATGGGCTGGAGAGATGGCTCAGGGGTTAAGACTCTGCGTCACAAGCAGAAGATCCTGAGTTCGGATCTCAGATCCCAAAAAATGCCAGGCAGTGGCCTACACTTCCAGTTCTGTTGGGTGGAGCCTGGGAAATCCCAGAGCGAAGCAAAAAGGAGGTAGAAGCAATTAGACTAATTCGTGAAATCATCTTGCTCCTCTGCAGGGACACACAGTGCCCTCTGATACACACACACACACACACACACACACACACACACTCACTCACAAATAAATAAACAAACTATGACAATGTGTTATAGATGTAGCCCTCAACTTAAATATAACACAGTTTTTAGTTGGGCAGGAGCTAGGGGGATGGTCAAGAGGTACCTGCTGCTCACACACAAGAATCCGAGCTCTGATCCCCGCACCTGCCTCATCCAGGCACAATGGCCTCCATCACACCAGTGCCGCGGAAAGGGGGAGAAGGCTAGAGTCAGGCTGCTCTATGAAGTTGGTTGGCCAGCCAGCATGGCCTTCTGTGAGCTCCAGCTTAGTGACAGACACTTGTCAAAAACTAAGGTGACAGAGGAAAACCTCTGACATTGATCTCTGGCCTCCACATGCACGCACATGCATGTACATATGCACATGTAAACACCCACACAAATATATGTAGATCACACATATACACGGTGGAACTAATAATAACCAAATGAAAGAAACCACCCAAGAGCACACTTAAGGTGAGGAAACGATGACAGTTCTCCCCTTCCCTGGATGTGCATTCGGTTCCACATTTTCTATGAAGATGGGATGTGAACAGGCAGTTCAACATGGAAACAACTTAACCTGAAGTCTCTGTGTGTCGTGGGTCGGAGTCGCAAGGAATCACAGAAGCTGAATTGGAAGTAAACGATGTGGTCCAGTAGCGGCAAGAACCAAAGGCTCCTTCAGCCTCTTTTATTCAGCTCTCAGGCAGGAGACAACCAAAGTTAAAGAATAACTTTAAGGGGCAAAAATCCAGCTCTGTCAACATTGCTTCCGCCGTGGTGCAAATTTGTTTGCAGTCTTGGATACGTGCCGTGTTCTTTTATCCGCGTGCCAGGTGTTTTTCACCCAGATTTTGCTGATGGGTCAGACATCATCTTGTGTGATTTTATGTTCATGAGTGTGCTCGGTGAATGGATTACAGGACCATGTTCCAAAGAGCTACTCGTCTGCTTTTAACCAGTTAAGGAACAGTGTTGATTCTTTTTCCCACTGTCTGTGTTTTTCACATGTAACCTGCAGGTGGTGATGACCGCATCTACGTCACAGAGCTCTTGCAATTGTGTCAGCGCAGGACAGTATGAGACACATCACCAAGATGCTGAGTTAAGAGCCAGCTGCGGTCATTGTTTTGTATCGCTACTAATCACAGCTCTCTGAAGGTAGATGGAACTCCAGCAAGAGACAATAGTTGTCTCAGCAGAAATCAGAATGTGCCGAGCGGCCACGGAGTGGGGGCGTCGCGCCAGACTGCGCAGTGCTCCCTTGCTCTCACAGTCCCTGCGTTTGGGGAGGACAAGGTGCTGGCTGGTTTATGAAACGGACAAATTTCTGACTGCTATAGGGTTTCTGTGATATTTCCAGTGTTTCTGAAGGACCCCCTCAAGATGGAAAATGGGCTTTCAAACATAGAAAGAGGGTTCAGGCCCGGGACACCCATTCCTCCTCTTTGCTTCATTCCAGTCAAAAACAGCAACACTCTAGCCCAAACACTGGGTTGCAGATCCAACAGCAGCCCTAGAAACGCAGCCCTAGTTGGCAATATGACATCAGTCACCAGGAGTTATGCACAAAAATTGACCTTGATTCCAGTGATTGTGAAGATTGCTTAAGAGACAAACGTTCTGCTTCTAGCTCTGCACACAAAGAAACGATTTGCCCAGAGAGAATTCTAGAGTCGGGGGCTCCACTCAGCGCCGTGAAAGACTGGAGTGTGGAGGACTCGGCAAGATAATGAAGCCTGTGGGATTTCAGTGCCCTCAGTCAAAACATGGAAATAAGAATACCGAGGCACACTCTGGCAGAGGTGAAAAGTGTTTGGCTCAGTCAGAATAGTGTTTGCCAGGCATGCATGAGGGCCTGAGATCAAATCCCATCGCCCACATAAAAACCAGATGGGACACCCTCCCCCTATAGTAACCCCGGTGCTGGAGTGTAGGAGATAGGATTCCTGATTGGGGCTGCTTGCCTCGTCCAGCTGAGTCAGTGAGTCCCAGATTCACTGAAAAAGCCCGGAGCAAAATTGATATGTTAGTGAGCAAGACACCTAGTATCTACACATGTGCACACATGTGCATGTACACATGCATACACACACACACACATACATACATAAACACACATGCATACAAAAGTATGCCTTATCACAAAATAATAATGATGGTTAAATGAAATAATGAAAATAAAACAATAAACTCTGTGCCTGGCACATATTAGGCTCTTGTTAAGTATTTCTGCTGAGTTACTGCGATAAGGCTTTTAATAATGCTCGCACTGCATTCTGGTCAGTGCGGCTTTGATAATGATTCTTATGTGACATTCCAGGCTGCCCCCCAAATCTATGTCAGTTCCAGCACTCACAGTCTGTGATCCTCCGTCTTTGTCTTTGTTCCTCCTACCTGCAGAGAAGCAGGATTCCAAACCGTGTGGGCAGGAAACAAGACAATGGCTGCACTGGCAATCGGTGGCAAACCCAGCATTTGGACTTCACTCTCTGGCATCTGCTTGGCAGGCAGCTCATGACCCTGCGGCTGGAGCCTTCAAGCTTGGCAGAGCAGAAAGTCCTGGATGGTGTCGCCATTACTACTGCCATTCTCGCCTTATTGATGGGCATTTCTGATGTTTTTACCATGCAGTTTCAGTGTAGCTGTTAGCCAATCTTACTTCCTCTTCTATGCAGTGTATTGTTATCTTTGCCCTTGGCATATTGTTTATTGAGTTATTTGCCTTTTATTATTGAATTTGAAGTTTCCTATAGGTTCTGGATATTGCTCATCATAGTAATAAGTATTTCAGGCAATTCCATCTATTTACAAAAAGATATTCTTAATATTTATCTTTTGAGAGGCAAGTCTAGTTAGCTGGCATTGGAATAGCCCAATATAGTTGAGTTCCTTTAAGATTTGTAGTTTTTCAAGACATCGTTTTCTCTCCCAACTGTCTTCTATGTTATCAGTGAAAGGTTTAAAGTTTCCCCTTTTGAAGGAAATAGATCAGTAGGGAAGACAGCCAATAAACCTATAGGTAGAAAGACAGTACATCAAACTGCTCTGTAGGCAGCTGTTATACCCATAGAATGGGAATTTACGGCAGAAACCTTTGGGTCCAAAGCTGGGTGGGGAAACACACATATCATTGGGATGACCTGAAGAGAGGTAAATTTAGACCATGGAGGCCTGAGACCCCAAAGGAGTAGACGAGCCAGATGGAGGAAACTGCGATGAATACTAATATGCTTGTAAAAGTAGAAAAAATAAATAAATAAAAAGAAAAATAAATAAAGAAAAAATAATAAAATATTAAAAAGTTTGCTCTTTTCCTTTAAAGTTTTGATCTAACAAAACAATAACTTTTCATATGTGTCATGATATAGGAATCAGTCGCATTTTCTTTGCATCAGAGAACCAGTTGCTTTCATCATCTTATTGAATTCATCAACTATTGATTTTCAATGTTAATTCTGTCTGTAATAGTTTTCTATCTATTATATTAATTTCTAATCTTACTTGACTTATGCATATATTTGTCTATTGCATTACCAAAACCACACTACCCAGTATAGGATAGGATAATACAATGTCTGGCAAAACAAAAAACAAAAAAGAAAAAAACTTCTTTGATTCTTTGTTCAGGATTCCTCTCTGGTTCTGACCTTTTGTTTGCCATGTAAGTTGAAAACAGACTTAAACTTGCAAACCAGGTTGATAATGCTTCTAGCCACGAATTCTGTGATAGTTAATCTTGGGTGTCAACTCAACCACCCTGGCATTAACTAAGATCAACCACCTAAAGAGATTATCTGGATCAATACATTTACAATACAAAGACCAGCCCTGGATCTGATTGGAACCTCCCAGTAGTGGAGCAGATAAAAGGAACCACAGAGCAGTAGACTGGGAAGAGGAGAGACTTTCTGAAGCTGTGCTAAAAAACACTCTTCCCTCCTGCCCCCTAGTTTCTTCATTTCTTTGACCCTCCAGCTCTCCAGCTCTCCAAGTGTTCAATATGACTAAAGACTCTAGGAATCCTCCGCCTTCAGCCATCCCTGGACTATTGGACTGAGCAGCTACTAGCAGCCATTGTTGGACTACCTGGGCCATCTCTTGTGAGCCAAATCAATAAATTCTCTTTTTTTATATTCATTCTGTTGATTCTTTGGCTCTAGAGAAGACGTGTGTTTCCTGTGTGTCACCAAGATCCAAGGTCGAGATGATCCATGCCAGTCTTTTGCTTTGCAAATTTTCCTGATTCTCTCTTTGAGCCATTTCTTGCTAAGGGAAACCTTTAAGTGGGCGATTTGTTCAGTTTTCATTCTGTTCAGGCTGTGGGGCTTATTTCCTTTTCATATGTGTGTCTAATTTAGGCACAGTTACTAAACTACTAAGGATTAACAGATATTTTCAAGGGGGAGAGAAAAAGAAAACATTAGCTTCGTGTTTGCTTACTGTACTTACATAATGCTGGCAGGAGTTTTTGAAATGCTGACTAGATGTAGGAACTAAGCAGAATGAATGCACAATGTCCAAAGCTGAGATCATTCGGGATTCAAAGTAAATATTGATATCGCATTATAACTCTTAGAATTAAATGAACACCCATGAGCACGTGGAGTAATATAAACATAATTTTAAAATAACTACGTGGAGCATAGAGAAAAAGTCTTCCTTTCAGGAGAATGCTTGTTAACAGATGTAAAGAGAATGATAGAAAGTCAATACGAGCAAACACCACAGTGATAATTGTTGCAGGCAAAACTCACTAATAGACTTCTGCGTCCGGGCTGGTGTGTACGGGATGGAGAAGTCGTGCACCACAGTGAGAACAAGGAAAGTGCTGCCAAGCTGAAAAATCAACACCTCTTTTGGGTCTGACAAGGTCGCAGGAAAAGGAGCCAGCCCAAAATATGCCGGAGCACCTGTTCTTCATAAGAACCCTTGGAGGCGGTGCTGTGTAGTCAGGCCCCAGCCTGCTGGGACTTCCTCAGTGTCTGTTGACCCAGGAGATGGGAAACATCTACTGAGCCTCTCTGTACCCTTCCGGCTGCACTACGAGTGAAAAGGAAAAGAAATCGACAGCCAAGAAGTAAATAGAGAGAGGGTGAACAATAAGACATCTCCCGTCGCACAGCTCATGTGTAAATGTGTGAAGGCCCATCCGCTGCTGTTTACCCCGTCCACTGCGCAGAAAGGCTATTAAACGGCTTTCAGAGAGCAGCTGAAGAGACTGTCAGGTATGGCAAGATGGATCAGGTTGAGGTGATCAGAAGCAGCCTTTTTTTTTAAACTGTGATTATTAACGTTAGGGCTTGGATGGGAGCAGATGGATAATATAAACATGTGGAAGGTCTAAGAGAGGATCAAGAAGAAACGCTAGAGCTGAAGTACACAGTGACAAAACAAAGAATGTCTTCCGAAAACTCACAGTGTGGTAATGCAACTGGGGAGATGGCTCAGGGGTTAAAGCCTCTGCCCTGAAAGCAGACGGACCTGAGTTAGAATCTCCAGAATCCACGTTAAAAAAATACCAGGCAGAAATGGCAGAGACCTGCACTTCTGGCCCTGGAGGGCGGAGCCTGGGAAACCAAAGCTCAAAGGAGGTAGAGCAATCCAGGATGATTCCCAGTGTCAGCCTTGGGCCTCTGGTACACACTTCACACTAAATGAATGAATGAATGAATGAATAAAATTTTTAAAATTCCATCCCTGCCCATCTCAAAACTATATCCTTTCCACATATAAAAATGTGCTCATTTCAATAGCCCCAAAAGTCTTTCCTCATTCTGGCACCAACTCCAGATTTCTTATATCCAGAATCTCATGTAAATATCATCAAAAATGGGATGTTGGTGAGAGTCAAGGTAGGATTCACTGTGAGACAAATTCCCCTTCAGCCGTGAGCCTGGCTTCCAGAATACAGTGGCAGTCCAGCCACGAGATGGGCATTTCCCGTTCCAAAAGGGATAAGTAAGAAATTTAAAATTTAGTGCTGTGAATCCTCCGTAGGCAGCTGTTACGCCCACAGAATGGGAACTCACAGTGAAAACCTTGGGGTCTAAAGCTGGGCGAGGGAAGAAAAATGCACATACCGGTGGGGTGGCCTGAAGAGAGGTAACTTGACATATCACAAAGGTCTGAGCCCCCACTGGAGTAGACAACTTAGAGGGAATCTGGGGGTCCATAGAAGCAGGGAATGGTGAAGGAAAGGGAGAAGATGGGAGGGAGGGAAGCCGAGATGAATCCTCAGTATCCTTGTAAAAGTAGAAAAATTAAAAAATAAAATTGAGCCCTTTAGAAATTGGTCCATGGCTAAAGCTCTTGCCTTTCAAGCAGGAGGACCTGAGTTCAGATTCACAGACCCTACGTGAAAACACTGATGCCCATCTGTAATTCTAGTCCTGGAATGTGGATCCTGGGACCCGCCAGAGCGAGCTGAGTCCCCAGATTATCCCTAGCAGTGTCCTTGGCATTTAATTAGAGACTCAGACTCAGGAGAAAGCAGAAAGGGGGTCAAGGATGAGTCCTGATTGTCACCCTTGGGCACTCAACTGCACTCATGTACATACTCCTCTGCATACTAGTGCATTGATCAACATATAAATACCCACACATGCATACATGTAAACACATAGACGCATACATACATACATGACAAAAAGGGAAAATTAAAAATGAGCAAAAATCTCCCAAGGCTCTCATAGTGAGTTACCTTAGACTTGGCCATTTGTCAGCAAAAGAAAACGAATTGATCAGAAGTCTGGACATTGAAAAGTCTATAATCAAAGTGCCAGCAGATTCGTTATCTGGTGAAGCCCCGTTCATCACAGAAGATACCTTATGGGCAGAAAGGGGGCAGACGCCCCTCAAGCCCTTTACAGAGCACTAAACCTGTGTGAGAGGGCAGCTCACGGTTCAGTCACTTGCAGAAGGCTCAAGGCTCTGAAGACGACTGCATTGGGTGCTAAGTTGCAGCATGAACTTGAAGGGCCATGAATATTTCAACAGTGCCGATTCCCATGTCAATTTCTATACCTGTTTAAAAAAAAAAAAAAAAAAAAACCTTTCAGAAGTGAAGAAGAAACAGACTTGGAGAAACAAAAACTGCAGAATTTGCTGCCAGGAGATCTAGCTGCCTTGCAAAGAGAGAAAGAGAGAATGTTGAAGTTTTCTTTGTTTTTTTGCTTTTTTTTTTTTTCCAGTGAAAAGGAAAGTGATATAGGCCTGAAACTCAAATCTATATAAAGAAAGAAGGAGCTCAGGGAAATGAGTGTGATGCTAAGATAATTACTGCATTTCTCCTATTCTTAATTAAACTAAACAAATAGCAGCTTGATCGCAATGTAGCAACCCTGGGGTGGGATGTATGTGACCGCATAGGCAAGCTGTGGGATGGAAAATGAATGACGGGGAACAAGACAGACACAGAGGAGGAGCTAGATACGCTTCGTAATGAAGCACAGTGCACCACTCACGAAGTGGGGGCATTCTCCTGGGAACCTCACCCTGGAAACTCCAGGGTGGTCACTTGAAAAGCGCATGTTAACATGCTATGAAGAGAACATGGATTTGTCTTCAATGCTCAGTGGCAGGAGAGTCAGACAACATGCGGCAAACAGAACAGGAGCAGGAAGCAGAAACGGCACCCAGGGTGCCAGGCGTGTGCTGGCTCCTGTCACTGAGCATCTCAGATACTGGCGCTCTGCACGTGTGGCCAAATGCAGAAGGCTGGGGGGTTGGGGGGGGAGAATCAGGGACCCGGCAGACACTGAAGGAGAATGAACAAAAATTGTTGTTACTTGGCATTGCCGTCATGAAATCAAATCTTTCTTTGGGGCTCATTTCAATTCTTTTGATGAAAAAGATACCAATCACCTAAATGCTCTCGTTAAAACAGAGGTTGTCACACTGGATGAAAATAACACTGTGCAAGGATCAGGAGGCGGCTCGCAGTGCGCATAGTGTAGGCCTGACAGCCTGAGCTTGGGTCCCCAGCGCCCACGAATAGACACAGTGACACAAGCCTCTGTCATCCTTAAGACCCTGCAGAAAATGAGAGGCGGGGACAGAGACTCTCCCGAAGTCTATGGCCCATCCGGGCTGCCTTCTGCAGCAAACAAGAGACCCTGTATCAAGCAAGATGGAAAGATGAGAACTAATATCTTGGGGTCTCTCATGGTTAGGCACAGGTGTCAACTTGTGTTGAGGGTTTGAACTCTGAGCACATTTGTAGAGAATTAGTGGTTAAGTCCAGAGCAAACCTGCAGGAGATTGTCTACTGATGGGGAAGGCCCAGCCCATGGTGACTAGGTGAATAAAATAGAGAGAACTGGTTGAGGAAGTTGGCATCCTTGTATATACTTGGTCAGACATGCTGATCTGGCAAGTAAGGGTCATCCTTCTCTCAGCTTTATGTGGATACGGTGGGGTCACTTCTCTCTGCCCTTTGCTGATGGTAGCGTGCTCCTGTCAAGCTGGACTAAGAACTGTCACCAGACAATCATAAGAGAATAAACCCCTTGTTTCTTAAGCTGTTTGATGGTGATTTTATCAGCAACGGTGTAGGCAAACTGTGACAGGGTCGTCCTCTGATGCCTGCACACATACTGTGTGTGGCACATGCACATTGCACCCCTAACCCACAGAACCATGGCCATACACGGAGTCACACCATACACACACACCCCTCATCATCATCATCATCGTCATCGTCAACATCGCCACCATCACTACACACACACAGGAAAAGAAAAAGGACAAGATCCTCCTATTTGCTGTTCATAAAAATTCCACATAAATTTTGTACATACAAAGAAAAAGTAGAGGCAGAAAAATGCATATTGTGATAGAAAAATGCATATAACAATAATCAAAAAGGAAACAGATGTAGGTATAGCAGTTTCCAAAAAAAAAAAAAATCTTAGTTTAAGGAGAGCAACCTTGGAAAAAAGGGGTGTTGTTTAATGGTAAAGCAATCGCTTCTCTAAAAAGGGGTGACGATCTCCATTTATTTACTTGAGTGTTTCCTGTGTGTATCTGTGATGTGGGGGTTCTTGTCACTGCTCGCGTGAGGAGGTCCGAGGACAGCTTCATGAGGTCAGTTCTCTCCTTCCACCTTTCCGTGGTTCTGCAGAACCGACCCAGGTCACTGGGCTTCAGGGCAAGTGCCTTGGCAACTGAGCCTTCTTGTTGGCCTACCACAGCAGCCTTTGGCATCACCTAGCAGCGCACGGGCAAATATGGAGGAAGAGCCTTCAGAACCAAAAGTGGGTGAATCTACTATCACAGCTGGAGAATTCAGCGCCCCTCTGTCCAACAGGCATCAGTAAAACATAGTAAACTCAACAGTTAGGCGTACCTTCAGTTAGCTGAACATAGCCAATATCTACAAACTATTTTATTCAATGGTGAAATGTGAAACATTTGCCAGGATGGACGACATTCAGATCAGAAAGTAGAGTTAAATAATTTTTTTGAGAAAGTTCTCATGTTTCTCAATGTGGCCTGGAACTGTCTACAGAGCTGAGGTTGTCCTTGAACTTCTGATCTTGTCTGAGCCTCCTTGAGTCCTGGCATTAAAAGGAGATGCCACCACACTGAGTTTGTGTCCTGCTGGGGCATGAACTCAGAGCTCTATACACGCTTGTACCAGCTGAGCTTTAGCCATAGCCCCATGTCAGTCAATTTAAAACACACAAAAACAAAAACACACATAGCACATACTCTCAGACCACAGTGTGATTAAACTAGAAATTAATGAAGATGTCCAAGAGAGCCCAAAGTTAAATTTTAGGGTTATAGAATAGGTTTCTAAGCAATACACAGGTGGAAAACAGAAACTTGATGAAGTGTTTTGGACTTAATGAAATGTTAGCTTACTACAGTGTATGAACTGCAGTGAAAACAGTGACTGGTGAGACATCATCAACACACTGAGCATATATTCAAAGAGAAACATGCATCCAATGTCAGGCATCTAGCATTCTACCTCATGAGACTAGAAAAAGAGAACAAATTCAATCCAAATGTGAGGAGAGGAAAAGGAATAAAAACGAGTGCAAAAGTCAATAAAGTTGAAGATAGGAAATCATTAGAGAAAAGATACCCCCCAGTAACACTGATTTTTTTTTAAAAGATTAGTAAGCATCACTAGGTGGATAAGACAAGAAGACGTGGCATAATTTATTAGTATCAGAAATGGGTGAAGAGACATCACTACAAACCCTGTGGACATTAGAAAGGACAATGGAGGATGTCGCCATTGTTCTGTCCAGCAAACTTGGTCACCCAGTTGATGTGGATTATCTTTGAGTGAAAAATACCTGCCGAAGTTCACAAAAGAATAAATAATCCCAAAGGTCTTGTATAAGTTACAAAACCCAATTCAATAATTCTTCAAAGCAGAAAGTCAAGGCCAAATGGGTTCATTGGTGAATGCCAGTGAACACCAAGGAAAAAAATTGTACCAGTTATCACTAACATTCTACAGGCGACGGAAGTGGTAAGGGCTGTCTTCTAACTCATTTTATGAAGCTCTCATTACCTAAATACCGAAATCAGTGAAAGAACGGATAAGAAAAGAAAACCACAAATTGTTCTTTCTCGTGGACATAAATGCAGAGAACGCTCCACAGACTGTTAGCTAATCAGCTGAACGCCATAGAAAAAGACGGTACTTCATGACCAAGTGGAATTCACCAGGCATGAAGCAGGCTCAGCTCAGAAAGCTCATTGACATAATCTATCACATCAGCCAGCTGAAGAAGAAAAGAATCTCGTGATGATGTCAACAGGTGCAATAAAACCACTTGGTGCATTTTACAAACCCCCAGAGACCTGTGACTAGATGGGAATTTCTTAATTTGAGAATGTCTAAGAAAGAAAAAAAATCTAAGATAACACTTCATGATGAGAAGCTTGAAACCTTCCGTAAGCCCAGGAACAGGGCAGAATGACACTTCTCATCAATGTTTTCAGTGTTACTGGAAGCCTTGATAGTACCAGACATTTACATCACTAAACACACTAAATATTTCTGTGCATTTAGTAGCCAGGGAGTTCAGCAGATAAAGGCACTTGCTGCCAGACCCAAAGACCTGAACTCAAGACCTGGAATGTAGTAGAAAGTAGGGAACACACCCCCAAGTGTGCACTGCAGCACACACACGTGCGTACGTACATATACACAATAAATAAATATTTTAAGATTGGTTGAAGCAAAATATTTTTCTAAAATATGGACTTATTAGGCTGGTGAGATCATTGACCACATAAAGTACCTCCTCACAAATCTGACAATCAGAATTCAGTCTATCTGATGGAGAGAGAGAACTGACTTCTGAAAAACTAGACGAAATGAACTTGTCTAGAATGAAATGGGCCGGCAGCTAGACTCAGCAATCCAGCCCTTGTAACCAGTTTACAACTTACAGAAAGCTTGAGACAGAGACAGTAGCATATGTAAATTTAACTGTGAACCAGGCTAGTCGGTCCTTCTCAGTGGGGCAGGGAACCTGATCCAGCTTGTCTCTAAGATGCTTTTTTTTTTTTTTTTAATGTCTGGATGGAGGGAAATGATTTAGAAAATCCCATCTTGAAAGAGAGAATCAGTTCTGGTGGGCTGGAGGATGCCCACCCGTCCTGGGTGATGTGGCATTACTTCTCCGTATCATCATGTCCCTTGCTAGCTTCAAGCTCCAGGTTGCCACGGTACCAGGACACAAGGCTAGGGAGTGAACTCCCACTTCCTATTTTCTAGCAATGGAAAGGTGGAATTTGAAATTCAAAGACACGTTACAGATTATATTAGCACTGCCCTATAATAAAATACTTTGATGTAAATTTAGCAAAACACTTGCAAGGCCTGTGTTAGGAAATGAAAGAAGTCAAGGGTCCACGCAAATGGAGAACTATTCCACGTTCCTGAACACCAGTGGGAGCAGACACAGTAATCAGCACAGCAGAGACAGACCTCGACCAGGTAACATGAACTCAACCGATCTTTAGTATAAAATGTACAAAACATTAGGTTTCCCGATCTCATTCTCATGCATACACATATCATATTTTGGTGATGTCCACCTCCCTGTTAACTCCCATTGATCTTCCCTCCCCCCTCTTCCTCGTCCCTTCTCTTGTCTGTAATGGTCGCCTTTCTAGCTCTGTGCCGTCTTTCAGAATTGCACACGTGAGAGGACACATACAGTACTTGCTTTGCTTGTGAGCAGGGCTTACTTCAGTCAACAGGTCAACCTCGGGGTTCCTCCACTGTCTTGCCCATGACAAGCTTTTGTTCTTCATAATACTCTGCTGTGCACCTGCTGCGTCGTCTGGCGCACCGACCCCAGTCTGACACTGTGCCGTGCTGCTGTGGCTGGTGTGGCATCAAGCAAGGAGAGCACATGCCATAGGCTGACTGATTCCATTGGGCATGTACACGGGAGGCAGAGCTGGGCCATCCGGGGCTCTGTTTTCAGTTCTCAGGACCCCATGATTATCCCCACAGTGCCGGTATTGATCTACTTTCCCACCGACAGTGCATACAGCTTCCTCTCCAGGCCCAACATCGTCGTCTGTAATGATTGCTGTCGTGACAATAACCACTCTGAATGGGGGAAAACGGAATCATCTCAGGTTGTTTCCATTTTCCTGCTGGCTAAGGATGTGCAGCACTTTTTCATGTATTTATTTGCCGCAGACCAGAGTCACGGCCTGGAGACCAGGGCTCCCCCCGGACCAGGTGGAGCACAGAACACACACAACTCTCCAAGCCGAGTGAATTCTGAACCCATTCACTAAAACTTTTGTGACAGCTTTTATACAGAAGATTTTGGGGTAAAGAATGTTGTACCTACAATAGACATATAATTTTCTAATCAGCAAAATCACCTTCAGGGTGGACATTTTTTCAAGAACCTAATCCATTGCTTGAGGGTAAAGACACTTAACAGAAACATTCTCCCAGTATTTCCAAACCTATCTAATCTATAATGCTTCACGGGATAGCCATGGGGCTGAGCCTACATAGTTGACATTTTTAACAGAGACTGCTTTTTAAAATACACAGAGGAGGAATGAGCTCCTTTTCATTTCAACAGTTAACTGTAGGAGTGCCCAGCACCCATAAGTCCAAGCGTAAGCTTTTGCTGTTCTCCTCTCCAGGTTGATCCTCTCAGTCAGGTAGATTGACACGGGCACCAGGCATGGCAGCAGGTTCTAGCTTGGGAAGTTGCATGCAGCTCATGCAGTCTCTGCAATCCAAGCTTGAACCAGGTCTCTAGGGGGGCCATGGCTTGGATATTCAAGGGCCATAAGCATCTATAGCGTGGTCCTGTTGATGGAGCACTACTGAGATATATGCTGAAGGAAACACTAATTATTAAAAGAATAATACCTCCTATGATCGCATCCTTCCGTTCCTTAATGGTAAGGTTGCTTATGTTTTCCTTTGAGGAATTCCAGAAGTATATTGTCATCAGTTAGATGACCCATCTGTGAACCATGCATTCTCCAAACCTGGGGTCCAAACTGTCAGGCCCCATATGCCAAGGGTGTCTCTTTCGGGGCAGAGGTGATCATTGGTGGGAGTGCACTCAAATGGTCCATCTCTGTGATTTCTCATAAGAGTGCTGTTTGGGAGAGGGAAGACATGCCCCCTTTGCTCCTAACATGGATACCCCCAGTTTGGATTGCAAATACCATCTCCAGGAGCAGTCTTGGCGTCTAGACTTTCTGGCATGATGGTCTCTTCCTTGGCCTTCAGGAAGGCCCAGGGTAAGAGGGTATCACAGTTTCTTTTAAAGTTCTAGTGAACTGATAGCATAGTCTTATACTTCTGGAATTTCTGAGTTAGTACATAGGTGGGAATTTTACCCACCTATGTTTTAAGACTCTAGAAGTCATTCTCTAATTTCTTCAAAATCAGTGCACACATTCTGGCTAACAAGTCTACTTATTGCAAGTGACTAGACATGAAATCTCTATATAGAATTTGACTTAAAGTTAAAAAGCAGGCTTTGTCTCTAGATCAGAGAGCAGGAAGCTATTCCCAAAAAACCTAAGAGCAGGTAAAGGACATTCCTAATTCCCAGAAGAATTCTTCCTGCCAGGGGCAAAACTTGAATTACCTAGGAGAGAGAGTTTAACACCTGTTCATGGGCGTTATTGTGACATTCCAAGAAATTCCTAGCACCTGCCCATGGGGTTACTGTGACTTTCCTCAGGGAACAGGCTTTAGGCCTAAACTGGGAAGAACACCAAGGCCTGACAATTCCCATATTTTTCCTTATTTCTCTTAAATAAAGCCATGTCCTTATCCCAAAAGATGTTTCTTCGAATCCATCTTTTCCAAACTGAGACATATTCTACCAGATTGATCGGATAAGGACGCGGCATTTATTAGTCATTTGTACCTATAAAAATATCTGTCTGTATCATCACGCGCTTTCTCACTGGGCAGAATCTAAAGATGAAGGTAAAAGAGGACATTAGTAATGAGGAGGGGGAATAAAAATCTGGGAGGGAAACAGGAGAGGGACACAAGGGATGGATATGATCAAGGGACATTATCTACATGGAGCACTGAAACCCACTGATATCCGCAGTGCTTATACACTAGTGAAGCGTAGTGTCTGTCTGCTCATCCATCCACTTATTGATTAGGTTACCTGCTCTTCCATTGTTTAAGTACTACACTCTAGATATTAACCCTCTATCAGATGAACAGCTGGAGAAGGTTTTCCCCCACTCTAGATCCTGTCTCTTTCCCCTGCTGGGCCCGAGCTTCTGAATTTGATGTGATTGCACTTTGTCAATTATTGCTTTTCTGTCCAGGCTCTGGAGCAATTTCCCGATCTACTAGGCATGTCTCTGCCGAAGCCTATATCTTAAAGCTCTTTCCTTGTGATTTCTCTTAGTCGCTACAAAAATTTCAGGTCTTACATTAAGGTTTTGGATCCATTTTGAATTGGATTTTGTGCAACTGAGAGATGGGAATCTCATTTTAGGATTTCTACATGTGGATAGCCAATTTTCCCAGCACCACTTGTAAAAGAGACTGGATTTTCTCCAATTTATGTTTTTAGCACTGTTTGCCGAGCCTCAGATGGCTGTGGCGGCGTGGTTTATTTCTGGGCCCTCTGCTCTCTTCCATTCATCCACACGTCTGTTCTGTGCATGCACCGTGCTGATGCTGTTACTACAAGTTCTGGTGGAACTTGAAACCAGGTATTACAAGGCCCCTAGCGTTGCTGTTTCATTCAGGGTTGCTTGGGGTCTTTTGTTTCCACATAAATTAGAATTTGCTCTTTTCTGTTTTGTAAAAAGAGACATTGGCATTTTGATAAGATTGCACTGAATCTATGAAATGCGCATTTTCAGTGTTAATTCTGCTGATGCATAAACATGGGCGGTCTTTCTACCTTCTTGCATCTTGTTCAAGATGCAAATGTTTTAGAATTTCCCTTGTGAAGGGCTTCAGCTTCTGAGGTTATGTTTATCCCTTGGTCTTTGTTTGCTTGCTTGTGGCTATTGTAAATGGGATGAGTTTCCTGATTCCTTTCTCAGGAGTTCGTGGTTGACATATAGAGCAGCTGCTGATTCCATTCTGCTGTTTGTTTACAGGGCTGCTCCTCTCACAGCACTTTCTGATGGAGTACTCTGGGTCTTTTGAGTACGGGACAGTGTCCTCTGCAAAGAGGAACAATTTGACCTATTTATCTGGAAACTTTTTGTTTCTTCCTCTATTTGACTGATCTTTCTCAAACAAATTAAAGTTTTTTTTTTTTGTTTTTTTTTGTTTTTTTTTTTTTAATTTTTTATTATTATTATTTATTCAACTGTGTGCATATGCGTGTGTATGTGCACGTGCGCGCGCGCGCGCGCGTGTGTGTGTGTGTGTGTGTGTGTGTGTGTGTGTGTGTGTGTAGAACCACAGACGAATTCGTGAACCACCATGGACGCCTCTACCTCCTTCTGTCCCAGGATTCACAGGCTCCGCCCTACCAGGACCAGAAGCGCAGGCCGCCCCCGCTTTCCACCTGGCGTCTATACGTGGGGTCTGGGATCCGAACTCAGGACCTTCCGCCTGCAAGGCGGAGGCTTAACCCCTGAGCCACCTCTCCAGCCCCCAAATTAAAGTTTTAAAATACAGCAAACACAGCTAGTGACTCTAGATTGACTGGGCATGTGTATATTAAAATATTGTCAGCCAAGATACTCAGCTGAATTATAGATCTAAATGTAAAATGCAAAATTAGACTAAAGGATTGTGTGTGTGTGTGTGTGTGTGGGGGGGGCGTATATCAGAGGGCACTGTGTGTCCCTGTGGAGGACCTAGGGTAACTTTGGGAATCATCCCAGATTGCTTCTACCTTCTTGCTTCACTCTCAGATTTCCCAGGCTCCGCCTTCCAGGGACAGAGTACAGACCTCTGACGTTTCTTCCTGGCATTTTTATGTGGGACCTGGGATCTGAACTCAGAACCTTCTGCTTGCAAGACAGGGTCTTAATAACCCCTGGGCCATCTCTCCAGCCCACAGAAAAGATTTCTAAAACACACATCTAATGAAGGATTGCTATCCAAAATAATATAAAGAACTCTTCAGATATCGATAGTATGAAAACAAACATGATTTTAAAATGAGCCCAGAATATCAACCCACATCCCACCAAAGAACATATAAACAGGTGACTGTAGCTAGGGGAAAAGATCCTTCACACAGGTGTCCGCAGGAAAGGGCACACCAAAAGCACTGAGACCTTGCTACTCACATGTTAGGATAAAAGGGCTAAAATCAAGGGCATTGACACCTCTAAGTGCTGACAGGATGGGGCTCCAGTGGAGTGCTCCTCCCCACCGGTGGAAGTGAGAGGCATCAGCACAATTTTGCCAGTGATAAGATATCAGCATCGCATACCCCCCATAGTACGCAGCAAGAGCAGAGAATGATGTCTCGTGTACCAGCCTGACCTACAATGGATAGTTTCATCCCAATCCAAAGAAAACTTCAGACAAACACATCCACTTGGTGAGGAGCTTGTGCTCAGTCACAGTTTCAAAGCTGTGAGAAGCAGGAAGAAAGTGAAAACAGTTCAAAAATGGGGGTGAGTCTGCAGACCGAGCAGGCTGGAAGTGGAGCAGAGAGCGCGGGCGGGGAAGGAAACTCAGGACATGGGAAAAAGTCTCGTGGTCGCGTCCGCATGGTGGGCTCCATCCCTGGGGTCGCTCACTGCTCTGTGGTCATGGCATTGTTGGAGCCTGTGGCGCTGGGTGGAAAGCTATCCGTTACTATTTTTGCAATAAGGAGATTTTTTTTTTTTGAGAGAGAGAAGCAGGTTACATTTGTTGTCAATATTTGCTGTGCTCAGCTAGGTTATTCTGTTCATTTTATCTACCAATCTGAAAGCCAAGTGCTAGCATTTTCTAGACGTTTCTGTCAGCTCTCTCTCTCTCTCTCTCTCTCTCTCTCTCTCTCTCTCTCTCTCTCTTTCTCTTTCTCTTTCTCTCTCTCTCTCTCAGCTTATTTGGAGACATCCTTTTCGGTCTGATATAATTTAAGAACATGTTCTTTTTCCGCATGCTGGACCCCCACCCCCACCCCCAGATCCCAGCTGACTATCTGCTGGAGCTTGCTGGGACCTTCTGTGTGCTGCCCTTTCGTTCCCTGAGCCGAAC
Source organism: Typhlomys cinereus (assembly GCA_023101885.1). Lineage (NCBI taxonomy): Eukaryota > Metazoa > Chordata > Mammalia > Rodentia > Platacanthomyidae > Typhlomys > Typhlomys cinereus. The sequence goes on from JALPQD010000049.1 coordinate 8,692,609, forward strand.
CTCCAGCAGCTGTTAAAACTGAAGCCAGCTCAGGCTTGGCCATGGCGGTGTCGCCAAGACATTTAGCCTTGGGGAAATGGGAAAAATCAAAATGGCGTGAGCGGGAGTTAGTCTCTGTCTGCAGCAGCTCCTATCAGAGTCAGTCCTTCTGGCCCTCATATGATGATCTCCGGACGTCTCTCCACAGCCTTGACTTTACTCCCCAGTCTCTCTCATTCATTCCTATGCCAAGCGATCCTCTTCTCTCTCTTTTTTTTTTTTCCTGTTCTGTTTTAGTAGCATTTCCATTTCCACTGCCAGAAAGACCCTTCTCCAGATCTTAAATGATCAACATGCCGATAACTAATCACATAAACAAACAGATACCTGGGCTCTCAGATCATGCCCTCAAGTTTCACATTCTGGTACCCTCTGGGCATCCTGTTGTCTGCATCAGAGTACGTGAAGGCAGACATGCGTCACCCAGAGTCTCCCTTGCTTAAAATTTTGCTCTGCAAGATCGTCATTGTCTAGCATGGGGGGGGGGTTGATTAATTAAATAGTGAAAATACCAACAGGATGCAATGCACCAGTTTTAGTTAATGCTACAGATGTTCACTAATATAAAAACCTCCCTATCATTTTGTTAATTTTAAAGAACAAAAACGTGTAGTCTATCTGATTTATAGAAAAATATGAATATCTCTCTCTGTGTTCTCAATTAGCCACCTCAAATGGGTCTCTAAAATATATACAATAAATCATGGTCAGGTGGAGGAGAACTACAACTCTTACAGTTAAGCCTGCTTTCTCGCCTATCACATATTCAAATGCATGCACACAGATACACACATATGCATGCATGTGCTTGAAGACATCCCCCCACACACACACATATGCATCAATTCTGAAACACGGTGCAGCTTGCTTGCTATATCATATGCTGCCCATTTGCCTATCCCTGGTCTCCACTCAAAACTGCTTCTCATCTGGTTGCCTTACAGGGTCGTTCTTATTTTCTTAAATGCCCATTTGTTCCTCAGTGATCTGAGTTGTTTAATGGAGACGCAACCATAAGTCCCAATGTAACACTACAGCTCTGAAGGGGAAGGCGGCGTCTTAATACACTGCAGACAAGAGCCTCTGAAATGAAGGAAACCACTGTTGCTATTTTGATCTCCAGACTAACACACTGACATTCGGAGTCAATGCGTGACGAAGCTCCTTACGTGGATTCACGTGCTCGCACATTTAAATTCCAACTCCGGTACAATGCCTCAGTGGTCGTAGAGCAGGTGCCCAGGTAGAAAAGTACAGAGTAAAAGAGGAGCTCCTTATTCCTGGGCTTCATGAATGCAGAACACACTTCCCCTCCCACACACACTTCTGGAGTTTCTGTGGCCCACTCACACTTCAATCAAGAAGACAGAGTGAAGCCCGTGGTATGGAGAGGTTTGTTCTAATGCTAATACCAAATCTCATAATCAGAAAAAGTAGTTCTACTTTCACAAATACCCTTGGAAGTCCTTTATGGGCCAGCATTATGGCGCCACAGCTAAAGGCACTTGCTGTGCAAGCTTGAAGAACTGAGTTGGATCCCCAAGAATCACTAAAGGTGAAAGGAGAGAACCGACTTCATGAAAGTCGTCTTCTGATCTCCACACGTTCTGTGGCATGCACTCATACATGCGAACACAAGTGTACAAATGCCTATAACAAATAAATGACCCTTGTTGAAGTATTCAAAAATCCTTAGGCTGGATCTGAGTTAAGATTTATAGTTCCCATGTAAAAATGCCAGGTAGATAAACAGAGGCAGCCTGTAATTCTGGCCCTGGAAGGCAGAAGCTGGGAAACTCCCAGAGCAAAGTAGTAAGGAGGTAGAGTAGTAAGGAGGTAGTAAGGAGGTAGAGTAGTAAGGAGGTAGAGTAATCTGGGATGCTGCCCGATGTTATCCTTGGGCCTCCACAGACGCACATGCACATGCACACAAATAAAATCTTTTGTATCACGCTTCACGTTGTTGGCTTGGTCTCCACATACAAGTGTGCTCACAACCTGGAAATGCACAGGGTGCTTACTGTGCCTTCAGTTCACCAGGAGATGAAATGCAGATTTCATAAAGACGCTGTGCTCTTTTCTTTCCCGGGCATGTCGTCGTTCCATCTTTGCTAAATGACTTACTCTTCATTGGCTCTAATTTCATTACTCTTCTTTCTTCCCTGGGAAACCTGAAGGACCAGCCAGTTGCCTGGCAAATGTTCGAGTTCTTTGCTGTTGATGAGGAGGTTTGGGGAACCCCTAGCGTCTTTCTCCTTGCTTTAGGATGGGTTTCGAGCCTGCAGGGATCGCTGCTGACTTTGCCGACTGCTTATTGCCAGTGGCTGTACCCTACTGAGTGGACACGCACGTGGGCACTTGCCGCTTTCACGGTTCTTGCTTTTCCTTTTGTTTACGTCTTTCATCTGTGTTTGGGAGTCCAGTAGGCTCCGTGCATGCATGGTGTTGCCGGGCTACCTCTTCCAACTCAGTTCCTCCCCTGGAAACTGCATCAGTCCCAGCTGGAAGGGGGAGGCAGGAATTCTCTGCTTGGATCTTGGGGAGGGGTCCCCAGGATCCACGTTTTGTCTTCCTGGGCTGCTGTGGTCTGGGAATAGCTGTTCAGAAGGCTGTTTTGAGTCATCTGTGTGTCTGACGTGTGTGGAAAGCACCATTTCCCTCATGGAGTGTAAACTCCTTGTCTGGTGAAGGGTTTCTGAGCTCGGCCTCTTCCCAGGGCACAGATGGCCCTGCTGTGTGACCAGGGTGCCAACCCCACCTTGTGACAGAACAAGAGCTGGCATGGATCCTGTTTAGACAAGGCCACCTTGGATCTTGCACATAGAGGTAATGGCTGCTCAGGGAATTAGCAATGTGCTCTTCTGTCTTTTCCTCCCATAATAAAATGGTTATATGAGTGTATGAAGAAGCACAGATTCATCTATACACAGCATAGTCTCCTTTTTTTTCTTTTCTTTTTTTGTTACTTTTTTTTATTTTCACTCTTTTACAATTTCATATATGCAGACAATGCATTTGATTATAGCTACCCCTATCTCCCTCCCACTTCCCCTGGACATTTCCCTAGCATGTCTACCTCCTGCCTTTGTGTCCTAATTTTTTAAATTGAACAATATAAAATAATATGTAGCCAATAAAAGAAAATACATTAAGGATGTAGATAGTTATGATTGAGCTCCTAGTTCCACATGGTTAAGAGTACATGATAAAGCTGAGGAAGAGCAGTTTTGTCCATCTTCTGAGACACTAAGTTTATGATGTGAGCACAGGGAGCCCCAGCGCACGGGAGGCCATCCACGTCGTGAGCCCACACATGGAATTCAGGGTTCTGGCAGGCAGTGTGGCATGTCAGGCTATGGATCATTCAGCTGTCCGCTGATCAGACACTGACTGTAGAAATAGCCTCACCTCCTCTCTGCCACTGTCTGGTGCACATGGTTTCCACTTTGCAACATTGAACAGAATACAGAACAGCAGTAACAGAGCCATATGAACTCTGATGATGGCATCGAACAAGAATCTTTGCTTAGGCAGCACTGCAGACAGGACCCCCTACCAGCCCCATGAAGCCACCACTCCTAACAGTCACTTGTACACGAGACCCTCGAGGTGCCAGAAGCGCTTCCTACCAGCAGAAGCAGGGGCTGCGGGAGGAGCGCACAGCAGACGGAGGAGGGGACGGCCCAGGCTGTTGGTGACCATGAAGGCGAATCTCAGCAGGACTCTCAGCAGCATCCAGACCAGCCCCGGGGCGGCTTCCAGCGTCCCTGCCATCCTCACGCGGGAGTCCGTCCTGCCCTTCTCGGCCGGGCGCCTCACGGGTCCCGTCGCTCCCTCAGCGGGCACGGATGGCTGGGGGGAAGGGGAGGGTCCCCCGGCTGGGGTCGCAGCAGCGAGGCGCGAGCGGGCGCACGGCCGTGCCAGCTCCAGAGGGAAAACAGATGGTGTTTCGAGGCCGCAGAAGCGGCGTGGCTGGCTGAGGCTGGCAGACGGGCCAAGTCACCGCTGACCCGCACGTGGCTGGCGCATCCTGGAGCGTCTCTGCTCTGCTCTTGTTTCTTTCTTGGAGGGTCCGGCCAGCCTGGTCCTCGTACTCGGCCGCCGCCGCCGGGCCAGTGATTAGCCGGGAAAGAGGTCAGTGCTGTCGGCATCATGTGGGTGCAGCCGTCTTCGATCGTCCTCTGCAGGGGACCCTCGGCGCCACCACCTCGTGGGAGGCGGGCGGAGAAGCCCCCGCACTGCAGCCGGGTCCTGTGCTGCTCCCCCTCCGGTCCACGGCTGGGGCCTCGCTCCAGTGAGCCGGGAAGCTGCCCGGCCGCCCCCCGCGCCGCCGCCCCCCCCCGCGTCGCCACCCCCCCCCCCGCGCCCCGCAGCCGCTGGGCCAGGGTGCGGGCGGGCGTCAGGCGGCTGAGCCGGGGCCGCCACCACGTTGGCCTCCAAAGTATCCATTTTGAGCACTAAACTGTCCAACCCTCTCCACACCTTAATCAGCTGGCGATTTTGATCCATTTTTCCAAACAAAAGTTGAACCTCCGCTGGGTTGGTCACGCGTCAGGTGCTGGAGAGGTGGCTCAGGGGTTAAGCCTCCGCCTTGCAGGCGGAAGGTCCTGAGTTCGGATCCCAGATCCCACGTATAGACGCCAGGCGGAAGCGGGGGTGGCCTGCGCTTCTGGTCCTGGTAGGGCGGAGTCTGTGAATCCCGGGGCAGAAGGAGGTGGAGGCGTCCATGGTGATTCCCGAATTCATCCGTGGTCCTACACACACGCACATACATATACGCACACACGCATACATGCACAATTGAATAAATAATAATAAAAAAAGACTAATAAAAAAAAAGACGGGAAGGAGGGGCTGGAGAGGTGCTCAGGGGTTAAGCCTCTGCTCTTTCTTTCCTTTTATGTATTTATTTACTTTTGCAAGCATATTGAGTATTCATCCCAGCTTCCCTCCCTCCCCTCTTCCTTCCATGCCCTCCCTTCCCTTCACTATTCCCTCCCATCCTTCCACCTATGTGTATCTATGGGTTCACTCTAGCTTGTCTACTCCCGTGGGGGCTCAGGTCTCTGTAGTGTAACAAGTTACTTCAGACACCCACTGATACGTGCATTTCCCTTCACTCATCCAGCTTTAGATCCAAAGGTTTCCCCTGTGAGTTCGCATTCTGTGAGTATAATAACAGCTACCTACAGAGCAGTTTGGTGTACTGTCTTCCTACCTGTAGGTTTATTGGTTGTCTTCCCAATTGATCTATTTCCTTCCTTGTTTTTAGGTTCTTATTCTAGTTTACAATAATAGGGATATGTCTCAGTCTTGAATCCAATCAGAGAGCTGTTGGTTGTCTACTTGATACTCATGCCACTGTTATACTGGTAGTCACCTGTTGCCATGATGATTTAAATTACAACTTAAAAATCTCATGGCATTGATGGGGTTTGTGATAGTTCTCTCCACCAGCAGCTTCTAAGTATTCCTTGGTATTGCATAAGCTATCCAGCAAAGAGAAAGTCCTCAGACCAGTTCCAGATGATATATTTTGCACATGTTCTATGATCCATTTGTGTTGCATCTTTAGTAATAGGGCCTTACTAACAGTTTTTGGAGAGCCACCAAGAGCATAATCTCTCTTACACTGTGTCTGACCCTCCAAGCCTTGTTCCTCTCACCCCACACTCATCCTGGGAGTCTCCCCTCCTCCTTTCTTCCCCCCCCCCCATTTCCTATAATATATCTGACCTCCCAGGCCTTTCTCCTCCCCACTCCACACTCCTCCTAGCCCCCCTCCCCAGCTTTCCTTCAAGCATTCACATGCCCTCTTCAGGGCACCTGAAAATTCAAGATTTTTTGAAGAGCTCCTTTTTTTCTATCTTTATTTTTTAATGTTGTATTCATAAATATAGTGACTTTATAATATTCTCCACCTTAGTCCCAAATCCCACCCCCCTTCTTTCCCCCTTGTAATCCTTGAAAATACTCTTGCTTCACTACCCACTCTTCTGTGATCTGATCAGATTTGTTTCTTTCTGCCCAGAACTTGAGAACAACTTGCAGGGGGAAAGAATAAAATACCTGCCAGCTGTTCTTACTTTCCAAAATTATATACAGTTTAATTTATAAATATGCTACTATGACTTAATACCTCTGGGCACAGTTGGCAACATTTAAAAACACAGTTTTTAAAAAGAGAGAGAAGTAACTATCTTGAGCCCTGTGGTTATTAAAAAGGGAGAAGAAAGAGCAAGTTGAAGCTCAGGTAGCATCGGAGTCCACAGTGGCCACTGTCCTGTGCCCCCAGAAAGAATGCAGACGTGGCCCAAAGACCGGGCCTTGAAGCAACTCCAGGACAGAGATTTCTCTGGGAGAGAAAAGGTAATGACCTTGTAAGCAAACACTCGGCTGTGATCCAGGAGCACTTCCTGCATTCTGCCTAGAAAACGGAAAAGCAACATGCACGATGCTTCTGCTTGCAGTGACCTGCCTGTGGGGTGTTGAGTGAATAGCTGTTGGCTATTTCCACAGACATGCCCTTGACTCTTTGGCTCCCTCGCTTTGGTCGTGCTGTTTACTGAGTGTGGAATCTATTTCCCTTTGTCACGATCTCCCTTCACCTGTGTCTCCTCTTCCTGTCTAAGGACCGTGTTCAGAAATCTTGCTGTCTCTTGGCGTAGGCGTGAATGTTGTGCCATCTCTGAGACTCTTGTCAGTGCATTGAAGTTTTTTAGGCTTTCTGACTCAAAGACTATAAGTCACTCATTTAGAAAGCACCATTCAGGCATAAAAATCAAAGTTCTGTAGACTCCACCTGACGAATGCCAAGAAAGCCACTCAGACAGATCAGCTGACTGGGGATAAATATATTTGATCCTAAAATACATACATACATACATACATATATATATATATATATATATATATATATATCATACTGGAAGAAAAAGCACACATAGGCAGGCATTTTTAAATATCCTATGTCATAGGGAAAGACGAATTTTTTGGTCTTTGTCACAGACTACTGGATGATCAGCTCTGGGTAGGAAGGGGGAATAAAAGAAGCAGGAAATGAGATTTCTGCCCTTGAGGGCTTACAATCCTATTAGGGGGAAGATTTTTAATTCTCTTTCCAGGGTATATTAAACAGTATTGAGCCATGGAAGAGGATTGCAGTGTGCATACGTGTGTCTCTCCCCAAGAACAGTAGAAGAACATGGAATTTGTCTTCTAACCCATGGCAGTCTGATATTGACAAGGGGTCCTGGCACCCTGTAAGGACAGGAACAGCCTAGGGAGGTCTGAGGAAACCTGGGTGCAGGTTCTCCCCATGCTCCACGAAGAGCGAATGTGTGGGCACCGCCCTGTGGACGGCTCTGCCCTGGCCGTGGCTGCAGAGCAGAGCATCCCTAGTGCGCATGTTCTCGGGGCGCTTGTCCCTGCAGACAGCCTGGGATGCAGAGGAAGATGCGGAGACACATGTCTGCAGAGGAAGGAGGTGGCTTTCGTTCCCTTTGTCTCTTCCTGCTGCTGACAGTGTCTGCCGTGACCTGCGTAGCCCGTGACTCTGCTGCTCCTTAGGCAGGTTTCAAGCCAGGTTTTCAGGTCATGTGACCCCCTCGGTCTCTGGAACTTAGCTGCCTACCCTGGCGTAAACAGAAACAGGACAAGAGCACCCAGACATGGCCTCTCCCTGGGAGACTGTAGGACTAGGTTGGCAGAGACCACCATCTAATTCACAGCTGGCCAGACACCACCTTTTATCCCCACGACTCAAAACCATTCTGACATGAGCACGGTGGTCCATTTGTTTGTGTGTGTTCCCTGGCTCCTGCCACCCCTCATGAGCCACAGTGCCCTTCACAAAGTCAGTGGCCAACAGATTTGGGCTGAATAGATGAGGCAGCACCCAGTGGCTAGAGACAGGAGAATAAGGTGTGTGATTGACGACTATAGGTGTCCTCTGTAACCGTGCAAAGGAGCAAGTGACAGTCAGGGCCAACACATCACACTGACTTCTCTGATGCACGCTGGGCTGTTTTAACAGCAATGTGAGCCTTCCCAGCACTGTTTAAGACAGGCCACCATAGAGGTCACAAGTTAACGAAAAAGAATCCCTGCGCTTATGGGGCGGAAAGTCTTCATCCATTTCACAGGTGAAGTGTAGCCAGGGACTGCGCTGAGCAAGTCTGAACTCATAGTTGGGTAAACTTGATCCCCAGATCCCACAAACCATACTGTGTTGAAGATGTCTTTAAAGAAGTGGCTTGACACAGAGGCCTGAACCCCCACAAGAGCAGGAGGGAACCCTGGAACAGATAGGCAGGAGGGTGGGAGGGAGTGGAATAGATTAATGAAGGAAGAGGAGGGGAGGATGGGAAGGGGGTGAAAGAGGGAGACAGAAAGAGAGAGAGGAAGGAAGAAGGAAGGAGGGAGGGAGGGAGGGAGGATTAAGCTAGAAGGAGAGCAGAAGTGCTGTCTCGGGGAAGATGTGCACCAAGTCTTATGAGATGGTAGAAAGCAGGCACAGTGTGCCCCAGCCGCAGATGTAACTGGGTGCCCAAGTGCTTGCCTAGCATGTTCCTGGGTTTGATTCTCCGCCAAAGGAAGAGTAAGGAGGGGCGGCAGGAAGAGGCTCGCGCTGCCATTTAGGCTCATAAACCAATACCACTTATTAGTTATAAGCTTCTGCAAGTTTTTCAAGACTGAGAAAAGCTTTTAATAACACTGAGGAAATCGATACGCTTTGGAAGCGTCTAAATGAGCCCGTTCGTTAGAAGCTCCTCACGTGGCCCTGCGCGTTCCATTTTCTTAACCATCAGTGCTCACGTCCGGGCAGAATACCAATCGGTGAGCAGTCCACACTTACCGAGTGCCACGCGGACCTCAGCAGTTGCTAACTATGCAGCCCACACCACCAAGCACGTGTCCCCCAGTAGTTCTCTGAGGTTGGCAACCATTACTGAACTAATCCTCAGTCGCAGGCAGGTTAAAGACTGTGTCCTGTGTCACACAGCCAGCCGCTGAGGGGGCTGAGATTCAAACTCAGGTCATGTTGTCCCCACGTCAGAGTCTCCGGCCCCTGTATCTTCCCGCTGATGTAATGAAAATGAGTTATTCAGGATTATTCATTACAAAGCCTTCGCCGTCCCGGAAGACATAAACATGGCGTGACACTCACTAATGAAAAACGTCCTGTTTCATGTCACTTTGCTGTTGAGAAGATACATTAAGCAGAGGACTTTTCCGATGCGCTTGGATGACTTGCTCACCCCTAGACGTCCCAGAACCCCGAAGAAGCTGAGCACTGAGTGGAGGCTTTCAGACAGAAGATGTCATGTCATGCTGACCTCAGGCCAGGCCTAGGTGGGTTTCACCACGGGTGAGCTTTAGATGTCAGCAAACACATCAGGAAAGAAAGAAAACGGAAGCTGAGGGGTCGTCACAGGGATCCAGAAACGTCTGAAAGCAAGTATGAGGGCTGGTGTCCCTTCTGGCCATGCGCATCGGTCCTGAAGTCAGCTTGTGCTCGGCTATGACCAGTGGCCCTCTGCTGTTTGGAAGAACATAATACTCCTCTACCAGTGACCCTTAGACACTTGGAAAACTGACCTGCTGTTTCTCCTCCAAGAGATTGTGTTGGTTAGTTAGTGAGGCTTCGGGGTAGTGGGGATGTGGGGCTCCTGGTTGGAGTAAATCCAGAATGCTGCAAGTTAAATAATTGAAAGATGTAGTGCTTGGGGCCGGAGAGATGCTTCAGGGGTTAAGCCTCTGCCTTGAAAGCAGAAGGTCCTGAGTTCAGATCCCAGGTCCCGCATAAAAATGCCAGGAGGAAATGGTGTTGGCCTGTACTTCTGGTCCTGGAGAGGGAAACTGGGTAACTCCAGAGCAAAGTAGAGAAGGTAGAGCAATCTAGGTTTATTGCCAAAGTCACCCTGAGCCTCCACAGTCATACACAGTGCCTCTGATACATACACACCACACACACATACACACACGCGCGCGTGCAATAAATCTTTAAAAAAAAAGATGCAGTGCTCTTAGATTATAGGTGCCCTGTGCAGTACCTGTGAACATATTAATACAACGTGTTTCTCAGGTGCAAGCTACCTGTTTCCAACTTTGTACCCATCTCATGGTGACCACCTTTCACACTGTCCCTCCCCGTGCAGGATGGAGCCAAGTTGTAAGTATCTGATTCACCTTCCACTCCTCCCCTCCACATTCACCTCCGTCTGACGATGCTGCTACTGTAACAATGATGACATCAGCTAGAGATAGTCCCCGAGCTTCATACTGCTGCACATATTTTCTTCTCGTGTATGTGTGTTTGTGTTTGTATCCGTGCATGTTGTGCACGTGTATTGTGTATGGAGAGGTCAGAGGACAGCCCTTGGGTTTTTCAGAAGTCTGCCAACTCTCGTTGCTGAGACAAGCTGTCTCACTGAACCGTGACTCACCAAGCCGGCTGGTCTGGATACTAGCAAGCTACGGGATCCATCCTTGTCTCAGCCTTCTCAGCTCTGGGGTGCAAATGCATGCCACGGTGTCTGCTCTTGTGGGTGGCTTCTGGAAAATTGAACTCAAGTCCTCGTGCTTGTAAAAAAAGCACTTTACTGGGGCTGGAGAGGTGGCTCAGTGGTTAAGCCTCTGCCTTGCAGGCGGAAGGTCCTGAGTTCGGATCCTAGACCCCACGTATAGATGCCGGGTGGAAGCGGGGGCAGCCTGCGTTTCCGGTCCTGGTGGGCGGAGCCTGTGAATCCCGGGGCAGAGTAAACAGGAGATGGAGGCATCCATGGTGGTTCCCGAATTCGCCCGTGGTTCTACACACACACAGACACACACACATGCACACACACACATACACGCACAATTGAATACATAATAATAATAAAAAAATTTTTTAAAAAGCACTTTACTGACTGAGCCGTGTCCCTCCCCCATCCCATTGCTTTATATATATTGTTAGTTACAATCACATGCATTAGAATGGACAAAATTGTTAAAATGCCTTCATTCCTAAGACAGAACGTTAGGACAAAAGGCTTGTCCAAGGCCAGGCAGGTGGGAGAATGCAGGAGGCGTGACTCGCCCGCGCTCAGTCTTCCTGCAGGCCGGCGGCCGTGGTGCTCGCTCCAGGCTCTGTCTCGCCGTGAGGGATTTGCCCATTTCTACCTCAGGCCGCGTTTGCTAAGCTTGGCATTCGTTGCTAAGCTAAGCGTTCGTTTCTGGTGTCAGTCATTCTTGTGACTTTTTGTTTCATTCGTGATCCTGCTCATGACTGATGAGAGAATTCTTGATGCTGCCATCCTTATCAAGGGATATCACGAAGCAAGACTCCACTGCACATCGCTGAGAGTCTGCTCCGCCGACCTGGGCGGAGCTTATGTCTTCCGAGTGACTCCCAGCACCTGCCCATCCCCTGAGAAGTGAGCAGAGGGTTGGCACCGAGCAGGGCATCCAAGAAAGCCCAGCCCCCTGCGAAGCCCAGGAGAGCCCCAGGGGACACAACACGTAGCGTCCTACAATTGCCACGCATGACCTCTGTTGAGAAACACTGACCAGGAAATCTGAGGCTCTTAAGTGGCTTCGCTTTCCCGTCTGGTTTTGTTTCGTTGAGAAAACATGATGCCAGGATGGCTTGCGTGGTGTGTCCACAAACAGGTTCACACGGGTGACTGCAGGCTGCCATAGCAACCTCGCCACACTGTATTCTGAGCATCCTTGGGATCCCAAGTTCCAGAGAAGCAGCCTATCATTCATCCCTCTCCTCTCTTGCCCCACCCCCACCCCATGGCTGTGCTTTCCCCTCCTACTTTGCCTTGTCCGGAGGTTTCAGAGTCTCGAAAAGTAAAAGCAGCTGAGTTTGTGACTCTGACTGATTGGCACAATATGCTAAATAATTAAGGCGCTTGACCAGGCTGTGTAAGCTCTGTCCATCCTGAGGCTTTTTCCTGCCCGTGCAGGAATCAGAAGATGGAGCGGCAGGCTGTGAAACTTTGATTTTTCCCTTTGCCAGCCGTAGCTTGACGGTTGGTTCTGGCTCCTTCCGCTGAAAGCCATCCCTCTGCTGTGAATGGGTTTATTTTCTGCTCTGAGTACGCCTGTCTCCAACTGCTTTACATTTCACGTTGGCTTCAAGTGCCTACTGGTGCGAGCGGCTAGGAGCAAAATTAAATTCTTGATTGCCTGGGTTGAACAAGCAGGACTGTCTTCTAGCTCCTGCTCCTTTTTTTGGGGATGACCTAAGATGACACCCTTCACTCCACACAAATCACACCCTTTCCTTGCTCCCAGAAGGAGCTGCATCAAGTCTTATGATTCTGCAAGACTGGAGAAGCCAACATTTCGGATTTCTGCCTATATCACAGATGAGGGTGCGCCTCTGAGGTAGAACGTTCTAGGACAGGGATCGAACCTGGATCTCAAGAGCGTGACCTGGGACAACGGTGAAGCAGAGACAAGTAGCTGGCAGGGACCTTCAGTGAGGGAATGTTCCGGAACCCACGCTAACAAGGCTTCTCTGGGGTTTCCCGGGTTCAGCCAGTGCTTCTCAGAGAGTCATTGCAACACCTAATTTAACTTGATGTTGGTTCGTAATACTGCTCAGTGTCCCCAGAAGTTGTTTACACTGTTGACTTGAGGCCAAGCTCACCCCGCTTTGTTACTTAGGGTGTCCTGGGTCATTAGACACTCGTTTATCACCTGCAAAAGGACAGCAGGCATTTTCGGGTTTCTTTCACTGTTACTTGTCATTCGACTCTGCGTCCGGAACCTTCTACGCCTAGCGTCATAGATGCCTTCTCTCCCACATTTTGCTACCCGAGGTTGTCCTTAGAAATGGCGCCGGGGTCTCCAAGGCCTGTTTTCCCACCATCGGTGCCCATCCTGTCTGCAGTCTTTCCTCCTTTGGATGCACTGGCAACACCATCCCATTGCAGACAGCAGAGCTGCCCAAGCTGGTAGTGTGCCATGCATGCCCCCTGCCCTGTGCCACAGACTCCAGCCAACCCCCCCCCCCGGGCTCAGCTGAGCCCTAACCTAGAAGGAGCTGCACAAGCCTTCTTCTTTGCCTGACCAGCTGGTACTCCTCATCATCCTCGGGCAGCGCTCCTCCCTGGTCAACGCCAGTCCTGTCCACGGCATTAATGCGCGTATTGATTGTCCTCCTGTATTCATGGTGATATAATTATCTCTGTGCATGTTGGCCTCCCCATTAGACTCTAATAATAGGAAATGGCTTATTCATCTTAGAATTCCATCTTTGCGGGCTTAATGAATTCATGAATTACGCAAATGAGGGCAACAGAAGCATGCGCTCAGATCCCTCCTGATCCCTTCCAGGACCCCAGCTCCCCCATACTGTCTTCGTCATCCTTAGTAAGAAGGGTTCAGAGATCAGAGGACCCTGCTTACAAGTCCTTGCCTAAATAGCCAAGTAGAGACACCAGTGGAGTCGTCAGGGAGAGACCCTTTGTGGCCAGAGGCCATCACTGTGCCTGTGAACTAGCCCTAAGGGATCCAGGCTGGAGGAGACCTTGTTCCCATCACCCATCTCAGTGTCCTAGAGGATGGGACGTCAGAGCTAGAAAGTCTCATACCCCTCTTCCTGCTGGAAGTTTTTTAGTTCTTACCCACATTGTTGGGTAAGACACTGTTGACATTCATCTGCCTGGAATGCGTGATGTGTCGTGGTCTGTCTTCAACAGAATCTTCTGGCCTCTTCTCCCTTCACACAAATCCTGTCGCACTTCAGATCCCACAGTCTTGCTCTTCCCTTCAGCATTCCACATAGGACATGCCACCCGCTGAGGAAAATGGACCATTTTTTTCACCGTCAGTTAAAAATAATACTAGCCTTTCTTTAGAGCCCAGTTCTTAAGTCTTTCCATTGCAGCAAAAAACACTCGTTTCCCCTTTAAATCCTATGGCATTTATGATTTGCATTAAGTTGATGTTATGCGCTCCATAAATGCTTAGCTCTTTGTGACTGTAAATACCGTACACCTATGCTATGTTTTCAGGTGTGGCTATCATGGCAGCAGTCAGATGGGAGCCAGTGCAGTCAGTGTCGTGTCCCATTACATGTTGTCATGACTCCAAGCCTTGCGATGAGAGTAAAACAACCAATATTTGAAGATAGTTGATGTGATGCTTATTCTTGATGTCGATTAGCTAGGATTTAGAATCGCCATGGAAACACACCTCTGGGCATGTCTGCGAGGGAGCCTCTATATTTGGTTCTCTGAGGTGGGCAGGCTTGTCTCCAGTGTGGGCAGCACCAGCCATCGACTGAGACTCTGGACGGAATAAAAAGGCGAAAGCAAGCGGAGCAAAGAACAGCACCGCCTCCCTCTGCTCCTCACTGTGGATGCCTGTGACCAGCCAGCGCAGCGCTCCAGCCGCCAGGCCTTCCCCGCCTTGGTGGCAGCACAAGCCAGAATGCCCCTCCCTTCTTTCGGCGCTTCCGTCACAGCGGTGAGAAACATAACAGACAATTCACCTCCATGCAGAGAAAGGAAATGATACCTTCATCCCAACCTGAAGTTGTTCGTCTCGGCCTCTTCAATCATCTAAACCCCTTCTGAATATTAATTATATAGAATAATGGTCTCTCTGTATCCTTTTCATACATTTGCGCAGCACACTTTAATTATATTTTACCCCCTGTGACATTACATTACTTTCCTTGTCCCTCGTCTCCCAAAGTCCTTTCTTTCCCCTAATAGTCCTCCTCCTATTTTAGCACATAAGGTTTTAGTGGAAGGATATTCTCAGCACTGTCCAGAAGGGGAATTTTATTTTGTCAGACTAAGAAGATTTCTAAGTAACAAACATGTCTTCTGGTGAGACGGGCAAAGGATGAAGAGCATTAGGCCTCAGCGGGCAGTACATTCCACCCCGCTCAGCCAACCAAGACGATGGCAATTTTTCACTAACGTCAGTGGTCATCAGTGTGTCAAGAGGTTAGCATCCCAAGATACTCCACACAAGTTAGAGCTGCAGCAGCCAGGATCAGACTTTGCCCGACCTGCACAACTGCTGACATGTCAACCCCCAATGTCTAGCATGGATCACAAAGGAGAAGGCTTCAGGCAGTAGAAACCCTAGAGGCAAGGGGTTAAATAGCTATAATAGAGTTCCCATGCTAACAGGGAACCCAAGAAGGGGTCCTGGGCTATGCCACTGAGTCCTGAACCCTCACTAAGGTAGAGGATTCAGAGGGAGGTTTGGCACCCACATAAATGGATACTCCAGGGGATGGGAGGGAGAAAGGGGGAGGCACTGAGAGAGGGAGGGGGAAGGGGTGAAAGGAAGAGGGGAAGGGGGAAGAATGCAATGGGGAATGATGGGGAGGAGAAGAGGGAGGAAAAGGAGGGGTTTACATATTGAACTTGTATGACTAGGAGAAAGTAAAATGTGGGGAAAAAAAAAGGAAGAGGACGGAAAAAGGAAAAACAAAAAGAAGTTGGCATCCTCGAAGTCCATCGAAGGCTAGTGGACTCCCACTGAAGTTGCTCAGCCCGAGTTCACAGCAATGTGAAGACGGGATACCAAGCTTTGCCTAGATACCTGGCTACACTTTATCTAATATGCTTTTAAAAATTCTCTAAACCAGGGGCTGGAGAGGCGGCTCAGGGGTTAAGCCTTTGCCTTGCAGGTGCAAGGTCCTGAGTTCGGATCCCAGACCCCACATATAGACGCCGGGTGGAAACAGGGGCGGCCTGCGTTTCTGGTCCTGGTAGGGCGGAGCCTGTGAATCCCGGGGCAGAGTAAACAAGGAGGAGGTGGAAGCGTCCATGGTGGTTCCCGAATTCGTCCATGGTTCTACACACACACACACACACACACACACACACACACACACACACACAAGCACATACACGCACAATTGAATAAATAAATTAAAAAAAAATCTTCTCTAAACCTGCTCGCTAACTCTACAGCTTGGTCCCAAGGTTTAAATGAGATGTAAAAACACGTGTTGCATACACAGCAAATCCCCAGAGAAATGGATTGCCAGAGCATGGAGGGTCGAATAGCGTCACTGTCTCCATAGTGGGCTCTGGTGGTTACATTTAACAGTCTGAGTCTGGGAGTGGACAGGATTTGAAATTCCAGACCGGTGGGGAAATCGTGCATGCCAGCAAAATCTGTGATCCGTCCCGGGTGATCCTAGAAGACAAGTGTGACCAGAGCTCCAATCGTGGGATCGGAGCATGCAGGAACCTTTGGGTAAGTTCGGGTCACAGAAGATGCAACCTTCACCTCAGTGTGTGCCCCCAGCAATTTCAGTGAGACACAGAGGCTGACTTGTTGCAAAAGCCAACCCCAAAACCCATACGTAACCTCTTATTTCATAAATGCAAAAAGAGGTTTTCACCCACAGCCATGACCGCGGGTCTCGAGCTAGTGAAGAGACAAGCTCACCGGGCCGAGTGCCTAGACGAAGGAGAGACTGGAGACACCCCCAGAGGTCAAAGGTCTTCACAGAATGTGGCTGTGGTTTGCAACCAGTGCTTCCTGCCCCATCGACATGACATCCAGTGTCTTCTGGTGAGAATGTGATTGTGCGACTGGTCTCCCTTCTTTGCCGTTGAAACAGGAACTTGAAGCGGCCCACTTCACGTGTCCAAACGCCCAGGCCTATAGACCTTGCAGGAATCTTAATTACTGATTCCCATCCGCAGAACAAAGGCTAAAGCTATGGCGCCACCAACACCCCTCCATTCCCTCCCCTTGGGCTCCTTGCAGACAGGAAGCAGAGCGTCCCCTCACATTCCCGTGATGGGGTCCTTGCTTTGCTTGCTCCTCCTTCCACTCTGTAATGTTACATTTCTGCTTGTACTTTGGGAATTTCTATTTCCTACGCAGCTTTTTGTTAAGTGTCCTCTTATTTTTGAAAGAATAAAGTTTTGGGGGCGAAAAAAGGCCTTGAAGGCAAAGCAGGCATTTCCCGTCTCATCACTGAATGTACGAAGAAAGCGTGGATGGATCCGCATTGGTGATGCACGTCTGAAAAGCAGCTACTTTCCTTAGCCACGGCTCCGCATTCGTCAGAACAGTGGGGGCCACATCACCCACTTTGGCATTAGGTGACTTCATCCATGTTGTAACCTCCTCGATGCGCATCAGGTATCAACATGCATGCACTCAGAGCACGTGAGGTCACAGCCTCCGTCTGAACACCTGCTGGAAGCTGGAAAGACAAGCAATGTGAAGCCCAGGGAAATGCAGGTGTAAGTTGTTCAGCCCCACCCTGGACCTGGTGTCGCCCACCTGTTGTCCCACCCCGCAGGGAAGCAAGAGGATCGGGATTCGAGGCAGTATTTTTCCCCTTAGAGCATTCGAGACCTCGACTCAAAACAGTGGCAAAACTCTCCAACTTATTCAACATCTAAATGGATATGGTTTTTATTTTAAAATAAGCAAGTATTGAGCCCCGTCTATTTACCAGTGTGGTCTGAGGTCACATGCTTTTGCAACTTAGGATCCAGAGCAGCACTGTCCAGTAGTGCTTCCTGTGATGGTGATGATGATGATGATGATGATGATGATGACGATGGACGATGCTTCCTACCGATCAGTGTGGTGGCCTCTAGCTTCAGGTGGCTACCATGAACTGCGTGTGTGCCTATGAACTGAGGTTTTTCATTTCCATTTTATTTATTTGTTCATTTTGCGTGTGTGTGTGTGTGTGTGTGTGTGTGTGTGTGTGTGTGTATGTCATAGGGTACTGTATGTGCTTCCCGGGACCCAAGGGTGACTTCAGGAACCATCCTGGATTGCTTCTACCTCCTGTTTACTTCATTCCAATATTTCCCAGGCTCTGTCTTCCAGAGCTGCACGTGCAGGCACCATTTCTGCCTGGCGTTTTTACATGGGATCCGAGATCCCGACTCAAGTCCTTCTGCTTGCAAGGCAGAGTCTCAACCCCTGAGCCATCTCTCCAGCCTCATCTTTAGTTTTCACTCATCTAGATATAAGTAGCCACTTAGGCTAGCAGCAACCAGTTGGATCGCTGAGGTCTAGAGCAAGAAGGCAGTAAACAAGTAAAGTAGCGCGAAATTGTAAAATGTGAGGTTTGACCACAAACAGAAGGAGGAATGTGGCTGGAGGGTTAAGGGAGATGTGCTGGAGATTCACAACGCCAGTGGGTCACCCAGGGGCTTGGATTTCACTGGAGGCCATTTGCACTTACTATCTTTTAAATATCACTGGAGCAAGTACTGTGTAAAAAAATAAGCAAATCTACAAAAAATGCTTCCCGTGCCCGCTTGCGTGTGTGTGTGCATGCGAGTGCGTACACAGGCATGCGCACTCATGTGGGTTGGTGTGAGGAAATCTGCTAGCTTGGCCCCTCTCCTGATCGAAATAGCATCCCCTTATTAGTATGTATTTATATTCAAAAGGAATATGCATTTTGGCATCAATATTAATTCATGTAAAATTAATAACATATATGCATATGCATATGAGCATGTATAGACCTGAGCACTTTTTAAGTACAGGAAGGAAGAAACGGGCTCTTCAGTGTGTGAATATGGAATGATTCTATAGTTAGAAGTAGCCAACATGCACATTTGGAAGTATCTATCACAGATACCAATGTAATAGCTGCACCCGAAGACCATGTAGTCATCCCCAGATTCACGAGCAAGTAGGTTTTGCATAGATAGATGAAGAAATGGAAGAACTTAAAAAAGTCGAAAAGATAATCAGATAATCATGAAACCAACTGAAAGCAAGGGAAAAGGGCCCCGTGGAGAAAGATTAAAGCCACTAGGGTTTCTTAATTAACCTGGTCGCCAGACATGTGGAGCTGCAACTCTTAAGGATAAAATCCAGTTAGGTTGCGTGAGCCCTGGAAAGAAGCGATCTGGTCCATGAAAACTGCAAACGCTGCTATTTCTGTCTGTGAAAGTCTGGAATCGGCCAGGAAGGCTAGTGTCCTTCTGCGAGGTCCTTAAAGCGGAATAGATTCTCATCAGTCTCATTTGAAAGGTTTAAGTGTGATCCTGCCTAAAGGCAAGGTGATAACAGAATGACTTTCCAAGGTCCCTGCCTGCCAGCCTAGAGAGGCTGCACAGAGGCGGCAGGCCGAGATTTTCTTTTGTTTACCCATATCTTATTGTTTTACCCCACCATGTGGCCACTCAGAGTAGAAACAGTGTAAGTATTAAGTCTGAACACAAGGGCCTGGGGAAACGACATGTTGGAACCTACGACTCTCAAAATCTCTCCGTTTGAAAACACTCCACGACCCGGGCGCTTCTCCTCATGAACGGATGCATGGTATTAATTTAGAAAATAAGAGCTAATGCCTTTGCTATTGATAATGACGTCTCCCTCTTTGATGGCGCATCTGCCAATCCACGGGAACCCGATTTGAGTCACCAGGAACAGAATTCCTGACATTAAAAGCTTTCGCTTATGAATATATTCATCTGTTTGCCAGATGCTGACCCTCTTGCATTGAGCAGATGAGCTGAGTAAATAAATGTGACTTCAGTGACAGTTTCATAAAGCAAATCCCAACATAGCAGCAAAGCAGTAGTCGGTCGCTTGCTGGGAGGCAATCACAACTGACACGTGACGGAAGGGCTCACCACAGAAGCCGTTGTAGCTGCGCCACATTGGACCAGGGTGTTTCCTGGTACCCTGCCTCTCTAATCGAGCTAATCAACATGTCAGCATCCATTAGCATCCGGTAAGCTTTCCCAGGAGACGGCTTGCATTGCATTCCTCACTGGACAGGTGAGTCTGTCCTTCCATGGTCAGTCAGCCGTAGCAGGATCTTCCTGTGAAATATGGACAGCAGGATGGCCCTAAGGCCAGACAACCTAGCCTGGGCTCCGGGGAGGGTGGTAACTACTCCCCTCGGATTCTTTGTAGCACCCAAGCTAATACTTTTTTTCTGTTTAAATAAACAAATAGAGATAAGGTGCTACTGCTAATGCAGTGAGTAGCTGTGTGATTACATGCCAGGCGCAGTTTTAAAACAGACGCCGCAGTGACTAAAACAGACAAGTCTGTGCCTTGGGTGACCTCCCTTCCAGTAGAGAGACAGACAATACGTCTAAGAGGCTCCGTGGCCACTGCTGTCTCAATACTCCATGTGGCCTTTAGACCACCACAGTAAGTTACAAATGAAGGCACATCGCTGGGGTTGGGGAGCTGGCTCAGGGGTTAGTGCCTTTGCGAGCACAAGGCCCTGAGTTCAGATTGCACATGAAAGCGCCAGGAGAAAATGGCGGTGGCTTATGATTCCAGCTCTGAGAAACCACGGAGCAAAGCAGAAATGAATGAGGCAGAGCCTTCCAGAATGATGCCTGAAGTCACCCTTGGGCATCTACAGGCGCACATACACTTAAATACCCTCTAGTACACACACATACACACGCACACACACACACACATACGTACATCTATATATGTATGTGCAAAAAAAAAAATGAAAACGCAGCACTGTGTTGCTTTGAAATTACACTCACAAACCTGCATGTTCAGGACTGGATGGACGGCTCAAGGATTAAGCCTCTGCCTCACAAGTAGAAGATCCAGAGTTCAGCTCCCGAATCCCACATTTGACAAAAAAAAAAAAAAAAAAAAAAAAAAAAAAAAAAAAAAAACCTCCAGGTGGAAATGGCAGAGACTGGAAGGCAGAACTTCAGATCTTGGAAGGCAGAACTTGGGAAACTCTGGAGCAAAGCAAAGAGAAGGTAGCACAAGCCAGGGCGATTCCTGAAGTCACCCTCTGGACCTCCAAATGTATACACAGTGCCTTCTGCTGCTGCTCAGGCCCAAGGGGCCTCGTCTTTCTGGGGACAAGAAGGTGTATAGAATGAGTTAGGAGGTGGAAATGACAAGAACCTGCCGGCAGGGGACCCGAAGACCACCGTGAAGACTGGCTTCTACTCGGAGAGAGTTTGGAGCCCAGGAGAGGCATGTTCTGACACACGAATGGAGTGACGTCACTCTGACGGCTGAGTTGAGACCAAACTCAGGGAGAAGCATCTGTCAGATGCTGTTGCCCTGTTGCAGAGGGAGATGGGGATCCGCTAGGATCCTGGAAGTAGTGAGAGGCGGGACTCTGAAATGGGTTTCAAGCCAAGGCAGGTGAGAAGAGAGAGAGAGGAAGAAGCCAGAGGTTCTTGGATGCATTCATGACTTGACTAATCAAAGGGTCAGAGACACACCCATAGCCTCGCATGGCACTGTTCACCCCAGCCGAGACACGGAAGCAGCCCACACTTCCATCAGTGGAGGAAGGAAGCAGACACACAGCGAAGCTCTACCTCCCGTCTACAGCTTGGGGGACGAACCTGGAAGAACTGATACAGAACAACAAATACATGTCCTCACTTGTTAGTGGAAGCTGAAAAGGTTGATTTCCTACAGGTAGAAAGGCTGGAGAGAGGAGACAGAGAAGGGTAAGAGAATTAGTCACTGCGTAAAAGTTATGAATAAGTAGAGTAAGTTCTTGTGTCAGCTACATTGCCAATCCTGTGTTGTAATTTCTTTGTGTGTGTGTGTGTGTGTGTGTGTGTGTACATTATGCGGGTATACATGTTTGAGTGGTGGCATGTGTACAAGAAGACATTTCAATGTGTCTGCCCATGGAGGCCCAAGAGTGATAGTTAGAATCATCCTGGATTGTTCTTCTACCTTATTCCTTTGCTCGGGGGTTTCCCAGGCTTTGATTTCTAAGACTAGAATTACAGGATACCTACATATCTACTCAGCATTTCCTTCTCTGGCGTTTTATGTGAGATGTGGGATCTGAACTCAGGTCCTTTTGCTTGTAAGGCAACGGCTTTAACTGCTGAGTCATCTCTCCAGTCATGCATTATAATTTTAGTGTCACAGAAGAAGGGATTTTGAATGTTGCACTACAAAGAATAATCACTGCTTAGGGTGATGGATATGCTAATTCTTCTTGTTTGATTATTGTACAATGTATACATACATACATATGCATATGTTGCAGTTCGCCTGCATGGTTACTGACAAATCACCATCAGACAGCTTAAGGGAACAAGCGGTTATTTTCTCTTACAATTGTCTGGTTACAGTTCTCTGTCCAGCCTGACAGGAGAACACGCACCAACACCAGGGCCAAGGGAACTGGCCACACCATCTCTACCTAACAGCTGAGAGAAGGATGATTCTTACTTGCCAGACCGGCATGTCTGGCCAAGTGTACACAAAGATGCCAACTTTCTCAACCAGCTCTCTGTGTTTTACTCCAGGGTTTAGTCCTACCCACCATGGGCTGGGCCTTCTCCATCAGCTAGACAATCTCCTGCAGGTTTGCTGTGGACTTAACTCAACTACTAATTCTCTACAAATGTGTCCAGAGCTCAAACCCTCAACTGTCAAGTTGATACCTGTGTCTAACTATGACAGCATCAAAATATAACATTGTATTCTATGAGTTGCATAATCATGATGTGTTGTTTAAAAATAAAAAAGATTAAGGCCCAGAAAGGAAAGTAAATAGATGGATAAGACTGTTAGATATCATTCTTTATTTATTTTTATTGTTTGATACTTTCGCACCTATATGGAATGAATTTATGTCATCTTTACAGCCTTACAGCCCAGCCCCGTCTTTCCTCCTCTTCCCATGTCATACTTTATGCTTCCCAGCCAATCCTTCCTACTTTCACATCTTTCTGCATGTGCGGCCCACTGGGTTTCATCTGGGTGACAATGGGCAAGTGCCCACAAACTTGCAGAGGTGAGCATGACTGCATAAAGAGGCTCCCTTTTTCCTATCTGACATTAGCCTTAAATAGTCTGTCGGGGGGGGGGCTGGAGAGGTGGCTCAGGGGTTAAGCCTCTGCCTTGCAGGCGGAAGGTCCTGAGTTCAGATCCCAGACCCCACGTATAGATGCCAGGCGGAAGCAGGGGCGGCCTGCGTTTCTGGTCCTGGTAGAGCAGAGCCTGTGAATCCCAGGGCAGAGTAAACAAGGAGGAGGTGGAGGCAGTGGTTCCCAAATCCATCTGTGGTTCTACACACACACATACATACACACACATGTGCACACACGCATACACGTGCAATTGAATAAATAGTCTCTCGGGAAGATGTAGTGTCTCTTGAGATCTTTCCCCTTCTGTGGTGAAATGCTGAGGGGCCAACTACGGTGCAGGTCTCATGGATGTGGACATCGCCGCCTTGAGTTCTTGGGTGCCACAGCCCTATCGGGTCCACAGGACACTGTGTGAAGCACCTCTCCCCATCCTCAGGCTTTCACATTCCTGCTGTTCCCTCTCCCAGAAGGTTCCCTGAGCCTTTGGATGGGGAGGAAAACTGAGATGCAGAAGACAACTTCGGGGAATTGTGTCGCCAGGCTCGCACGAAGGCATCTTGTTCTGCTGAACTCTTCAGACGCGCCCTGGTTTGTTTTTTACTGAGGAAGAACAGATGACTAGAAGAGGAGAGGCAAGAGAGGGATGCGATAGGAGAAGCAACAGTTGGCAGAAAACCTGCAGGAGTTGGGGGGGGGGGCTTGGAAAGAGAAGAGAACCCAGACAGAAGGAGAAGTACATTTCCAGGGCCGAGCACAGTTGGGAGAGATCTGGTGTGCTGGAGTTGCAGGCCACTGTGTGAAGTGCAAGTGTGGCTCTCGGCATCCAGGAAAACCCCGAAACCAGCATAGAGGAAAGTACCAGCTGTCGGGGCTCCATGGTCTTCGGGTGCAGTAGAGCTGCACTAGGTAGATGAATGAAAGTAGAACAAATAGAAACCGTGACACTGAGACAAGGACAGAAGCAACAGCGGAACCCCAGGCATGTAAGATGCAGGACCGTTGATGAACTCAGATACCTGAGGGAGCGTGGGAAGAACTGTCAGCATGTGATTCCCAGGGCAGGGCTGCCAGAGCCAGGATCCCGCATGGTACGTGATTCCTTTGAGGTGCATAGTGGGTTGCTTGGCTAGCTGTCTGTGTCCCCTTTTAAATTCTCTGTGAAGACCCCCCTCTTTGTTGCCCCACACATACTTTTGCCTGGCATAAGGTTTCCATGCGCGGGTGATGTTCCTCCGCAGAAGTGTGCCGATTGCTGCAGGCTGAGCTGCCAAGCAGAGCTGTGATGGGGAACCAAAGGCAAGCGGGCAGTAAAAAGCATAGCTGCTGTTTTCACGGGGAAGCAAATGTGTCGGGCACATGGCATTCTAGCCTGTGTTCCTAATATAAATGCATCTCTCTCCCAGCATGAAGGAAACACATTGCATGTAAGAAATAGACCACAGCGAGTATGGGCGCTCAGGAAGCTGTAATTTACTATTTCGTTCTCGTTTCCTTTCACGAACGTTAACTATGTCTCACTGAGGTGTGACAGGTGACCAATTCATGCATCTTACCTCATGGATATAAATTGGGAGCTCAGTCCCTCTGGACAAAACAGAACCCCTACGTGCACTAAATCCATTCTTAAGAATTTTGCAGCACACCAACTTGGCATTTCATCCTTAGAGGAAAAGTAGCATCAAAAATTTAATGAAAGCACTAAAACTTCTAATTTTATAATGGTGGCCTCAAAACCATATCACCAAAGCCATTAAAGCTCAGGAGAGTCTTAGAACTCCACTGTGGATTTCCACTCTTTCTCACAATTCCACTCTTTCTCACAATTGCCCCATCCAAAGATGACAATTGAGAATATGAACTTAATTTTTACTTGACCCAGTCCACCATCTCTTCTAGGCTTTTCCTCTTCCTCCTCCTCCCTCTTCCTCCTCCTCTTCATCATTATCATATATTTGTATGTTTCAAACTGTAAATTTGCTTACTGAACTTCACTGAATAATTTTAATCAGATGTGTTACATTGTTCCCAGACAGTAAACTGGAATTCTCGGAAGCCGGCATCTAACCATGGGTGTTCATTTTTTTTGTTGCTCAACTCAGTAGTTTTGTCTTAAACTAAAGGACACTGCTCCAAATCTGAGTTGCTACATAGTTTTTGTAAATAAAGTTTTATTTGAACACAGCATAGATGGTTTACAGGACGCAGTTGGGTAGTTATGAGACCAAATGGTCTACGATAATTAAATGTTTGCTGTACAATCCTTCTTATATGTTTCCTATAAATTTTTCTATAGAAAAACTTTGCCCACAACTAGTTGAACCAATCAATGCTTAGGGACTTCCCATTCATATAGCCAAATACCAGTGGAAGGAAGAATTAGATTAGAGATCAAGAGTCCACTGAGGAGCTCCTAACCACATAAGGAGCGTATGCTGTCCTTTCTATAAATGTCTTAAATTCAGAATTTCTCCACTGAATTTCTGTAATGCAATAGGCAACTACACTGGCCAACCACCTTTATTTATAATTATTTTTATATTATTTATAATTAAGTTATTTGTATAGATTGTCACGAGGAGAAAAACTTTCCAAGTATTTCTGTCAAAATGCTCATGTCTGAAACAGTGTCACCTCCTGACATCTGTGGTTTCCATGACTGTGTCTATTCTTAGCTCCTCACACACCGTCAGAGCCTCCCGGGCTGCCTTATCCGATTACTGTGGGCTTTGGAAACCATGGAAGGATTCTGAAAAGACTGTTGTCCTTTATTTAAAGTGTTAGCGCCCCGCCTCCTTCTGTCCAGGGCTACAGGTGTATGGAGAAGCCCTCGAGTTAAGTCATCCTCCAAATGCTGCCATTTTCCCCCCATTGTTAATTTTCAAGTCCTAATTTCTCTCTGTCCCCAGAAAGAATGTAAACATTTTAATTCTTTCCACGGAGTGCTGTGGTAAGTTTTGTAGTTTCTGTGCCTCCAACAACCTATATTTAGGGAAGGAACATTTCTAATTCAATTCACAGCGTTGTCAAGAAACACCCCTATCTGCCTGCAAAGATAAGAGAAACACACAAGGGTACACCCCGATAGCGCTGCTTAAATAAATAACTTGTGGTGCCAGTGATTACGTACACGGGATTATTATATGTTTAATTGGCTAACGTGACAATTTGGAATTACTTCTAGTCACATTTAATTGGATTTGGACTCTCTAGAGAAAAGAAATAGAGAGGCCTTGCAAGGAAACAGTTATAAAAGTAAACTGTTTTTTCCAAAGGGTGCTAAGTAATGAATTAATATCCATTCCACGATAGTTTTTAATATCCCCTCAGCTTAATAAGACCAGTGCAGCGATTGTACATACATTGGATGCTAAGCTAATTCAATTAGACACAGCCTTGGGGGGAAGGGGCGTGTCTGTTGAATGGGAGGGATTTTTACTTTCAGTCTTAGAAAGGCCAGTGTCATGAGATGAACCATCTTTATCATTCACTCAGCTCAGTCTGAGGTGTGCTTGCGTGGCCGGGATCCAGCTCTTTGCTGTGCAGTGCTGGAGAGCATGCGTGGCATGGAAAGAAAGAAACTGCCCGACAGTTATGAACTGTATCTCGTAGGCCTTAGGGTCCGTTGTCTGCAAGTGCTGGACACTTAATACAAAAGCAAATACAGCAGAGCATCCCTTCAGCTTTTAAATAGTCTTAAACTTTACAAGTAGAAAACCCACCCAGAAGACAAGTGACGTGTGCCTTCGCCTATAGTCTTAGGGCTGCTACCGAAAAGTTCACCTATGCTCTCCATTCTAAGATGTGTTTTATGTTTTTGCCTAATTTGACTGGAGTTAAATTTGCACATTACAAATCCTCGGTGCAGTGTTGGTGCCGTGTTGGTGCCTCCTGCCTCTGACAGTGTTCCCTCTGCGCTGTATTTATGTTCTGCTGATCTGTTCCCGTTTCTAGGAGCGCCATGATTGCCGACTACATGTTCTGGCTGTGCGGGGGAAGCGAACAGGCTGTGAGCAAGCTCATCAAGCTATACTGGCAGGTAAAAACGGATGCGCCCACCTGGGAGGAGGAGAACAGGGCAGTCTTAGACCCAAAGTGAAGGATTGGTGCTCGAAGGTGGCTGAAAAGGTCACTCTGGTCATATCCACCAGAACGACCTCACCCAGTGGTACGGCTTTTATAAGGCGCTAGGTTTTCTGAGACTAACTCTAAGGGCAAGGAGTCAAGGTTGTTACCCTTGGTCCCTACCTGAGTTCTTCAACTCAGTATGAATTTCAGACATCCTGGAACTATTTTTCCAGGCACACTGCAGTAAGGACGCCATCCTTGAAGCACAGGTGTTGTACCTTCCTATATTCCTATTGGTTTATTGCCCATCAAAGTCAGACATCTCAAGTAACATTAATTATACAAGTGAAGCAAATGGCAAGATGAGAGGTATTTGTTGGGTGATGCGTACATGGAAGCACTGAACCCATAGCAAGCTATAAATCTTACTTGTCATTCGCTATTCAAAATGGCCACAAGAAGCCATCCCAAAGGACTGTTAGATATCACGAAAAAAGTCATCATTTCTTAGGCTTGTAAGAGAAACCTAGAAATTACTTGTTCAGCCCCCTCCCATCTTGCCCCATCTCCCTGTGACTTCTCAATAGGTTCTACTGAAATGGTTCAAGGCATTTAGTCTTCTGAACTAAACTACTGCTTCTTCTAAACCGACTTCCGCACACTGATAATTTCCACCAGTGGAGCCAAACTAAGCGCATGTCTAAATGTAACCTCTTCCAAGTGTCTGTCACTTCTTCCTCCCTGCCTTCTCTCCTCCAGACTTGGGGGTGGGGTTGATGGTTTAATTTCATTAAATATGAAATGATTTTAAGTTTTGTCTATTACTTTTGCCTCTGTGTGTGTGTGTGTGTGTGTGTGTGTGTGTGTGTGTGTATCAGAGGGCACTGTGTGTTCCTGTGGAGAACCAAGGGTGACTTTGGGAATCACCCTGGATTGCTTCTATCTTTTTGTTTCCCTCTGGGACTTCCCAGGCTCCGCCCACAAGGAGCCACAAGTGCAGGCCACCACTTATTTCACCTGGTGTTTTTAGATGCGACTTGGGATTTGACCTTAGGACCTTCTGCTTGCAAGGCAGAATCTTAAGCCCTGAGCCATCTCTCAGGCCCTAAATATGAAACTTCTGAAGCAACACCAGAATAAGAGATTAGTAGCCACCACCAAGCTACAACATATACTCACTGTGACTTGACCCCTAGATTTCTGGCTTTTGTATCACGCGTTGTCTTCCTTGGGCCTGCCATATAAAATTCTAAGTAATTTGTGTGTTTCCATTGAAAGATTTGGAATTCAAATTGCCTACTATAAAAATAAGGACTTTAAAATTTTAAATTTTCCCTGCTGTACTTAAAAGCCCATAGTGCAAAAGAAAGAAAAAAAAATGTGAGATTCAAATAGACAGTCCTCTAATGTCAGAAAGAGCTTCCTAAAGCAATGACATGTGAGTATGTAGAAATATACTAGAACCTACAGTAGTAGATATTAAAACCAAGCAAACAGGGCTGGAAAGATGGCTCAGGAGTTGAAGCCTTTTCTTTGCAAGCAAAAGGACCTGAGTTCGGATCCCCACATCCCATGTAAAAATGCCAGGTGAATATGGAAGGCAGAGCCTAGGAAATCCCAGAGCAAAACAACAAGGAGATAGAGCAATGAAGGATGATTCCCAATGTCACCCTCAGGTCTCCACAAGGACACACACTCAAGTGCCCTCTTGTATATACACACACACATATATACAGAGCAGGCAATATGATAGTGTGTGTACGTGTGTGTGTGTGTGTGTGTGTGTATTTGTGAATTTTATCTTAAAGGAGTCCAAAGATGTCTTGGAGAGGCAAGGAAGAGATTACATCCTGGCAAATAGTCATCAGGTCTGACACGATTCAATTTACTTATTTATTGAGGAAATATGTAGAGTTATCTGCTGTGTTTTCAGTACTAAGCTAAAAGAAATGCATCTGATGTTGGCATAATATAAGACAAATTAAGACCTTGAAACTTGTATAAATTTAAACATTTTATATTTTATGAAAATGTTTCATTCCTTGAGCTTTCAAGAGCATAAATGCCTCATTTTACATATATGAAACTAAGAAAGCAATCTCCACCTGAAAATGCATGCATGCTTGCAATAGTAAAAATGAATGCAGCAAATCCTTTATTTGCTGTTTGCTATTAACCAACAAGAAAAGCACCGTCTTCTTAGTGTTCTTCTCCTGATTTAATTGGAAGTCACTTGTATAGTGAAAAGAGCCTGGGAAATCCCAGAACAAAGCAAGAAGGAGGGAGAAGCAATCCAGGATGATTCTCAAAGTCACCCTTGGTTCTCCACAGAGACACACAGTGCCCTTTGATACACACACACACACACACACACACACACACACACACACACACACCCATGCTAAATAAACAAACAAATAAATAAATACCAAGGCCTTGCTTCAATAAGAAATTGAATGTTCATCTCCTCTTTAAAATGTAAGTCACACATAGAGGATGAAGAAGGAAGTGTCATGACATATATATTTGCAAACAAGGAAGTGTAATGATGTGTATGTATGCAAACAAGGAAGTGTAATGACATGTATGTATGCAAATAAGGAAATGTAATGACATGTATGTATGCAAACAAGGAAGTGTAATGACATGGATATACGCAAAGGCCATGATGACATTCACTGCTCTGTAGGCTAACTTAAAGTATAAGATCAGAAGCTACTTTATTAAAGATGGCCTCTACTTTAAGATAGTTCCATTTATGAATTTTTTTTCCCTTTACTTGCTTTTCACTGCCAGTGTGACATTCAACAGCTTACAGGAGATGGTCAGTACTTCACTATGAAATAGCCTTTGCATTGGAACAGCTGTGTAACCACAGGCCAATGTGAGTGTTCTCAATATACTCAGGTAGGCCAAGCTAAGCTGTGGTGTTTGATGGGCAAGCTGTAGAAAGGCACGCTTCCAAATGTCTGTGAAACATAACCCCATCACAAATCAAGGTACATCTGTTTTCTTCCTCTTCAAGGATATAAGATCTCACTCCCCTAGTTCCCTTAGAGATCTCAAGCCAGAAATGGAGACTTCCAGAGCGTAAACACTTTAGCGCCGATCTCCATGCACTTCGTAGATGATTAATACACACATTCTGAAGTGCGAAAGAACTGACCTGCACTTTGGCGTCCTTGGGGACACCCTTTCCCTGTCTTAGAACACTTAACCATCAGTTGGCGCAGGGAAAGGAAAAATTTCATATGCCACAAGACACCTCACACTGGGATATAGCAGTCGGAATAAGTGTTTGCACACGTCCCTTTGTAGAGGGATTGAACATGACTCACATGACTGCGATCATGTGCAGTGTTGCTGTGGCATAGCAGTGCATCTTCTGCCAGGCATCCTTATGACCACACCTTGTGACTTCAGTGCCATCCTGGGCTAATTAGTGACAAGGGAAGTGCCACACCGATGCTATGGAGCCTCCATGCCCCATCACGGAGAGAGATGGCCCCACCCCTTCCCAAGCAGTTCATGACTCTTACTGGTTGTCTGAAGAGGGTGCTGCTTTCCATAATGGTGTAGCCACTGGGGGACCAGATAGGCGAGGGGGTTCAAGGGAGATTGCAGAGGGTGGTCAGGTAAATGGAATCATGATACACTGTAGATGTCAAACATCAATTATAATTAGCATGGCAAGGGCACAAATGGGAAGTACTCAGTTAAGCTGAGAATTAGTTAATGGTTGCTTCAAACTAGACGCCTGATGGTAGTGCGACAGATAGATCCAGCTGGAAACTCTGTGCTACCTCTCAAGTCTCAGGTCCTCTGTCTAAGGCTAGATGAACAGGGCCACGTGAACAAGCAAGCTTCCCTCTTGCAGCCACCAAGACGTTGGTCTTTTGTCTGCACTTATCTTTTGCCGGGTGGGTATCTGAGCCACCCCTGGCTTGCGCAGCTCAGGAACGTGTAGTAGCAGGCAGAGCCCCACATAAGTGCAGAGCAGCCCCCTGAACAAAAGGAGCTACCTGTCATCAGTCCCTGCCTTAACTGTTCTTGATTTTCCTAGTCGTCCTGCGGCCTCGGAACCCACTGAGATTTAAATTCAGTTTGCAAGCATCCGCTTAGAACCGTACACACACACACACACACACACACACACACACACACACACACACACGTGCTTATTTATCGCACTGCATTGCAAGTTAATCTACATGTAGTCAAAATACTAAAGCAGCAGCTACAAGAATTATGATTTTCTCACTGCTGTGAGAAAGTTGCGGCAATTTTTCTGATAGACGAAATTGAAATGTTTGACATCACATCGGTTCCATTTTCGTGTCAGTCAGTAAGCATGTGAAGGCTGCTGTTGTTATCAACTGGCAGGATCTGAGATCACCTAGGAGACAAGTCTCCAGCACACCTGGGTGAGTATTTAAATCGAGTTAGCCTCTGGACCCTGCCTGTGGGGGATTGTCTGGACTGGGCTAATGAGGTGGGAAGACACGCCTTAAATGGGCGTGCACCAGTCGCTGGGTGTGGCCCTGGACTGCAGAAAAGGGGAAGGTTATAGCCTTGCTCCTTCCTGGCCAGTTTTGCCCCCAGGACTTCTCCACTAAGATGGGCTCTAACCTCAGTCTGTGAGCAAACAATTAAACCCTTTCTTTGTGACTTTTTATTTTACTTACTTTTCATTGCAAGTGTGGCATTCAGCAGTTTACATGAAGTGGCTGGAACTGCATTATAAATATGTTATTACAGAACTCTGTGTAACCATGGGCTGGAAGGAACAACTTTAAGTTGCTTCTATTCAGGATATTTTATCTCAGCCACTGATAAAGTAACTAGGACAAGTAGTGAAAGGTGGATTCTCAAGATCTGTGATGATGAGCAGACTCACAGTCTTTCCTATGATTCGACACCCATCGAGAAATACCAGAGTTTTCTATTTGAGTTCATACTGCCTCAGTTTCAAGTCTTGGCGCGCGCTTGTGTGTGTGTGTGTGTGTGTGTGTGTGTCCGCAGTTTCCTCCAGTGTTAAAAGTGGACAGAAAAGAAGACTTTATGAGAAATAAGCTACTTGTCGGGCTTCTGTCTGCTTTTCTCTGGAAACTTTCAAGACTCTCAGTCTCATATGTGGGGTTATAAATTCATAGTTGACGTCAAACAACTGGTTTAAAGTTTGCTGAAGAAAGAAAAAAAAGGAAAGGAAAAAGAGAGAGAGAGAGAGAGGAGAGAGAGAAAGCTGGGTGGTATGATTTTTTTCCAGCAACATCGAAATTAGTTAGCCAGAGCATCTTTTACTCCAGAGATTTGCTGATACATCAGCCATCGTAAATCTCCATCCTGGAAAAAAAAAAAAAAAAAAACTTATTAGCAAATTCTTCTGGTTCATTTTTTTCTGGAAAAAAAAAATTACCACATGAAATCGCTTGTGCCCCTCTTCTCTGGATTGCCAAGGAACTTCTCAACAGGAAAGAATTTCCCGGTCAGGCTCTTGCTCTCTGACAAAGAGCCCTTGAAAAGGCGCTGATTGGAGCGCGTGGCTCTGGGGGGGGGGCAAGGACTGTCGCTGCAGGAGCGGAAGCCCTCCCTCCCTGGGGGTCGCTGCAGCTGCAGACTGCAGCCCCCGCCTGCAGGGAGAGCCTCACACGTGGAGCCTCGAGGCAGCAGAGGCTGAGGCCGTGCAGCTGCACAGGTCCACCATCTGTGCGGAGAACACCAAGCTGCCCCGACAGCTGGAGTTGTTCTTGGCAATGCAACATCCCCGTCTTGGAGCTATGGGGCCTGCGTGGTTCCCAGAGGCAGCTCGCCAAAGGTTGTTTTTACTCCAAGGACAAAACCAGGGAGTTTTGAGACCAGAGGATTTTCCCTGTCACACCCTCAAAGATGAGGCTGCGGCCTGTGGTCTCCTAACGTCTCCTGCATCAGGACTCCAAAAAGTGTCCACTGTTGCTAGAGCCCCCCTTCTCCTCCATAGTGGGGCCCAGTGACGCTCCAAGCAAAGGAAGAGCCCCCAGATCTCTTGTCATCTAGAACACGTCAGCCTGCTTGGTAGCCATGTTAATGATCAGACCAAAAATCACAGTTCAGTTCATGTTTGTCCTTAATAATCGCCCCACAGAGGGGCTGCGATGCAACAATCCACACATGTCAAAGAGAAAGTGTTGGAGCACAAATGCAGTAAGAGACTCGATCAAGAGACGCTATCTGCGTGGCTCATTACAGTGCTCTGTGTTTACTGTCATCAACCTCCTGCTGGGCCTAAATTATAAATTCAGCTTCCTCAGAGACTGTGCATGTAGGAAAAAGTCCTAATATCTATAGAGTTTGATACTATCCAAAGTCTCAGGCATCTGTTGGGGGGCTCGGAATGTTTTCTCAGTCAAGGAAAGGGTGCAGTTATATTCTACCATGAAATATTTACCAGGAAGAATCAACAGAACTGCAACATACTTAAAATACATAGCACTCGTTAACCTTTCTTCCGCAATGTCATCAAAATGCAGCTCAATAATTATTTGTTAAGTCAATTGGACCATTAAGTACTAGTTTGACATGAAATTGAAGCCAATAATAGACGACATGGAAATATTTCTCACATCATTGTTTCATAATTAAGGAATTTAACGATTACATAAGGAAATGCTAATTGCCCTGACTTGATCGTTGTACATCGTGCATCTATCAATGTGCACAATTATGTGCTGATTCTAAAGCATATACGCACATAGATACACATGTGTATGTGCAAGAAGAGTCAAGTCTAACACGCTGCATGCCATGTGAGTCTCAGTGGTTGCCCTGGAAAGTGAGAACAGCACAGAGGAAGTGGGAACTTTAGTGGTTATGCATCAACTCAGATTTTTCTATACCGGCAACTTAAGCTTTAAGTTGGAAGTGTGCTTTGGTTGTGTTTGGGATTCATGGGGTACATGGACAGGGCTACTGAACCCTAAAAATAATTGGGAGTTCAGATTAATAATGAAAATTAACTGTCTCGTGTGTGTGTGTGCGCGCGCGCGCGTGTGTGTGTGTGTGTGTGTGTGTGTGTGTGTGTGTGTGTGCACTGTGTATGCCTGGGGAGGCCCACAGATGACTTTGTGAATCATCCTGGATTGTGCTATCTTCTCTTTGCTTTGTTCTGGGGTTTCCCAGACTCCACCTTCCAGGGCCAGAAGTACAGGGTGCCACCATTTCCACCTGGTGTTTTCACGTGGGATCTGGGATCCAAATTCGGGTCCTTTACTATTGAGGCAGAGGCTTATCCCCTGAGCCATCTAGCCAAAAAGACTAACTTTTTCCCAGTTGATTCATTGTTTTTCATTTCAATATTGCAAAGTCATGCCAATGTTCATCATTGACTTGGTGAAAACTTACATTTCAACTTTTAGAATAAAAATAGACTCTACAACGTGAAATTACAGACAAAGTAAGGTCAAGGAACCACAGACATTGGTCATTATCTTTAGCAAAATACCTACATTTTCTAAAGAAAAAAAATGTTTTCCTAGAGATTTGCTTCTCTGTGGAAAGAAAAATTTTTCACAGAAAGGAACAAAGTAGAAATACCACATGAGGAGTTGTTTTATGGTCAGTTTATCTAACACAGAGTTTCTACAAGATACAAAAAATGAGTCCAGGTACTCAAGTGTTTGGATTAGATATAAATAGAGAAACACTAAAGTAACTTACTCAGAAATATTTCTCTATCAATTATCATGTACTGTGTTTCAACTCCCACCGTTGGCACCTAATTTCTAGTCAGCCTTGGGTCAGTTGCAAAATACATTTGCTCTGGAAGCACTTAACTCAGTAGTGGGTGACCTCTGGCTCAGCTGTGGACACGAGGTCATCTGGTCTCCTGGGGAACATGAAAGCAGAGCCTCGGAGGGCAGGCAGAGCACCAGGATGCCTTGTGGTCGGGAATGTAGGGTGTGCAGGAGGACCCCATGGGCAGAGGACTCGAAGGCTTGTTTCATGCAGGAAAGAAGTGGGTGGAGGCCAGAGGCGGGGAGCCCCGCCTAGGATTGGGGAGGCAGAAGCTGCCAGAACTGTGGGTCTCGATCCCCTCCTGCTGCATTTCTGACACCAGAACTCAGTTTTGGAAAAGTCACCACCACGGACAGTGCTGTCTGGATGAGCTGCTGCTGTAATAACACGACGCAGCTAAACCCTTGCAAGACCCGGTGGCTCTCCCAGCTTCAGCCGACCCAGGCTGGTCTTGGCCAGCCTTAGCTCCAAGCTTCAGAGCGACGCATGGGCCGCACTTTCCTTCCCATCTCCTTTGACCCACAGTTACCTGGCTGCGTGTTCCTTCCAGGAGATGTAGGATTGACTGCAAGGGAGAGAGCCAAACTTCCTGCACACATTTCCATCCTCTCCTCCTGGCTTGCTTGCGAGCCTCACCGCATCCAAGGGAAACCACGGGAACAAGCCCCTGAGCCACACAAGTTCCTGTGCCCCCCACAGAGCCACCTCAAAGGTGTGGGCATGACGTTGCTGCAGCAGGAGGGGATTGAGTTCAGTCTGCGAGTGCTTTGGGTTCTGCTTCCCCGGGACAGGTGTAATCCTAGTCAGAGCTTCTCAAGTGGCCGACTGCACAAACCATTTGCAGAAGCACTGCAAATAGTGGTTCCCAGAGCTTAGTGGGGTCCTCTAGCCCCTTTTCCTACCAGGTGTTTCTGATGTGCACCCTTTGGACTGAATGTCCAGGTGGGCGCTTCAAGTTTATTAAGGTGCTGACCAGCTTAGCCTACTGTGCAAGACCAAGAAAGCCCCAGGGGAGTCTCACTGTCTTTCTGAGTGTGGCAGAGTCTCCCATGGGGCTAACAATCAGGGCCCTCCCCTAGCCACAAGTGCCCTCGAGGCTTCGCAGTTTCCTGCACACAGTGTGCCAGTTAGAGAGCTGTGAGCACTGCAGTGTTTGTAAGTCCCTTGCTGGAACTGAAATTTGTCGTGTTAAGATGAGCAATATGAAAATTCCCGTTTTATGAAGTCTCCTATTTTTTTGGCTGGAAGGGCAGGCTAAGGAGGAGGTGGCCACATGGAGACGCAAGGCAAGAGAGCCGCCTCCTTTTCTGGCTCCCAGGAAAAGATAAATGTGGAAATGAATTTCTCATCTCATTATTCATTCGTGTTTATATATTCTTTAATGATATGTTCCCATGGTTACCAGCGTTGTTAAATGCTGCCTGTGTTTCGTTGTGCTTTGATGCTAATTTGAGGTAGCAGTGTCAGTCGGAAGGGCTCGCTCCAGCTGAAAGATGTCATTGAGGCATTTTTTTTTGATCTAAGGTCGAGTGTTTCTGGGAAGGAGATAGTGACCGTGACATCACATGTGGGTCAGATAATTTTGTGCCGGTCCTTAGTGATATTCTTGAGCATCCCAGGTATTAAGTAGGGAGGAAGAAAGGAAGAGGCAGAGAAGAAGGGAAAGAAAGAAGGGCGTAGCTATGCCGAACCATGCACGTACTTCAGTTAATGTGCATATTTCAGTATTGTGGTCTACATTTGACTTGGCCACACTGTCGAGAAGGCCACAGTTTCTTCTTCACCTCCCTTCACCCCACATTAGCCCCTCCTCAACCCCACATGGACAGTCTGCACCGGTGGAATACTCAGCTACCTTACCTCCAGGAAGGGGTTGCAGAATGAGCCTCTCCGTCCCCTGCGCGAGCTCCGCCAGCCGCAGACGGCACAAGAACCTCAGGGAGGAGTCTCTCCTGCCCAGGCCTCAGAATGTGCCTGGCCTCAGGCAGCGCACAGCCTTTAGGCCCAGGCCTCTCGCAGCGCGTGGATCTTGAGAAACAGAGACATCCTCCAGCAAGAGAATCGGTCCTCAGTCACTGCCTGCCAGCATCTTCTCTAGTCTTAAGATATGTGTGGCTTGTTTCTTTTTGCAACCTGTTGTCATTTGCCTGCGTGGTGCTGAGAAACTCATACCCAAAGAGCTTAGGGGAGAATAACAAGGTTTTATTCTTTCTTAATGATTCTCAGTTACAGCTCTAAGTCCAGCTTGGCAGGAGAGCTCACACCCTCACCAAGGATTGCTGAGAGAGGGACACACCTCACTTGCCAGGCTGTGACTCTAAATATGTGGAAGTCTGCCAACTTACTGAACCACCTTTCTCCATCTTATCCACCTGCAGGAGGGTGGGAGGGATGGTCCCACCCCCTATGGGCGGGGTCTCCCCACATCAATCAGACAGTTTCTTGCAGGTCTGCTCAGGGCTTGCCTTAACTACTAACTCTTCACAGATGTGCCCATAGCTCAGCCTTCAGCCATCAGGGTGACACCTGTGTATTTAACTAGTGCACAGCCATGCAGGTCACAGAGGAAGATCACAGAAAGGTCACATCATTCAAAAGCATGTTCTTTTGCTTCTTTATTCGGTGTTTTGTTACTGTTTTTGCTTTTTATATTCTAGAAATGGTTTTGAAGTCTCCTGTTGATTTTGAAAGGAAGAAAAAGTAACCTCTACATTTCCTTTTCTCCTTTGAATAGGACATGGGTATTAGAGATATGAGGGATAGCCTGAGCCACTTTTTACTCTACTTGGATACATTTAGGTCCAGCTGTCTGACCCCCACATTCCTGTGGCTCTTCTAATCCTGAGATTACTTTGTTCACGCAAAGATTTTTCTTTTCAGTTTCAATTTTTGAGCATGATATTTCCCCCTTTGTTTTTATTTGCATCTTATAATCAGAAACCATTAAGAGCAAAACCAAACTTAGAAGTTTTATGGCTGTCTCTTATTCTTCCCATAGATTTTATGGGTTATTGATTTATAAGCCTACGGATAAATCAAGGTCACTGTTGTTAGCAGTTGGAGATGTAGAAAAGCTATTCCACAAAATCACCCAGGTATAAGATCATCTGCAAAGTCTAATAAGCTTTCAGCGTTTTTTATTTATGTTCATTCATCCTTTCAGCAGGGTTACACATCAATTAAAAATACTTCTCTTTTCTTCAGTTCAATGGTTGTGTTTCCATAGCTGGCTTTTGGGAACTGCTGGTCCCCAGAGAGTTGCATCGTTGTCTCTTTCATAACAAGGGTCTCTTCGCCTAAATAACGAGACCTTGGCATTTCAAATGTCAGCCTTTAGCATATGACATATTTGATTTTTCCCAGGATCATAAATTAATGCAAAGATAGCCTGTTTCTTTACAAGAAAGCATAAGTGCTGCTACGTGCAGCTCTACCTGAAATAGGAGTCAGCCATTTATGGGGAGCAGTGACGGCCAGAAGCCCTCGGGAAGTGATTTGAAGCCAAACCTAAAGCATCAAGGCGCAAGTCTCTTCTGCCCCGGAAGCCTGCGTCCATCAGCCGCACAAGCTGCACTTGCGAGCACAGGGCCTTGGAGCCATGGGGGGGGTAGAGCCTGCAGCAGCCATATATGAAGCAAGTCGGGGCTACAGCCAGAGACCACACAGGTAACTTAGAATGTTACTGTAGGTGCTTGAAAGTAACGCTTCATTTCATTTAATGCTACCTAAGCCATAGTTTGTTCTTACTGCAGAACATACAGAAATATACATGTTGCATCTCGCCTGATGGTTGCTGAAAATGACTATCAAACAACTTAAGGAAACAAGGGATTTATTTTTTTTACTGACAGTCTGGTTACAGTCTGTAGTCTAGTTTGACGGAAGAGATGCACCAACACCAGGGCTGAGAGAACTGGCCACACCATTTCTATGTAGTGGCTGAGAAAGGGACGATCCTTACTTGCCAGACTGGGATGTCTGGCCAAAAGTACACAAGGATGTTAACTTCCTCAGCCAGCTCTCTGTATTTTATTCCAGGGCCTAGTCCCACCCATCATGGGATGGGCCTTCTCCATCAGCTAGACAATTTCCTGCAGGTTTGCTCTGGGCCTAACTCAACTACTAATTTTCTACAAATGTGCCCAGAGCTCAAACCCTCAACTGTCAAGTCGACACCTGTGCCTAACCATGACACTCCACCCCTCATCAACTTGACACAAAACAGCACTTTTAAACTGTAATGTTCAATTCTTGTCCCCATAGGTGTTATTTTATGTTTATAATATAAATACATTTAATTTTATTAATTCTAAAAGTTCAAAAGTTAAAAGTTTCTATAATTCAATTTAAAATGTCAGTCATTAAAAGTTCAGTTATTAAAATATTGGAACGGAAAATCTTTCTTTAAATATCCCAAATCTTTTAACTGTAGGAGTCTATCAAGTCAAAATAAGTTAAATGCCCCAACACAGACAAAACATCAAAATACAATCATTGACACAATAAGAAAATATTAAATTAAGATCAGAGTCCAGCAAATCAAATATTGCATCCTTTACTTCAATGTATATCTTCTGTTGCTCATCATGTAGTTACAGTGGCTCAAAGATTCTAGGCATTCTCAGTCCCTATTTGCAGTTCAAAGTTGTAGAAGCAGAGTTCCTCTGAACCAGGCTGAATCTCCACTCACAGTTGTCCTCAGCATGCATTCCATGGTTTTGGCATCTCCAATAACACTCTGGGTTCCCCTCTGTAGCCATAAACTTTACCTTTCCTTGCAAGAACTCTGGCTTTGCCCTCAGGCTGGCCTCACCTGCCAGCCAAGAGAGAGAAAGCAAATGCTTGGTAGAAAGCGATTAACAAAGTTGTGAACTGGGCCACGTCTCAACCCTGTCACTAAGTAACTCTGGGTACTAGTATGTACACCCCAACCCAAACCCACCAGTCAAGAAACACCATCAAAACAACACACCTTACCCCGCTGTGACGGCACATGCCAGAATCCCAACAAGTATGAAATCGCCTGAGCTATACAACCTCGAAGTAGATGAATTAAATAAAACGGCATCCATTTAGGGACAGGAATGCTTTCCTTCACGTGACTAAATGTTTAGAGAGAAAACACAGGATAAGCGAGCCCCAGCCTGTATTGACATATACCACCAAGCACAGAGGCCACGGCCCGTTGGTAGCATCCAGTTGTCTTTAGGAAATAGTGTCAGGTCAGGTAGCTAAGGATTCCTTTGGTGACTCACGTTCCCACATGAAGAAAAAAAGCTCTGTGACCCCCTGAAGTGTCTGGAAGCTGCTGAAACCCACACTTGTAACTCCGGGTATTTATCAGCTGCCGTTTCCCAAGGAAGGTACAAGAGGAAAAGTGTTGACAGTTGCCAAAACAAAACATAATTTAGCTATTTATAAGGTATTGGTGTTATATCATTGAATAAGGTAGACCACCCAAGCATGTTAATATGGAGGTGCCTTTCTGTATTATGCTTTAGTATAGTTTGTATAAACTTCCTCTGAACCGGTCATATTAATCAATGGTATATCCCAGTCTGCTGAGACACTAATGTCAGTCAATGGTATATCCCAGTCTGCTGAGACACTAATGTCAGTCAATGGTATGTCCCAATCTGCTGAGATACTAATGTCAGTCAATGGTATGTCCCAATCTGCTGAGATACTAATGTCAGTCAATGGTATGTCCCAATCTGAGACACACTAATATCAATCACTGATATGTTTCAATCCACTGAGACACCAGGCGTGACTGATGAGTGTTCCGTTGTAGGTTAAGGCTCTTACAGTTGTGGTTTGATTTGGTCCCTTTGTTCACCTGTTAGCAATGGGAGCCTGACTCTCGTTGTTCTTGGAGACAGGGATGAGATACTGATGGAGGAGAAAAGGAAAATAGCTGCTTCATCTGCAGGAGTTTACAATCTAATCAGATTTGCTTCATCTGCAGGAGTTTACAATCTAATCAGATTTGCTTCTCAGAAGTTCTACTGTTACAGGAGCTCAACAAATGACCATCATTAACTAAATAAATTCCATTTCTTACGTCTCAAAAAATACACATATATATCAACTATTGAAAATAAAAGCGGGGGATTTTTAGAAATTTTCGGTATTAAGTTCTGGTATTATTCAATTAAGAGAAACATCATATACAATCAAAACTCTAATCTGTAATCAAACACTTAGTGGTTGAGGCAAGGGAGAGTGACTCAGAGGACTATATGCATAGTGAGATCCTGTGTCTGAGACAAATGGAGGAAAATGACCATAACCAAATCGATTAAGAAGTAAGAAACGAGGACGTGCATGTGCCTTCATGGACATGTGTCATAAATGCTTGTGTGCACTGAAATCATACAGTATTCACATAGGCTACAAAACTAAAGGAAATTAAAATCCTTTCGAGTTTAAAGTTGTATTTATTATGACTTCAAAAACAGTAAGTATTGCAAAATCAAGAATTCAGACCAGCTGTATAAAAATCTGTTTACATCTGGGCTGGAGAGATGGCTCAGGGTTTAAACTCTGCCCACAAGCAGAAGGTCCTGCATTCAGCTCCCTGGTCTCTCCAGGCAAAAATAGTGGCAGCCTACATTCCTGGTGGATGGAGCCTAGAAAACCTCAGAGGGAAGCAAAAAGGAGGTAGAAGCAATCCAGGATGATTCCTAAAGTCATCCTTGGTCCTCCACAGACATACACAGTGCCTTCTGACACACACACACACACACACACACACACACACACACACAAAGTAGATAGGTAGATAGATACATAGGTAGGTAGATAGATAGATAGATAGATAGATAGATAGATAGATAGATAGATAGATAGATAGATAGATAGTAATAAACCTATAACAAATTCATTTACTTGAATATGATTAACCCAACCATGTAATTTTTAGCAGTTTCCAGACAATGCAAATTAAACGTGAATGCCTTATTTACACCTTAGGAAGAGACCTGTAACTTACATTCCTGGATTAGCAGATGTACCAGCAATGCTACAGAGAGTCACTAGACAAAGACTTGCAAAGAACTCACAGCAAATGTTATCTCATAGACAACTCCGTTGGGCCAGGAAGCTGCTTGAGTGACATTGTTCAAGTGCAGACAAGGGCAAGCAATTCATCATTATGTACTGTATTCTGACACGCTACTATATGAATAAAATCATAAAAGTATCAGTCCAGGCTCTTGCATAAGTGACAGAGCAAACAAGTTTATAGAGAAATAAGATATTTACAAAAATCTGCTCTGTGTCTCAAGTCATCGAAATCTTCCCGATTACATTAATATGTAGTACATATTTTTATAGACTTATTTACAGGAATTAAATTTGAAAAGTAACACTTTATAAAATTTTATTGTTGTATTTTCCACCAAACTATTACCACCATTAAAAAGTGTTATTAGTTATCTAATAACAAAGAGGTATGTTAGCCACTAAAGATTAAGTCCCATCTCAACTCCATAGCTTGCAAAAGAAAGTTTCCCTTGAATTTAATAACAATTTCTCCAGAACAGAGCAGCCATAATATTCAGTCATTTGTAATATCTCACTAGATGGATTGCATGAGGATTAAAGAGACTTTATAAAAGCCTTTGTCACGATGCTAAGTGGAAGATTATTTCATTTCTTCCAGTGCTTTTCCTTTACTTTTTTAAGACATAGTAAATAAAAATAAATTATGAGTGAGATTTAAATTTTCATTTCATGTCGCTTCTGTATTAAGGTAGATTAATTACTACAACATTGAACCCCAGAATTTCAGTTAGACAGTCAATTGATTCCTTGCTCACAGTGGAATCTTTTGTCAGCATTTGCTGTTGATTCACTGTGGTGAAGCGGGAACCTGTGCTCCGTCCTGTGCGTGGCTGATGTTCTTCTTTGTGTCCTGGGATCCTTCTCTTTTTATTTACTAAATTTTTTTCTGGGGATTGAACCTTGGGAGTCTTGCATACTAGTAAAAAGCTGTACCACTGGACTGTATCCCCAGAGTTACATACACCCCCAAATCCTCTTTATATTTTGAGATAGAGTCTCACCAAGTTGTCTTTGTGTGTGTGTGTGTGTCTGTGTGTGTGTGTCTGTGTGTGTGTGTCTGTGTGTGTGTGTGTGTGTGTCTGTGTCTGTGTTCCTGTGGAGGCCCACGCATGACTTTGGGAAACATCCTAGATTGCTCTACTGCCTTTTTGCTTTGTTCTGGAGTTCCCCAGGTTCTGCTTTCCACGGCCAAAAGTGCAGACCAAAATTCTCCATGGACTCTGGGATTCAAACTCAGATCCTTCTGCTTGTGAGGCAGAAACTTTAACCCCCGAGTTATTATCTCTGCAGCCTCCAGTTGTCCATTTTGACTTTCAACTCATTCTGTAGCCCTGGCAGGACTTGAACTTGTGACCCTGTGCCTCAGCTTCCCAACTAGTTTGAGTAACACGCCTAGGCCTGGGGCCTGGTTGGGAGTTCTTGTTCCTCAGACACCTTCAGCAGAGAAACAAGATAAGCAGAGATCCCAGGCCAGGCAAGGAAGTTACCTTCTACCTCCTCCAGTCACCTGTGAGAGTCTCTGAAATTCTTGTCGTGGACCCAAGAGGTGCAGTCAAAGGAAATGCATTATAATATAAAAGACTAGTTCTCTGAAGTCTATAAAATTAAAAATCTGTTCATCCTTAGAAAGCCCCGCAAAGCCTTCCCAAATCACAATGAATTAGGCTGGGAAATTCCCTAGGTTCCTTCCACATCTAATTTCCTAAGTAAATCAACTTACTGCGATTGTGGTCAGGCTAATACTATGAGCTATGAAGAAATAATTTGATAGCCTAAGGTGATTTGATTATATTTTCTAATTAGAAGTGGCAGTATTTCTACTTACTGAGCCACTGTCACAGCCAAAAGTTGGGGAAACGGTTTGCATATCCCTACCAAGCGAAAATGCTTGAGGGGCAGAATGGCTGTTCTTTGGAGTGCCCCAAGTCTATCAGGAAGAACTGATCTCTTAGTTTGGGGGAGGGAAAGAAACTTTTTCATGTTGTATTTTCCTCTATTTTCATTTCTTGTCTTTAAACTGTCATGGTAACGTCTCTCTTAGGCAATTATCCGGCACCAGTGGTTTTCCAAAGTCAATGAATGGCGCTTCTTACTTAGCCAAGTTACCGTCGTAGCGTAAGTGAGCTGCCCACATGTGGTTTTGCTTTATGGGACTGTGAGGTTTAAAACTTGATCAGTATGAGTGTAATGATAGAGACTTGAACCAC
Source organism: Typhlomys cinereus (assembly GCA_023101885.1). Taxonomy (NCBI): domain Eukaryota; kingdom Metazoa; phylum Chordata; class Mammalia; order Rodentia; family Platacanthomyidae; genus Typhlomys; species Typhlomys cinereus. The sequence continues at coordinate 8,736,566 of JALPQD010000049.1, forward strand.
AAAGGTGGACACCTAATGCCGCAGCTTCATTTGAGTAACAGGCAAGGGAACATCCCTAGCAGCTGCTCCTTTTATATCAGGGCACATGGGCAAGTTGTTCTGCACACAGGCAGCATCTGCCAGCATCTGAGAACTCCAGCAAGGGAGGGGGCGGCAACCACCTGCATTTAAGCCATTAAATGAAAAGCACCACTGGGAATCTACCATTTCACTACAGCTTTTTTTGCAGATGTGTACATGTGTGGGTGTGGGAGGATGTATGCATGGGGGGGAAAGTGTATGTGTGTGGAGGGGTGTATGTGGGGGGGACTGTGCGTCCCAGGGGGTATATATGTATCCATGATTACATAGGAATATTCTAGTTTTTTAGGATTACATAAGAATGTTTTAATTTTTTAATCCATAATTGTAATTTTCACAAGAGTTTTTGTATTATGAAATACAAAGCTAATTCTAAATTACTGAATGAGAACAACTATATGGTAACTAATCAAATATTCTAAAGAAACGACAACTTTCTTAATAGACACAGCTCACCAGTCAGAACCAAAACTGACCAATAGCAAGGAAAGAAACTGAGTGAATAATAAAAAGCATCCCATTTTAAAAAATGGCTTCATTTGCTGAGTTAATTCTGCTAATCACTAAAAGAACTAATATCAGTTCTTCCTGATGTATTACCAAAAAGAGAGAGAGAGTTCTTCCAAGCATTGTATTCGAAGCCATTATTGTCTTGATACCAAAACCAAAAGACACCAAAAACATAGATGTAAAAGTCTTCAACAAATACTAGCAAACTAAGCACAAAAGCACATTTGGACGATTATTCGCCATGGCCAAGTGGGATTTGTTCCAACACACAGGATGCAGCCACAAATTGATGAATGTGCTACAACCAATCAACAGGATGCAGATCTTCTCCTGGCAAAAATGTAAACTAATGCAGCTACTGCAGAAATTAGCATGGCTGATAAAAAAAAAAAAAACTAGAAATAGAACTACCATAAGATCCAGCTGTACCACTCCAGGACATATAGCCAAAGGTTAGATACTCAAGTCAGCACACAGCTAAAATACTAAGGCATCCATGATAAGCACTATTCACAACAGCCAAGATAAGAAATCAACCTGGATGCCCTTCAACAAAAGACTAGATAAAGAAAATGTAGCATATATATAAAACAGTTTTATCTGACCAAAAAAAAATGGAATTGTGACCAAAAAAATGGAATGGATGGATTTGGAGATCATCATGTTAAGAGAACAAGCCAGATTTAGAAAGACAAACACATTGTCTCTCATATGTGGATTATAGAGAATTTGTGTGTGTGTGTGTGTGTGTGTGTGTGTGTGTGTGTGTGTGTGTGTGTAGAGTGGGGATTAAAAAAATAAGCAAGTAATTTTTTTAACAAGACCCCCCAAAATATATAAAATAAATATATATAATTTGTCACAGATAAATACAAGAGAGTGAAGTGACAACTTACAAATATTTGCATACTACACAGATGAGACAGGATTAATATTCAGACACAGAGGAAATACAAAAAAAATCAAACAGCAAAAGTAACAAGAAGTAGTTATAACCCAATCAGAAATGGACAAAAGAGCTAAATAGATATTTCTCAGAAGAACACATAAAAATACCCAACATGCATTTGAAAAAATGTTCAACATCACTGATCATCACAAAATGTAAATCAGAAGGACAATGAGGTTACACTTCACTCCTCTCAAAATAGCTGTTATCAAGAAAATAAATGATGCGCACGTACCACAAAAGATTCAGAAAAAGAAAAAGGAATCTACACACACTGCTGACAGAACTATAAGTTGGTACCATGATATGAATAAGAGTACAGAAATTTCTTCAAATCAAACAAAACTACCATGTGATTCAGCACATCCTCCAACTACGTATGCATCAGGAAGATCATTTATTGAAAAGACATTTTTACTCCCATGGTTTTTTTAGGGTGAGTGTTGGGGTGGGGACAGCGGCCTGCATGCTGGGCCAGTGCTCAGCTCCAGCTAATCCCCCATGTTCATGCCCCCACTATTCGCTGTATCCGAAGAGTGAAAGCACCCTAATCCTAAACGTCCATCAATCAATAAATGATAAGGAAATGTGCGGATGTATTTAGTACAGTGCTGTTAAGCCACAAAAGAACTGGTACCTGTCTATTTTTAGAAATCCAGATAGAGCAGGAGACTGTGGTTAGCCAGTAAGTCAGGCCCTGAACGACAAGCCCTCCCCCACCCCATATGTGGATTAGAGAAGGATGGTCTCATGGAATTGTAAAGCAGAATGGGGCTCCCTCGAGGATGACTAGGAAGGAGGGAAAAGACCAAGAGTGCTAGCTTTCAGCGAGAGAAGACTGAGTTTGGTCACGTAGCAAGATGACCACAGACCACAACTCTGCCCTGGCCCCCAAAAGTAGAAGATTCTGAATATTTTTCACCTTAAACAAGTTGTAAACACTGGAGGTAAAAGGCAGGTGTTCTCTGTTGAAAGCAGTGTATGTGTGGAACCAAATATCCCACAGTACCCCAGTAATATGTGCAATTTTGTTACACATGTTAAATGATACACTTAATTAACAAGCCGCTATTTTTACAAAATAAGAAGCTGATATTTTATCTCCAAATCAAAATAGTCAAAAAAAAAAATCTAAAGACTAAAATGTTCCTAGATTGTTTCATTAGCCGTTACCCACCATGTAAGCACAGGGCCGACCGATGTGCAGGGTATTACCCAATTCCTCTACCAGAGCAATGGATTCAAAGTGTCAAGATTGTCTACACAGCCAAGACACCTCAGAACTGGAGCGGGAATAACCCATATTTCTACTTTGCAGTGAGATCATTTTCTTCCTGGCACTGTACTCGTTGCCTTTGAGGGAACATCACTGCAGAATTTTTTTCCTTTGGACACAAGGTCATGTTGCCAAGGTTGACCTTGAATGTCTGCTCCTCGGGCCTCGGCCTCTCAGGCTAGGATTCCAAGCCTGTGCTGCCGCCGCACCCAGCCGAAAACTTCACTTCTTATTCACACTCCACGTGCTCAGCCTGCTGGCCCACCTCCTCGGGCCTCTCCAGAATGGAAAGACAAACGAGCCACCCCTGTTGGATCCCACTGGTCACCAGGGAAGCTGGCTCCGAGGTGCACCCTGCCCCCTCGTGGGCCAGGTGAAGGAAGGAGCCAAGGGACGGATCCTCCAAGGAGCGCAGGCAGCTGCTGTGTGCAAACCAGGCTCCGCCCTGTGAACAGTAGCATCAGGATGTGCCTTGCCAGCCCGCCGTGAGGTGCCCGGCCAAGTTGCCTGCCAGGGTCATCTACACTGCCAGGCACTGGGAAAGAAATAGGGTAGAGAGAGTGTCACACACATGCCTGCACACACACACACACACACATATACACACACACAGACCCGACTGGGAGACAGCTTTGTGGAGGACTAAATGTCTTCACTAATTTTTTTTCCAAGCAAAATTTAAGGCCAAAGACCCTCTGCCATGATACTCAGAATGGCCAGTAAAATGCCTTTGAGGTACTGGGAACTGAGAGGAGCTGACTTTCACTTCCTCCCCCAAACTCAGATATTAAAGGACCAACTTCCAGTGCCCTAGAATGAGACCCTATTTCGATACAGGCTCTTTTAAAAAACTGTGCATTTACATATTAGAGAGAGAGAAACATGCGCGCCATGGTGCACAGGTAGAGGACAACTCTCAGAAGTCAGTTCTCTCCTCCCACCAGGTAGGCGCCATGGAGCTCTTACCTCAGGGTGCTATCTCAGCAGAACCTGGTTGCAGGCTCTGTAAAGGGGAGGTTAATTTAAAGTTAAAAGAGGGTCTTTCCAGTAGACCCTCGTCCAACACGAGCAGTGTCTTAGGTGGAGATTAAGACAGAGAGACATGGAAGGAAGCTGCAGTGGAGAAGCTGAGAGGGGGCTACCGACCCCAAACTAAGTGGTCTCAGAAGAAGCTGGTGTTGTTGCCCCCTGAGTCTCGCCCTCAGAAGCGTGAGGACATGGCGTCTGCTGTTTCGGACATCTGGATCACACGCTGTGCGTTGACACTGTCACATCCCTAGCTGACTGATACCTGATGTGGTGCTCGGCTCTGACATCGGGTTCACACACTGTGTGCTGACGCTATCGCATCCCCTGGATGACTGATACAGGAGGCAGCAGCTTCAAAACACAGGAAATCCCGTCCCTCACCATCTACTTGACGTCTGCGGCAGCTTCCTCTCACGCGCTGTCCCACACAGCTTCACGTGACTGCGCTTGGTCTGCAGAGGTCCACCCAAGCCAGCTCCAACCGAGCCCGGGCAAACCCAACACTGAAGGAATTGTTTTTTCCCCTCAAGATAAAGGGCCCTCATCTATGCTGGGGAACCAGTCCTCGCATGTTACGCCACACGCGTGTGCGTCCTCCACGTCTGTGGGTAGCAGACCTCCTGCCTGCTGTGGTCCGTCCTCTCTTACAGTTAAGCCTGCATGCTGCAGCAAATCATGACCGAGCTGCATATGGGAACAGAGGGTTCTTGGCTTACTATTGTCTGGTTACAGCTCCTCGACCAGCTTGGCAGGAGAGCCCACACCACCTCCAGGAGCAAGGAAGCTGGCCACACCATCTCATAAGTCCACAGGACTTAGAGAGAGGGACAACCCTTACTTCCCAGACAGGCCTGGTCATGTATACTGAAGAACGCAGCTTGCCTCACCAGCAACCTCTGTCACATTCGTCTGTCCAAGGCCTCGCCCCACCCACTCTGGGCCCAGGCTTCCTCATCAACAAGACAGTCTTCTGCAGGCTTGCTCAGGACCTAACTCAACCACTAGCTAGTTCTTTACAGATGTGCCAGAGCTTGAGCGTCAAGTTGACACCTGTACCTAACATGACAAACACCTTCTAATTGACCATCACGCCTGGTCCCTGCTGTGCATCTGGCCTGATTCAGAGTTATGCTAAAAAAAAATGAGAACATGGGTGTGACGCATCATTCAGCACCTGTGAGTGTCAAGCAGGTTTTCCACTAAGAGGTTAAGCCCAGTAGCAGAAGCTGCAGCTGTACACAGACACAATGATCAACAGAATCCTGGATCCAGAAATCAACCCAGATGGTAGAAGCACCTGATTTTTTTTTTTTTTTTTTTTTTACACAGAGGCCAAAAACATGCAATGGAGAAAACACAACCTCCTCGACAAATGGTGCCCAGGGAAGGGGAGGGGAGGGACAGACCTGAATATTCACCTACAGATGAACGACGCTAGAACTGTATCTCTCACTCTGTGTTAAAATCAACTGCAGATGAATCAAAGACTTGGATGTTAGGTCTGCAACTCCAAATTCTAGAGAAAAGAAGCAGGAAGCGCAGTGGGAGATGCTGGCAGAGGGAAGCTTCCATGAACAGACCCTCAGGCCACGGCACCAACAATTGACAAAAGGGAATCCTGAAATTTGAAGCTACACCACCACAAAGGAAGGAATCCAGTGAGGAGACACTTTACCGAAAGGGAGAAGTCTGTGTTAGTCTCTTATCTGACGCTGGATTCGCGTTTTGCATATGCAAAGAACTAAAAAGCTAAATAACAGGAAAACAAGCAATCCATTGACAGGTGGGATGTTGAAATGCGCAGTCAGTTCCTGAAACGGTGAAATAGAAAGAATCAGGAAAGATGAAAAACCATTCACCACCACTAGTCATCAAAAAAGTCCAGTGACGAATTCCATCATTACTCTGTAATAGTTACTCGTGTGTTGCTGTGAGAGAGCATTCAAAGTCAAGCAACTTGAGGGAGAAAGGGAGATTTATTCAGCTTGTGGTTGCAGAGGGGGGATACGGTCTTTCAAGGCAGAAGTGGCATGGCTGGCGGCAGAAGCTGGAGGAGGCCTAGGTCACTGCCATCTGTGAGGCTGAGAGCTGCAAGACTGCTGCTCCGAAAGGCAACTTCTCCAGGAGGTAGTAGGGTGGGACTCATCCACCTCAAGACCCACCCCTTGTGACAGCCTTCCTCCAGTAAGGCTCCACCTCTCAAAGATGCCATGACCTTCCCAAACACGTGAGACTGTGGGGGACACATTCAAACCATGACATTCCGTCTCAGCCCAATCAGAATGGCGATCAAGAAACCCAGCAAATGCTATGAAGTCGTGGCCAAAGGGAAGCTTTATACATTGCTGGGGAAACTGAAAGTAGATCTACCACAGGACTCTGCTGTACACAGGACTCAGCCATGCACAGGACTCGGCTATACACAGACTCAGCTATACCCTTCTGGGTGCTTACACAGGAGACTCTGCATAAACACATCCCAATGCGCTTGCTCATCAGTGACCCCTGCAGCACCGTCCCCAACAGCTGAACTGTGGAACCAACAGGATGATGTCCAGCAATGGAGGAAGAAAGAAAATGTGTCCTATACGCACAATGGAGTTTTGTACATCCTTAAAGAATAATGAAATTATGTCATCTGCAGATGAGCGCGTGAGCACCCTTGCAGCTTACATTGAGTCTCAGACAAAAATCCCATTTCATCTCTTTTGTGGGTCCTAAGCTTTATAGATACATAAAAATCTACAGGAAAGTTGAAACTGGAACTTTCTGAGGAACACAGACGAGGCAGGTCATGGGTGTGGGAAATGCCTTCATGTAACACTGTACCAACTTGTTCTCACTATTAATGCTAATTATTAATATTAAATTTAAGTTAATATTAATTATTGTCATTAATAATGCTAATTATTAATATTAAATTTAAATCAATATTAATTATTGTTGCATATTCTGTATACCGTTTCACACCATCTGTCCCTTTTTTCTTATTGGCTGGGGGTACTCTTAGTTGTTAGGGGAATCTTTTATTATTCCTATGAATAAATGTGGACTTTTAATATAATATGCTCTGTGCTATTTTCAGAAACATGAGATAACTGTAGACACACTTTTTACTCAACCTTTGAGCCTCCTTTAGAAGAAAAAGTTGTAAGGGGAAGAAAAAATTCCTTTTAAATTTTGACATTACTTTTTTAAAAAATCTGTTATGAGTAACAGCGGACCTATTTTAAAACAGAAGCTCAGGCGATGGCTGGACTTTCTGACAAGAATGGTTCATGGGCAAGCATCAGCTCAAGCAGCTTCTTAGCACCGTCCATCCAGAACGTCATGAGAGCGGGGGGGATGCTTCTTTCAGAAGGTTTTCCCCAGCATCTGAGAAGGGAAAATGCAGCGTGTGTCTAGCTTGCCATACTCTTTACAGAACACACTTTACATCCAGATCATTCAATGTTCTTTTTGTATAAATTAATCACTTGCTTGATTCATCAGTACCTTAGTAATAATTGGCGGACTTGGGAATTGTGGGGGCTGAGAGATGAGTCCTCAGGGGGAGCACTTGTAGGGAAGCACTCATGAGGCAGATGAGTCCTTGGGGAGCACTTGCCAGGTGAGCAAGGGGGTGGGAGTTCAGATCCCCAGAACCACAAAAACGTCAGGTGGGTGTGGCTGCCCACCTGTAATTCTAGCTTTGCTGATTGGATGGTAGCTCTGTCAGCAAGCTCAGGCTTTGCTCTGAGGCCAGCCTCGAAAGCGTAAGATGAGAAGCAGTTCCGTCCTTCCATCGTGTGGGCTGCAGGCTTGGGAACAGGCACCCCCACCCCCACGGAGCCATCTCACCAGCCCCAAAAAGAATATGGTGGACAATGATTCCACACATCACCTCCGCACTCCACAAACAATGGAGCACATGTATGCAGGCCCACATATGTGCAAACACGCATACGCACACACACACACCCAAAACACATCAACATGTGAAACTGCAAAAGGAAAAAATAAATGCTTCAAAATGACTCAAGAAAAATAACACCTTTCAACATAGAATTTTTATCTTATAGCAAGCATGGGGTAGAGGTGGGCTGTTTACAAACAATTTCTTAAGTTAATTGGATTCCTTAACGCAAAATAGTATTTCCAAAACTAATTAAATTTGTCCTAATGAATATTTAAGACCAAAATAGGTTATCTTCATAGTACAGCGTATAGATTTTTAAATCAAGCATAAAGGTAATTATGATTTTTACATTCTCCGAAAGTCATAAATTACTACTGACACCGCATGGGCCGTGTGCTTCCTCCAGGCCATGATTGAAGAAAGCATCACCAGAACAGAGTCCTTCTCCGTCATGTACACCCCGTGTGCTGCAAAAACAACCGCTGAAGACGTGGAGAAGGTGAAAGAGGTCTTCAGCAGAAGCCACCCTGCCTATGTGGGTTACGTCTACACAGGTACCACGCAGGGCCCTTGCTGCGTTCTTCGCTTGGGGGCTTCTGCTACGACTATGTTGTTTGGGTCTGCAGAGTTGACGGTGACAGCACAGCAGTCTTTGCACCTTCAAATTTTTCTACTTTAAAAGAGTGTAAAACTTGGAAACTCTTAAGGGTTAAAAAAAAAAATAAAGGAAAGATGTGTGTGGTAGATGTGACCTTCCCCTGAATGCCTCATCTGTAGACCAGGTAGATTGCACTATTTCTGGAAGCTGTTTCCAGTGCCTGCTACCTGCTTCTGTGGAAGTCAGTGATCTTACTCCCCAACCCTCTCTCTTTTCTTCTCTCTCTCTCTCTCTGTCTCTCTCTCTCTCTCTCTATCCAGTGGCACTCTGTGTCCCTGTGGAGGCTCAAGGGTGACTTCAGGAATCATCCTGGATTGCTTCTACCTTTCTACCTTCTTCTTGCTTTGCTCTGGGATTTCTCAGGCTCCGTCCACCAGGGTCGGCATTTCATCCTGGCATTTTTTTTATGTGGGTCCTGGAATTCAAACTCAGGATCTTCTGTTTGTGAAGCACAGTCTTAACCCCTGAGCCATCTCTCCAGCCCCTTCTCTGCTTTCTTATATTCTTGAATCACCAGTATCTAAACGAGATTGTGTTAGCCAAGGTGTCTATGTTAGTGTTGTCACCAGTCAGACAGAATATTTGACAGAAGCCACTTCAGGAGGGAGAGTGCATTGGTAGGCACAGGTGTCAACTTGATGACTGAGGGTTTGAGCTCTGGGCACACCTGTAGAGAATTAGTAGTTGGGCTAAGCCCCAAGTAAGCCTGCAGGAGATAGGTCTGGCTGATGGGGAAGGCCCAGCCCATGGTGGGCGGGACTAGGCCCTGGACAGGTGAATGAGATGGAGGGAGCTGCTTGAGAAAGTTGCCATCCTTGGGCACGCTTGGCCAGACGTGCTGGTCTGGCGAGTATGAACTGTGTCTCTCAGTCCTTATGTAGATGTGATGCGGCCAGTTCCCCCAGCCCCTTGATGATGGTGTGAACTCTCCTGCTAAGGTGAACAAGGGACCAGACTGTCATAAGAAAGATTAAAATCCCTGTTTCCTTGAGCTATTTTGCCGTGGTTTTATCAGCAACCATGCAGGCCAGCTGCCCCACAGAGTTCTCGCTGTGGCTCAGCGTGTGGCAGACACTGTCCCTCGTGGTGGGGGATGCGGGATGGCAGAAGCTGCAGAAGAGACAGCCAGGGGGTGGGGGGAGCTGGGGACTGAAACAAGTGAGGAGGGAGGAGCTGTAACGTTCACGACCCACCCCTACGGCCCACCTCCATCCAAGCTGTACTGGAAGTCAGGAAGACAATGATACAGACCAGCTGTTATGGACCAGCGGTGACGGGGGAGCATGTGGGTGGGTGGGGACTCTGTGAGCTGCAAAGGCACCTGTGCTCTTAACTCTGTCCAGGGAGAGAGGAGGGACGGAGGTCAACTGACTTCATTTCTTGGAGAGAAAAAAAGCAGCTGGAGCGTCTGCGATTTAACATGGTGAAGAACCTGATAGGAGTTTCACTAGTTTAAGTGTTTTATTTTAAAAGGCCGTGAATGGGGCTGGAGAGGTGGCTCAGGAGTTAACCCTCTGCCTTGCAGGCAGAAGGTCCTGAGTTCGGATCCTAGACCCCACGTATAGACGCCGGGAGGAAGTGTGGGCGGCCTGCGTTTCTGGTCCTGGTAGGGCGGAGCCTGTGAATCATGGGGCAGAGTAAACAAGGAGGAGGTGGAGTTTCGTCCATGGTTCTACACACACACACACACACACATATATACACATGCATACACACACGCGCACACACGCATACACGCACAATTGAATAAATAATAAATAATGAAAAATAAATAAATAAAAAGACTGTGAATATTTCTTGGAGCCCAGACTTTGCTGGTTGCCAGAAGTTTTTCAGTAGCTCATTAAGGGCATCTCTGTTTTGGAGAGTGGTGCCTGAGCACATAGATGCTACTACATCTGCTTGGCACCCTAGAAAAACGTTGCGACTCCGTCCAGTCCCTACGCACTGATCCATTGCAAACCCAGAGGGATTCTGGGAGGAGAGTACCAGTTTGCCAGCTTTCTCTTCTGCTGAAAAGAATTTTTTATTTAACCTACTCCAGAGAAGTCATGACGATTAATTAATACTTAGGAAGCATGGCTGCCACTGAGAGTTTAGAAACAATAACAACATTAATGAGCCAGACTAGCTGTCTCCTGTAACTCCATCAAACCTGTTATCAAGATGAATTATGATCTGCCGGCAAGACAATTCGCACGAAAGGATCTTATACTTTCAAAGAGAAGATAATTATACATTACTAATGATTGTTTCCATTATTTTCGGTTCCTAATTGCTAGAGTATGACAGTGTGATATGAGAACGCAGAGAGGGGAGACAGAGCTTCTGGAAGAAGGAGGTGAGGGAGAGGAGGCAGCCTGGAGTTTAAATTGGTTGGGGCCAGATGAGGATCGTGGTCCTGAGAAGCAGCTGTGTGCTACCAAGACATCCTTCCCATCTGCCGCGAATCTCAAAGTCCTTTGTCCAAAGCCACAGTCAGAGGTAGTGGAGAAAAAACTTGCACTAGTCTGTTAACGGCAGTGTGCAGTCTTGCGGTATGGCCTCCTTCGCTCAGCGCCTCTCGGGTGAGAGGAGGTGCACAGCGTGGGAAGAGCGGAAGCTGGGGGCCCCTTTAACATCTGGGCATCTCTCCTGGGAGCTAGAACAAGCATCAGCTGCGAGCAGCTGTGGGAGAAGGAATCACATGCACACGGGAGTGACTCAGTTTCCCTGACATTGCCCCACAACAGGGTGCGCCTTGGTGATGTGAATAGAACTGAAGAAGCTTCTGTTCTGATAGGAATTTAGTCACTAAGTTATTTCAGCAAATATTTGTGTGGCAGCAGTGACTACACAGCCCACCATAGATGTTGAGAACATAAGGCACGCTATGACGTCATATTCCTTGTGTGACTGTACTGACTGGACAGCCACACCATATATGGGAGACATAAGCCATGCTATGACATCATACTCCTTGTGTGGCTGTACTGATTGCACAGCCACACCATATATGGGAGACATAAGCCATGCTATAACATCATCCTCCTCGTGGTGAAGCAGTGGTGACTACACAGCCACACCACAGATGTGCGAACATAAAGCACCTTATGACGTCATACTCATCTTACCATGCACAAGTACTTGCCAACTCAGTTCTAAATGACTGAATGAGCATTTCCACATGCAACGACTCATCTTCAAAAACAGCGTGTCTCTGGTACACATATATTTTTGTTGTTCATCATCCCCACCATGTTTGTGTGCATGTGTGTTTTTCCTGTGTACAGTTACACATGTACATGTGTGCACATGTGTATGGTTTTTCCATATGTACATGTGTGTGCATGTGGTTTTTCCACATGTGCAGGCACGCATGCATGTAGCTTTTCATGTGTGCAGATATACATATATGTACTATGGCTTATCCATGTGACATGTGTGTGTGCGGTTTTTCCATGTGTGCACGTGTGTGTATGTGTATGGTTTTTCCATGTGTGGGACACATGTGCATGCGTGTACATGTGTGTGGAGCCAAGGTCAACCATCAGTGTCATTGCTCAGGAGTGAGCCCTTGTGCTTGCAGTAGAGTCTCTCACCCAGACCCTGGGGCCGATCAACCAGGCCAGGCTGACTGGCCAGTGAACCCCAGGATCCTCCTGTCCTCACCTCCTCAGTGCTGGGGTCACAAGCTGTGGCACCACAGCTGGCTTCCTATACATGTTCTGAAATGGAGCACAGGCCCTCAGCTTATAGAGTTGTGCAGCCAGACTTTCCAGCTGCTGTACCTCTACCCTTCGGTCTGCCTGGTGAGGAGGGTTTGCCACGTGCCAGGCAGTGTGCAAACACCTCTGGTATATACAGGCTCTTCTGAACCACACTCACCTTTTGGTGTATGTGTCGATAGGTACATGTGTGTAAATGCATGTATCAGAGAGTACTGTGTGTATCTGCAGAAATCTTCTGGGTTGCTTTACCTCCTTACAGCTTTGCTCTGGGGTTTCCCAGGCTCTGACTTTCACCAGATGTGCTGCCATTTCTGCCTGGCATTTTTACATGATGTCTGAGGTCTAAACTCAGGTCCTTCTGCTTTCGAGACAACAGTTTAATCCCTGAGCATCTCTCCAGCCCCGCATTCAGCCTTCAACAGGTCACAAAAACACATTGACAGCTACCACCGAAAGATAACATTTCAGAAGGAAAATGCTTCCACCCTTTGGGAAGTAACACGCAGTGGTTATGAAGTGTCCATCGCAGCAAGAGAAACGAAGTGAGACCCAGAAGGATTTCTCCATCAGACAAGCCGTTCTGTGAACAGTCACTAGACAGAGGTCACACCACGTGAGCTCAAGCGTTTGGAAGAGGATGGTACTGATCAAAGTTCCACTGGAGAAGTACTGAGTATCATACAACTTGGAGACTAGCACACGAGTTCTGCCAAGGAAGGCTGGCACATAGGTTTCTAGAAACTCTGCCCAGCTCCAGTCACCTTCATTGCAGCCTAGCGTGGAGCGGATGCCTCAGGGCCCTGGACGAACCAGCCACACCGGCAGAGATGACTGAGCAGGGCGGGCCCCAGCACCTAGTCAGTCACCTCTGTCAGAGACGTCCACAGAAAATCCACTGGAGGGAGGTACACGATGAATCCAATGTGAAATCTGAGTCTGTTTTATGACTTTTTACTGAATAAGCTGACTCAGTGAAAAATTAGCTTCAACGCGATTTAGCTGAGGGAATCCACTCACCCTCCGTGGCACGTACCGTGATTTCTCCTACATTTCCAACAGACCGATGAGGGAAGGTTATCCTGAAGGAGAGCTGAGCTTGTGCGTGTACAGGAACGAGTCCTGTTTCAGGGGCTCAGTAACACACAGCAAAACCTTGAGGTAGTATTATAACAGAGCCGCATATGATTATGTTTCATGGAGAAAAAATATATATATACTGATATTTTATAGTATAGCCATCCATTTTTCTTATTTAAGGAAAAATCCAGTGATTCATGTAGCATAGTCAGGGTATATAAAACAAGTAATAATTCTTTGCTGGCCACAGAATTATTATGTTTTCATTTATAAAGATGTTGCTCGTGATTTTTATTCATTTATTCCAACAAAACAACGCAAGTCCAAGCAGCTCTTTTTCTTGCAGGGTTGTATTTTAATAACAATAAAGTAATACAATAAGCATATCTGTCATCTCTTGATGAAAATATCAAGATTTATTTGCTAAAGAAGTAAATATTCAGCAGTGGATCTGTGCTTAGGAATGTTTAATAGCAGTGTTTTCTAGATCGGATATCAATTACTTTAACACTTAAGTGACTAGGACTATATTTTGTCTTTCCAGTGCAATTTAATTCCCAGGAGTAAATATGGGTGTTCAGAAGAAGAATATATTGTTTTGAGATAGACCTTTAAAAATTGCCTCTCACCGACATTTATCAGCTATTTTCTTGTACACTCATCATTCACCAGTAAGGATAATACATTCTTCTCATTGTGTTCTCTCTTCCTTGACGTTAAAGAATTTTATCATGGTCAAGAGTTTCTGAGACGAGAGTATTTTCCTCTTTGTAACCAGCTTTCTCAAGTGGAAACAGGTACAGGTACCTAGCTCACGTCCCCAGGATTATTAAGACAATGCACAGGCAGGTCAGTTACAAAGACGGCCAATCATGTCAGTTTCCACAACAGAATGGGCGCCTGTAGGGCCAGAAAACCATTTCCATAGTAAAGAAACGTCTTATAGATGAGGCGAAACCCTCTGCTTTTAAAGCATCAGCCCATTGCTCTTCCCTGTGTGAAGCGTGACATCCTGGCGTTATTATCTAAGAGAAGTAAATACCAGCCAGGAGTTCACGTGTCCCCTGCCACAGCGGACCACAGTGCTGTTCACTCCTGGGGTCTCCTCGCCCTGACGTACAGTCTAATACCACCTTCCCCGTATCTTTTGTCGGGAGTTTTCGACCAAAGTAGACAGGGTTGCTCTTATGGAATCCAATACTCCATAACAAGAGGAGGTCATGGAAATTCTTAACCACCGCCTCTCCAAGGTGTCAGGAGGGTTTGGGTGCAGCAGCTAGAAGCAGACATGGGCCATGGGTGTTGTGGCCACAGCGTTTAGTAACGCCCTGTGAAGTGTACACACACACACACACACACACACACACACACACACACACACACACACGGCAGCTCCCCTCCGCGATTCCTTCCCCCTCTGGACACACTTCCAGTGCACACCCTCGTGAACAGATAGGCCATTCTCTTCCCAGGGCCGAGCTTGGAGGCCTGATCAGTTTCTCAGGTTATCACCCATTACCAGCCACCCCCATCTGCACCTAGAGCCCCCTGACCCATCCCAGACCACAAAGCTCACCCTAGCAGTCCCTGTCCTAGGCTGAGCCCCTGGCCACTCTGTGATGGCCCGTCTTCAGCTTTGGGCACCGCTAGCTGATAAGTTGGGCAGCTGAGCATTAAAATTCCAAACAACTGAATGTCCAATCATAGGGAAAAAAAATAGCTCTGTGTGGTAGTTTGGTATAGGCGTCATGTGAGAGGTGAGCCTTTAGGCATGCCTGTGAAGAATCACTTGGTTAAGGAAAGCCCGGAGCACGATGGAGCCACACCTCCTCATACTGGGTTAAGAGCTGTGTGCTTGGTGTGCACTGAAAAGGCCTCTCACTCTGACAGCTTTTGATGGGCAGGAACACATTCATCTGACTCACTGTGATCTCCTCCCTGGCCAGTGTCTTTAGTTTAGAAAGAAACTCTCTGTTATCACATGGATGCTTCCCTATCACGTGTTCCTAAATGCTGTCTTGGTTCATCCTTCACACGGGAGACTCTCATGTTTCTGAAACTGGGTTTTACATAGACATGAAGAATGAAGTCGTTTCACTTGCTGTCGTTTCTCATGTGTCTCAAATGTTTTAGCTGTCAGTCATGACGTCACCATTCCTGGTGTGTCTCTCCTGTTGCAGGCTGGGGGTGTGCTGGCCTCTGTGCCCAGCATCTTTGTTTTGCCTTAGTTTTCTGCCCTTCCACAAAGACTGAGCTCTCTTGCATACTATGATGTCACACCTTGCCTTCTGTTCAACCAGCAAGTCTTCCGCCTCGTTTCTCCTCTTGAAATGTCTTAGTTGTTCTCAGTGCCTTGCATTTCCGTAACATGCTATTGATTGTTATGAAAAAAAACTATTGGGATTTAAGATTTAAATCTCTATCTATTTAAGGAAAAACAGCATCTTTAGAATCTTGAATCTTGCAGTCCATGAACATTGTATATCTCTCTATTTAAATCTTCATGAATCCCCTTCAGTTTCATAAGCATCTGTTTTGCTTCCAATTGCAAAGGTCTTTGATTTTTTTTCAGTTTTAATTTTTCAGCCCATGTAACACTTACACATTTATGGGGCAGAGGTTAATGTGTATCCACAGTGTCTAATGACCACATAACAGTGGTCAAAGAAATTTATCATTTCTTTGTGAAAGAAACATTCAAAGTCCTCTTCGCTAGCTATTTTTAAATGTATAATTAGTTATTGTCAGTTACAGTTATCCTATTTGTGCTATAGATCATTAACACAGGGGGGTGGGGGGGACTTTCTTTCTACCTGTTGGATATAGCATTTGTTTTAGGATTCCACAGACACTCATTCTTATATTAACAAACTATTGCCAGTTTTCTAAGACACTTTCATCTTTTTCCTGTTTTTTACTTTTTTAAAGACGGTAAGATTTTTTTTTTCCTCCTTTAATCTGTTACTTATCGTGACAAACTAGATGTGGTAGTGTGTTGCCGCGCTCCTATCCAACTAATCTGGTAGAATATGTCTCAGTTTGGAAAAGGTGGATTCAAAGTAACATGTTTTGGGATAAGGACATGGCTTTATTTTAGAGAAATAAGGAAAAATATGGGAATTGTCAGGTCTTGGTGTTTCTTCCCAAGCCTGTTCCCTGGGAAGGTCACAGTAACCCCATGGGCAAGTGCTAGGAATTTCTTGGTATGTCACAATAAAGCCCATGGACAGGTGCTAAGCATTCTTACCTAGGTTTTGTTTGGGATAATTCAAGTTTTGCCTCTGGCAGGAAGAATTCTTCTGGGATTTAGGAGTGCTCTTTCTTAGGGTTTTTTGGAACTAGCTTCCTGCTCTCTGCTTTTTAAGTTTCAGTCAAATACTAAATAGAAATTTCATGTCTAGTCATTTACAATAGTAGACTTGTTAGCCAGAATGTGTGCACTGATTTTAAGGAAATTAGAGAATAACTTCTAGATTCTTAAAATATAGGTGGGTAAAATTCCCACCTACGTACTAACTCAGAAATTCCAGAAGTATAAGACTATGCTATCAGTCCACCAGAACCTTAAAAGAAACTGTGATACCCTTTTACCCTGGGCCTTCCTGAAGGCCAAGGAAGAGATCATCATGCCAGAAAGTCTAGATGCCAAGACTGCCCCTGGAGATGGTATTTGCAATCCAAACTGGGAGAATTGATGTCAGAAGCAAAGGGGGCCGTGTCTTTCCTACCCCAGACAGCACTCTTATGAGAAATCACAGAGATGGACCATTCGAGTGCACTCCCACCAATGATCGCCTCTGCCCCGAAAGAGACACCCTCAGCATATGGGGCCTGACTGGACCCCAGGTTTGGAGTATGCATGGTTCACAGATGGGTCATCTAACTGGCAATACGCTTCTGGAATTCCTCAAAGGAAGACATAAGCAACCTTACTTTTAAAGGAATAGAAGGATGCTATTATAGAAGTTATTCTTTTAATAATTATATTGCTTAAGTGTTTTCTTCAGTGCATCCCTCAGTAGTGCTCCATCGACAGAACCAGCTTATGGGCCCTCCGTATCCAAGTCAAGGCCCCCCTTAGAGATGTGGTTTAAGCTTGGATAGTAGAAACTACATGAGCTGCATACATCTTCCCAAGTTAGAACCTGCTGCCATGCCTGGTGCCTATGTCGACCTGCCTGACTGAGAGTATCAACCTGGAGAGGACAACAGCAAAAGCTCACGCTGGGACTTATGGGGTGTTGAGGACTCCTATAGTTAATTGTAAAATATGTTCCTTGCTAAAATCAATAGGAGAAGGCTGGAGAGGTGGCTCAGGGGGTTAAGCCTCTGCCTTGCAGGCAGAAGGTCCTGAGTTCGGATCCCAGATCCCACGTATAGACGCCAGGTGGAAACGGGGGCGGCCTGCACTTCTGGTCCCGGTAGGGCGGAGCCTGTGAATCCCGGGGCGGAGGAAATGGAGGCGTCCATGGTGGTTCCTGAGTTCGTCTGTGGTTCTACATACACACAGACACACACGTGCGCGCACACATACATTCGCACACACGCACAATTGAATAAAAAAAAAAAACTTAAAATCAATAGGAGAACATTCTGCTTCTGTATTTTAAAAGAAAGCAGTCTCTGTTAAAATTGCCAACTATGTAGGATCAGCCCCATAGCTATCCGGTGAAGCATTATAGATTAGATAAGTTTGGAAATACTAAGATGTTTCTGTTAAATACCTTTACCCTCAGGCAATAGGTTAGGTTCTTGAAAAAATGTCCACCTTGAAGGTGATTTTTGCTGACTAGAAAATTATGTCTGTTGTAGGTGCAACATTCCTTACCCCAAAATTTTCTGTATAAAAGTTGTCACGAAAGTTTCAATAAACGGGTTCAGGATTCACTCAGACGAGAGGGAGCTGCGTGTGTTCTGTTCTCCACCCGATCCTGGGGAGCCCTGGTCTCGAGGCCGCGACTCTGGTCTGCGGCAGTGTGTGCCTGCTCTCCCAGCTTTTGGAAGGAAGACACAGGAAGATCAGGAGTTCGAGGCCAGCCTCATCTTACATAACGAGTTTGAGGCCAGCCTGGATTACATGAGACCCTGTCTCAGAAAAAAAAAAAAAAAAAAAAAAACAAAACAGTGTGACATGTCACTGACCAAATCCCAGATAGTAAACCAGTGTTGCTCTCCTGGAGTAAACTAAATTATTCATGAGGGAACAAGATGCAAAAGCTTCTGTTTTCTTTTTCAGGTTCTCCAATTTTCCTAACAGATCCAAAGAATAACTAACAAATGCTTGTGTCATTACCAGATAAACCTCGCCCCACAGCTGAAGCTCTCAAGATTTCCCCATCCCAATCTTCTCAGTCTTCCAGAGCTTACCAAAACGGTGTTCGTTTGTTACCTCTCTTGTGATGAAATGTGCGGGGCACAAGCTGCCTCTTCAGATGGCCTCTGGGGGGCATTCCGTGTCTTCACGTGCTTGTGCAGGTTGTCTCCACCAGGGCGAGGCCACCAGCACTCTTCATTTTCCCCTACTGAGACTCTATGCAGATTAAGTAGCAACTCCCTGTACCCAGCCTAGCACCTGACAATTGGCTGATCATTTTCTTCTGTGTGAGCTTGATTGCTCTAGGTACTGTGTACATTAAATGGCACTTGATTGCTCTAAGTACTGTGTGCATCAAACGGCACTTGATTGCTCTAGGTACTGTGTGCATCAAACGGCACTTCATTGCTCTAGGTACTGTGCATCAAACAGCACTTGATTGCTCTAGGTACTGTGCATCAAACGGCACTTGATTGCTCTAGGTACTGTGCATCAAACGGCACTTGATTGCTCTAGGTACTGTGTGCATCAAACGGCACTTGATTGCTCTAGGTACTGTGTGCATCAAACAGCACTTGATTGCTCTAGGTACTGTGTGCATCAAACAGCACTTGATTGCTCTAGGTACTGTGCATCAAACAGCACTTGATTGCTCTAAGTACTGTGTGCATCAAACGGCACTTGATTGCTCTAGGTACTGTGTGCATCAAACAGCACTTGATTGCTCTAGGTACTGTGTGCATCAAACAGCACTTGATTGCTCTAAGTACTGTGTGCATCAAACGGCACTTGATTGCTCTAGGTACTGTGTGCATCAAACAGCACTTGATTGCTCTAGGTACTGTGTGCATCAAACAGCACTTGATTGCTCTAGGTACTGTGTGCATCAAATAGCATTTGATTGCTCTAAGTACTGTGTGCATCAAACAGCACTTGATTGCTCTAGGTACTGTGTGCATCAAACAGCACTTGATTGCTCTAGGTACTGTGCATCAAACAGCACTTGATTGCTCTAGGTACTGTGTGCATCAAACAGCACTTGATTGCTCTAGGTACTGTGCATCAAACAGCACTTGATTGCTCTAGGTATTGTGCATCAAACAGCACTTGATTGCTCTAAGTACTGTGTGCATCAAACAGCACTTGATTGCTCTAGGTACTGTGTGCATCAAACAGCACTTGATTGCTCTAGGTACTGTGTGCATCAAACAGCACTTGATTGCTCTAGGTACTGTGTGCATCAAACAGCACTTGATTGCTCTAGGTACTGTGTGCATCAAACAGCACTTGATTGCTCTAGGTACTGTGTGCATCAAACAGCACTTGATTGCTCTAGGTACTGTGTGCATCAAACAGCACTTGATTGCTCTAGGTACTGTGTGCATCAAACAGCACTTGATTGCTCTAGGTACTGTGTGCATCAAACAGCACTTGATTGCTCTAGCATTTGATTGTTCTAGGTACTGTGTACATCAAATAGCATTTGATTGCTCTAGGTACTGTGTGCATCAAACAGCATTTGATTGCTCTAGGTACTGTGTGCATCAAACAGCACTTGATTGCTCTAGGTACTGTGTGCATCAAACAGCACTTGATTGCTCTAGCATTTGATTGTTCTAGGTACTGTGTACATCAAATAGCATTTGATTGCTCTAGGTACTGTGTGCATCAAATAGCATTTGATTGCTCTAGGTACTGTGTGCATCAAACAGCATTTGATTGCTCTAGGTACTGTGCATCAAATAGCATTTGATTGCTCTAGGTACTGTGTGCATCAAACAGCATTTGATTGCTCTAGGTACTGTGCATCAAATAGCATTTGATGGCTCTAGGTACTGTGTGCATCAAACAGCATTTGGTTGCTCTAAGTACTGTGTATATCAAATAGCACTTGATTGTTCTAGGTACTGTGTACATCAAATAGCATTTGGTTGCTCTAGGTACTGTGTGCATCAAACAGCACTTGGTTGCTCTAGCACTTGATTGTTCTAGGTACTGTGTACATCAAATAGCATTTGATTGCTCTAGGTACTGTGTGCATCAAACAGCATTTGGTTGCTCTAGGTACTGTGTGCATCAAACAGCACTTGATTGCTCTAGGTACTGTGTGCATCAAACAGCATTTGGTTGCTCTAGGTACTGTGTGCATCAAACAGCATTTGATTGCTCTAGGTACTGTGTGCATCAAACACCACTTGGTTGCTCTACTGTGAGCAGTCAAATAGCAATTGATTGCTCTAGGTGCTATGTGCATCAGACAGCACTTGATTGCTCCAAAATACTTACTGTGTGCAATCAAAAAGCCCTTGTCCACTTGCATCCGGCTTATTTAACCTCACCTACTGTCTTGAAGTTTCAAATTGTAGCACGTCAGATTTCCCTTCCTATTTAAGGATGTATAGTATTCCATGGAGTGCATCTTCTTCTGCTGCTCATGTGTCTTTGGAAACATAAGTACTTCAGCCCCTCCCCTTGGCGCTGCATGTACTGTTGTCGTTAACCAGGGCAGGCCCATTGTCTGTCTTGAGTCCCTGCTTTCAATTATTTGGAGCACATATTCTGCAATGAAATATTTGGATTGATTTTTTTGAAGGAGCAGCTGTGGCATCTTCCATAGCTGGGACCCACTTTTTGTTCCTAGCAGCATCGGCTCAAGTCACCAATAGCATAATATTGACATCATCACATTGTAGTTCTGTCTTTGTACTAGCTATAACATTTCATAACTACCCATCCTCTCCTTTAAGGAAAATACACAGAAAAACATTCTTCCCAAGCATTTAACTTGAAGTATTCGTATATTCATAAAAGTCTAAAAATTTGTCTTTAAAACATTTTTTTTAAGAAAAAGGTCTTTAAAACATTTTCAAAGTCTGTCACTTGTAGCTATGTGGAGCCATAGCCGAACCTCGGTGTTCACTGTGATCCGTGTAGATGCACATTCACAGAAGGCACGGTCCTCAGGTACAGCCTGCCCCAGCAGCTCCAGGTCACGTGTCACTCTATTTCCCTGGTCAGCTGTGTTCTGAAGCACTACCTGGTGTTGCTGTCTGCACCTCGCCCCAGGTGCTCCGTCCTTGAGGTAATATCACCGTACTCAGGTGTCACAGATCAGACCAGAGGAACATCGGGGCCTCTTCCACTCGATTCTGGAATTCGCTCTTTCGTGTGAGCCCAGACCCCATCATCTGCATGTAGTAGAATGAATAACAGGACTCACAGATACAGAATGTCAACTGACTTGAGACCTTTGGGTCTTACGTTTAGAGTAGGAGAAGAGTGGAGAAAATTACCCAAGAGATAATTTACCAAAAGCAAATGGAAGGAATATTTGCCAGTTACCAGCCAACCAGCGGCCGTGCCAACCCTTGTACTGTGCCATAAGACAGCAGTCTGATCATCGAGAAGAGAAGAGCAGTGTTTTTAACACTGGGCACACCTCAAATCTCCTTCAGAGAGGGTAGAATCAAGGCACTTTGCTGACATGAAGACTGTACTGCTGATTAAACACAACTTTGAAACCAACAGGAATTCTGAGGAAAATAGAAATGAAATGTGTGTAAACATCCCGAGGGATTACTTATCTTTCCAAACTTCGTGCAGAAAACTTAAGCCTGCCAAAATTGGTCTCAGCGTAGTGGACCAGTTAACCTGATGGGAAAAATGAGGATTCTTAGGAATGGAAGCCAATTTTTTTCCCCTTGCATCTGTAACTCTGAAATTATAATGGCCCAAGGGAAAAGACAATTTATTATGCAGTGATTCATTATTCATATAGCTGGTTCACACATCAAAAGTAAAAATCAAAGTATCCTATCTATGCTTTCTAAAGGGGACTGTGGGCTTATTTGCTTAGTTGTTTGCTGAATGCCTTGGGCTTTGGTGCATGTGTGTGTGTGTGCCTGTGAGCGTGTGTGTGTGTGTGTGTGTGTGTGTGTGTGTGTGCCTGTGGAGACCCAAGGGTGACTCAAGACCTTCTGCGTTCAGGCAGAGGCTTAACCCCTGAGCCATCTCTCCAGCCCTGGCTTGAGGGGTTTTGAGACCAGCCTCACCAGCTACCCCATCTTGGCCTCAAACTTGTAGTCCTCCTGCCGCAGCCTCTGAGACACGTGGGTTTCAGGCACTTGCCACCACACCAGCTCTTCTGCACGTTTAAAAGTAGAAAACATTTTACTACTTATGAACCAGGGCAGTAGTGGTAATTTAACTGAAATTTGCTGCCTTCCGCTACTTTCTTGCCGATGTGAATTTATGGAAAACTTCCAAGACAGAAGTAATGACATTAGAAAAGGAAGGCGAGACAAAGCTTTGGGATGACTGAGAAAGAAGCAGTGATATAAAGACCGTGGGGAAGGACTGCGGGCGCTGGGCTCTGAAACCAAGTCATAAACTCATGCGGCCCCATCTCGCGCTGAACAACTGGGACCTTTAGAAATGTGCTTCCCTGCCCTAACCCAAAATGTCAGAATATTTTGTTCTGGACAAAAGGCAAGGAGATGACAGAGACTCCAGAGAGGAGAGAGACAGAGAGAGAAATGAAACTCAAGCAAGGCAATGATAGTGTTAATGACTTTGTATGTCCCTAGAAGAATGTTCAAATTTTGATGATTTCTTTTTAAAAATTGCTTTTAGCAAGGAAGGAAGGGAGGGAAGGAGGGGGAAGGGAGGGAAGGGAGGGAGGGAGGGAGGGAAGGAGGGAGGGAGAGAGGGAAGGAGGGAGGGAGGGAGGGAGGGAGGGAGGGAAGAAGGACGAAAAAAATTGCTTTTAGCAAAAACAACAAAAAGGGAAAGGAAAAAGACTCTGAAATGTTCACCCACAATCCATCAGCCATGGCAGTGGCTAGCTGTCCAACAGGACACACTAATGATAATAGTATCTAGATTCCCTGTTGGCTGCCAGAAGCTTGAAGTTCACTTTACATATATTTAGCATTACAACAAATGGAACTACCTGCACCAAAGGGTTTAGTCCAACAGTCTGTGAAAGGGCTGTTTGCTGACTTGGGGTTTTCAGAGACTGAGTTTCATCAAGCAGTCAACTGTCTAAAATTAGTGACAGAAAGCAAGGCCCATCTCAGAAACACCAGATATTCTTCAGTGTGTGAAAGGTTTTGTATTTTATTCCCATTTGTATCATTTAAAATCTGGGTTTTGCATAATCCAGAACTTCAGAGACTCTATATCAATCACCTGGAACTAGGCCAGCCTAATCTCTCCCCATCCTGAAGCTCAGAGAAATTTGCGGAAGAGGGGGCGGTAAGATTGTAAGAGCACAAGGATGGGAGGAGTAATGATATGCAAGATACTCCACACAAGTTAGGGCCAAAGCAATTATAATAGGACTTTGCATGACCTGCGCAATGTCCAACACATTATTGACCCCACAAAGTCTAGCATGGACTAAAGGCACTAGCATCCTTGGAGGCTAGGGACTGACAGTTACAGTAGTGTTCCTAAGCTTAAGGGGAGCACAGGAAAGGGTTCTGGGAAATGCCCCTGGGTCCTTGCACCTCATTAGAGAGGAAGACCCAGAGGAGAGTTTGGCATGCTCATTAAAGGATGCTTCAGGGATGGGAGAGGGAGGCACTGGGGGATGGGAAGAGAGGGGGAGGGGAGAGGGGCACAGGACGGTGGGGGGTCGGAGGGAGGGAGGAGACGGGTATACCTGTTAAGTCTGTATGAGTGGAGATAAAAATAAATAAATAAAATAAAATCTGGGGTTTGAAATTTTTGTTTTGTATTCAGTTAAGTATGGAGCATTGTATCAGTTGCTCTTCTCTGTTACCGTGAGACAGCACTCAAATTCGAGCAACTTAAGGGGAGAAAAGGGAGATTTATTGAGTGTATGGTCCCAGAGGGGAGATACAGTCCTTTATAGTGGAATCAGCATGGCTAGCTGGCAGAAGCTAGAGGCAGCTTAAGTCACATCCATCATGCAGGCTGAGAGCTGCAAAAGTGCCCACTGCTAGAGCAACCCTCTCCCAGAAGCAAGGTGGGGCTAATTCACCTCAAGACCCTCCCCCTGAGACTGCCTTCCTCCAGCAAGGCTCCACCTCTTAAAGGGGCCATGACCTTCCCACACAACTTTACGATTCAAACACGTGAGGCTGTGGGGACAAGTCACATTTCGATCCATGACGCACACTTACCAGTCGTGACCTCTATTCCCTGGGGTAAAGAGGATGCATGCTTTCTTGACTTTGAAGCGGGGACTGGAATTTTCAGGAAATGCTTTGCATCCACGAGAGGACTTGAGCACATCTACAAGGAGGAGGGTGAGCCGAGAAACTGTGCGTGTGTCCTGGATAGCCTGAGGCAGGATAAACACAGGTTGCTGCCACTTGGTGAAGTCAGCAGAAATGCTGTCAGAGATATGCCAGGAGGAAAAAAAAAAGCATAAAGCCCAGGTATGGATTGTGCTGCAGATGCGCAGCTGACTCTTGACTGCCAGAGAAACCACGGCCGACGTTCCTGAGGAATGATGGGATGCAGTGTTCCCAAAATATTCATGGAGTGTAAGACGAGCCAGCAGGAAACAGAGCCGGCTGGGGCTGGGCAGGACCGGGGAGAGGATGGGGCTGGGGGGGCAGGTACCACAAGAACACACAGTAGCTGAGGGAAATTAAGGAAAGGCAGGTCAACAATGGCCGCCCATTTTTAAGCCAGAGTCCTGGATGAAAAAACGTGGCTAGATTCATAACTTGGTTAAGGGAGATTGTTCTTTTTAAGGTAACGCATGGAATGGCATTCTGAAACGTGTGTGAATTTGGTGAAATTCTTCAGATAGAACTTGTGCTTTAGTTAGAAATAATAGTGAAACCAACAACTTAGAGAATTCCCCAAGAGCATGCACGTATAAAGAGAACATCAGTAAAGCACGAGAGAGAGAGAGAGAGAGAGAGAATCACCAAACACCAGAGATGTGACTTTTAAAAGGATCAGCAACAATATGGAGAGATCAGAGCATTTAAATAACTAAAATTTTATAGACTGTTCTGGTCCACGGTACAATGTATTCCTGATTAAGGGAAAACTACTTAACCTCTTTTGCTAAAAATTAGACATCTTTCATCGATGGGAAAAGAGAATTCGACGATTATGGTTTAACAAGACATGTAATCTTCATGGTCTGTCTTGATGTTATTTTTCTTAAGTATCTGCTTTCTAACGGTTAAAACTTAGAATCACGTCATACCTGCACCCTGAATTTTAATGATGAGTGTAGTTAAAGTCGCTGAAATTTTATCTCCAGTGCTGATAAATTGTAAAGGAATGCACTGAAAGAACCTATTTCTGCCAAGTCTTCTTGACATGACAAGAGCAAAAAAGACATTTTTTAAAAATCAATTCTACTTTTCTACCTAAGGACAATGTGATCTGATTAACTTTCACACCCATCAGAACCACAAGGTAGGCATACTTTTACGAGCACAAAATTGAGCACAACTAGCACTGAAGTTGATGTCACATGAGAGTGTATTGGCATTTGGGGGTCTCTGACCAGCTTCCAGGCTGTTCACACAGCTGGGATTTACTGTGCATAGAAATGAAAGAAAAAAAAAACTTACTCTATTTCTTTCTAAGTCCAGCGCTTCACCTGGACATTAAGGAGTCCAGGGTGAGTATGCACAGGGTGAGACACTTGTGGGACTAATAGGAGACAAAAAGTCACTGTATTTTATATGCACATTTTATAACGAGTGAGCTCTAGTGCTGTTACTTCCTGTGTAACACTGGTCTCCTTGCAGGACCTGTTAGTTCCCCTCAATGACACCAGAGCACAGGACAGCATCGCTTTGTTACCACATGGTGCGTCTTACGATCCCCTGTTGCAGATTCAAAACAAAGGACACTCTCTGCCTTTTACTCTCTGGTCTGTATGTGTGTTTGTATGTGTGTGTGTATCTGTGTGTGTGTCCATGTGTCATAGTTAAGCACAGGTGTCAACTTGACAGTTGAGGGTTTGAGCTCTGGGCACATTCATGGAGAATTAGTGGTTGAGTTAAGCCCCAGAGCAAACCTGCAGGAGATTGTCTAGCTGATGGGGAAGGCCCAGCCCATGGTGGGTGGGATTAGGCCCTGGAATAAAATATTGACAACTGGTTAAGAGAGTCGGCATCCTTCTGTTCACATGACCAGACATGCTGGTCTGGCAAGTAAAGATCGTCCCTCTCTCAGCCGTTAGGTGGTGATGGTGTGGCCAGTTCCCTTGGCCTTAGTGTTGGTGCGTGCTCTCCCGTCAAGCTGGACTGAGAATTGTAACCAGGAATCATAAAAGAGAATAAACCTTTGTTCCCTTAAGCCATTTGATGGTCATTTATCAGCAACCATGCAGTCATACTGCTACACCGTGTGTGTGTGTGTGTGTGTGTGTGTGTGTGTGTGTGTGTGTGTGTGTGTCTGTGTCTGTGTGTTTGTGTTTCCATCTGTGTGTGTCTGTGGTATGTGAATGCATTTTAACTTGATCATGACCAAGGGTTTTGCCTGTTGTTTTTTTGAAGAAATACGACCAATACATAGTGACTTCTATATTTGAGCCATTCTCATTTAAGTTCTGATTTATGCAGAAAAACATATTTAACAGAATCATGATTCCAAGATGTTGGGGACTGGCTTTCCCCCCTCTCTGGCAGAGACGTATTAACCTCTCTGTCCCCTCCCCACCATGTGTGCCACCGTTTTTATAGCAAAGCAAAGCTTCCTGCTCAAAATGAGGACGAATTGACTAAATCTGGTCTTCAAGAGCCACTGGCTGACACGGGCCCATCTCAAATTAATGTAGACAGTCATGGGGCAAATCATGGTGCACACCCCTCGCTGTAAGCACCCCAGCTTTTTTTTTAATTTTTATTATTATTTATTCAATTGTGCGTGTAGGTGTGTATGTATGTGTGTGTGTGTATGTATGTATGTGTGTGTAGAACCACGGACGAATTCGGGAACCACCATGGACGCCTCCACCTCCTCCTTGTTTACTCTGTCCCGAGATTCACAGGCTCCGCCCTACCAGGACCAGAAGCGCAGGCCGCCCCCGCTTCCGCCTGGCGTTTATACGTGGGATCTGGGATCCGAACTCAGGACCTTCCACCTGCAAGGCAGAGGCTTAACTCCTGAGCCACCTCTCCAGCCCCACCCCAGCTTTTTTTTAAACCCACATTTAGCACCCCAGCCCCAAAGGGAGGTGGCTGGACCCATCTGAAAGACCCTCCCACCGGACTCCCCCACCGACCCTGGCAGGAGGAAAGAAGCCAGTCAAGGTCGCCGCTGCGGTCCTTAAAAGTGAGCTGCATGTGTGACGCTTACCCACGAGTCTGACCACACAGTTGGCGTGTTATCATTTCAGCTTGCAGCCCTCCATAGCTGTGGGAGGGGCACTAAGCGTCAGCCTGTGTTGGTCCTTTCTTCATTCGCTGAAGTGTTTTCCTAGTGTTTTAATTGCGTTCGTGCTTCCCTGTAGCCTGTGCGTGTGAGCCAGGGGACATGGTGCAGGTCAGACCTGCAGAAGTCAGCTTTCTTCCCACCATGCGGCTCCAGATGTAGAACTCGACTCTTCAGGCACCTTTACCCACTGACATGTCTCGCCAGTTCTCCTTGTGGTATTTTCATATAGTTCTTGGGCTTATTTGTTCTCTTCCCCTGACCCCCTGCCGCCTCTGTACCCCCCCCTCCACTGGTCCCCTTCCTTCTGCTAACAGACCCCCTTCTCCTTTCAGGCCACATGCATCCCATAACCTTCTCCCCCGGCTCCTCAAGATCTTGTCTTCCCTTTTTATGATCCTCTTTCTAGTCCCACTGTCCACACACACACACACACACACACACACACACACTTAAATCTTGGTTCCTCATATGAGACAAAACAGTACTTGTCTTCTAAACCTGACTCATTTCAACTAATATAATGATTCCCAGTTTCAGTCATTTCTCTTTCTTTACAGATGAATGAAATGCCACTATGTAGTCTTTCTTTATCCATTCATCAGTTGCTGGACATGGAGCACGGTTCCATTTCTGAATTACTACGAATAGTGCAGAGTAACCAT
The DNA here is from genome assembly GCA_023101885.1 of Typhlomys cinereus. Classification (NCBI taxonomy): domain Eukaryota; kingdom Metazoa; phylum Chordata; class Mammalia; order Rodentia; family Platacanthomyidae; genus Typhlomys; species Typhlomys cinereus. Next base: position 8,765,111 of record JALPQD010000049.1, read on the forward strand.
GATGTGCAGGGGTCTCTGTCCCAATACACTGTGTATACACTCAGGCATGGAATCGCTGGATCATGCAACGCTTTCATTTTTAGGTTCTTGAGAAAGTAAAATTAAACTAAATTTAATTTAATTAAAGCCAAGTTTCCTTAGTGGCTACACCAATTTACATTCCCACCATCAATGAATAAGGGTCTCTCTTTCCCTGTATCCTTGCCAGCATTCACTGGATAGTAGCCCCCTGAGTGAGGTACAGTGGAAACTCGAAGTAGTTGCACTGCACATTTCTTGGATGGCTAAGGAGGTTGAACATGTTTTCAATTGTTTCCACCCATTCATATTTCTTCTGGAGAGAGGTGTCTATTCGGGAAAATTGGGGTTTCCTGTGCTGTTTGAGGTCTCTCTAAAATGCCCCTTCTCTATGCCAGTGTTTCAAGCCTCCTGTTAAGGTCTTTGGTCCATTTTTATCTTCGTGATCTGGTTTCGTTGTCCTTTCCCTGGTTTCCCAGCCTCCTGCATTTCACTCTTAATAATTTTTCACCCTTTGTAATTTTTCTCTTTCCTTTCATATGCTGGTATTTCCATAGACTTCAACTAGGACACAGAAATCCAACTTTAAGGTGGTCCCAAATGTCTATTAGTATGAAGATGGGGAGATTCCCTAGAGTCTACTTAGCTCTTAGTACTATGCTTTATATACAGTTAGATTCCTAAGAAAATATGAGTAAGGAATTCTGATTTTTATGTGTTGTCTCTTTGACCTTTTGGTGACTGGTGGTTGGTCTGAAATCTCAACCTGACCCCTAAGGGGTGCGCCTCTGGACACCCCACTGTGGAACGGATCTAGCCGAGGCAGGGCTCTCGACATGCCTGTAAGGAGATTGTACTGACTGCTCTCGTTGAGATGGGAAGGGCTGCCTGTGGTTGGCAGGAGTGGAAATGTGAGTGCCGCAGAGATGGCGGGATGCGTCGACCTCCCCTCCGTTCTCCACTCAGACACCAAGTGAGCACTTCGCTCGACTCTTCTGCCCTGATGGGCTGCAACCTGCATTGTGAGCGCGACTAAAATCTCTCGCTTGCCCAAGTCACCCGGGTCAGCTGCTTCTTAGAGCAACCGTAAAACAGTAGCTAATGCTTCACTCGGCGTTTATCATTTGTGCTCAACAGTTCCTAAGCCACCGGCGGGGGGAGCCACCCGGAAATCATAAAACTGTCACAAAATCATATTTCAGATCTCCAAGGACGCCACATACTGCCTCAGACAGCTGACTGGTCATCGTTTCCTCCTCAACATTACCTGCTGACTCTCGGCTTCAAAAACAAAGAGGACGGGAAGTTTCTGGAGAAAGTGTCAACCAGGAAGCTGCCGACCTTCACAGGTGAGTAGAGCCCAACTCGTTATCACTGTTCAACACCAATCCCTCCTCCCCATGTCTTCCACGTTACAGAGCCCAGCTCAGGAAAGGCCCGGCACCCCAGAAAAGAGCTTGTTCGTGAGGACCCCCTGCTCTTTCCAGTCCCTGTGTGTTAGTTAACAGCTAAGTCTGTTTTCAGGAGCGCTCCCCACCAAGAACACACAACCACACCTGCCAGAGTGCCCCGCTCCTCATTCAAACCGTCCCTCACCAAACGCCACCATCACCTTGCCTATCCTAGGCACTGAGAACACAGGGTGCGATCAGTTAGCAAATATAAAAGATAGTTCTGCAGCACAACTAGTGTGGGAAATCAAAACTAGAGCCAATAGCAACTCTGAATCACTTGACCATCTGCCAGTGTATTGGCACCTGCCCACTCTCTCCTTGCATAATTAAACCTCCTGAAGAGTATACAGTTGGGTGATGCTAAGTTGTTCTGGTTAAGGTTTTCAGAAATGAAGAAAATATTTACATGGAGTTGTAGTGTCAAGCTTAGCGGCCTCACCGTGTCATTAAGAATTGGTGCTTCACAAGATCCTTGGAGGCAAGGGATTGACAGCCACAGTAGTGTTCCTATGCTTAAGGGGAACACAGGAAAGGGTTCAGGGAAATGCCACTGGGTCCTTGTACGTCATCAGAGAGGAGGGCCCAGAGGAGAGTCAGGCATGCACAAGAAAGGACTCTGGGAATTAGGGCGGGAGGCACGGGGGGGAATGGGGAGGGAGGGGTGAGGGGAGGGGGAGCAGGGGGTTCGGGGGGAGGAGGAGGGAGGGAGGGAACTGGTGTACCTATTAAGTTTGTATGAGCTGAAATAATAATAAAAATGTATTAAAAAAAAAGAATTGGTGCTTCATGGGCTGGAGAGGTGGCTCAGGGGTTAAGCCTCTGCCTTGCAGGCAGAAGGTCCTGAGTTTGGATCCTAGACCCCACGTATAGATGCCGGGCAGAAGCAGGGGCGGCTTGCGTTTCTGGTCCTGGCAGGGCGGAGCCTGTGAATCCCCGGGCAGAGTAAACGAGGAGGTGGAGGCGGTCCATGGTGGTTCCCAAATTCAGTCCATGGTTCTACACACACACACACACACACACACACATACATACACACATGCGCACACACGCATACACGCACAATTGAATAAATAATAATAATAAATTTTTAAAAAATAGAATTGGTGCTTCATTTGGTGTTACATCCTATGAGATTTATCTCAGCCCGGTGCCCCATCCAAAGTCACCGGCAACCACACCCTTGAATATCACCTGAGAGGAACAAGACAAGAATCAGACACATTTATGGCGACATTTGTTACCAACTCCGCAGAGATAGGCATGTGGCTCTGAGTTGTCTCTTGGACTCTCAGCAAGGAAGGGAGCAAAATGAATGACTGTTTCTAAAGGACAATGTCTCCTTTGCCTTTCTCTTCATAGATCTTTGATTGCTACATATACAGCCTGGGGACGGGACTGGTTTCTGTACTAAAGATTTCATATCTGTTAATATTGAGATATCTGTTTATAGCTTGCCAAAGACAATGTTCCGAAATGGAAGTCTGAAAAATATCATATAAAATTTTATGATTGTAATTCCTAGAACATAAAACTCCCTTCTGTCTGCTGACCAGAGAAGACACCGTGCGGCACATGGAGACGATGGGGAAGCGTGTCTTGCCGATACTGGACTTCATCCGAAGCACTCAGCTGAGCGTAAGTATATGAGACTTCTCTGTCCTGCATCTAAATAGCAGAAGATTCTAGACATATAGGAAGTTTTTGGATCAGATACTGTATGTCAGCTAATGATGTTACTCCTTCTACATTCTAAAACATGTTACAATTCCACATTTGGCAATTTCGAATACTTATTAGGCCAGTGTCTCTTTAAAGAGCTGTTTCCTCTCCGTGTCTTCTTCTTATGTAACTTAAGGTTGCGATAAATTTCTCACTTCCAGTCAGTAACAGAATTTCAGCAGGCACCATGTTTTCCAAACTTAACTTACTCACTTAACTGAGGCCTAGAGCAGGACCACCTTATTTCCTCCATGAGAATTCAGAGCTTTCCAAGCTCGCACCCCAGCATCCCAGGGATGTAACCTGGACAGTGCGGGCGACCTTTGTATGGCCCTTAGTAAATGACCTGTTCCCTTCCCTTGATCCAAGGAAGATACGCTTCTCCCCCTTTTCAGTCTTAAAAGGCCCGACTGTGGTGTGCATTCTGTGTTGCACCATTGTGCTGAAGTCGCACGCAGAGCACTTGTGATTAGCAGGCTAAAAGCTGCCGCTGTCACCTCCTTTCATAGTTTCCAGTGGCCTCTAAGTTGGAAACTTGAAAGAATGTTCTTCTTGAGGCTTTTGCATTACATCATTGATTTGATGGTCCTACCTGAGGAGGAGGGGGTTCAAGGGGGTCATCACAAGCAGCTACTTAACATCTGTTCAGTCATTTACCTGCTCACTAACATCACACAGCACTTTAGAACGGCTATAAAATGCCCAATCTATTTGCATGATTGGTAATTCTATGCATTACAAATAAAAAAGTACATTCTTAGCTGATTTTCCTACATAAACCTCCTCCCTTCCCACAGTCATTTTCCACTCAATTATCCCCCCTGTATCTTTAGTAATAAGAAATCTGTCTTCGTCCTAATTGACACAGCGCTGCAGACTGGGTGCAGAAATGCATCTCCCAGTTCCACACAGCACGTCTCCAAGAGCCAGGTGGGAGCTTAGCCAGTTCCTGTGAGGGTGCTCTTCCTGGCTTCAAACAGCTGCACTCTGTGTGGAGAGACAGACAGACAGACAGACAGAGATACAGACAGACAGAGACACAGAGAGACCAGAAGAGCTCTGACATCTGTTCTTAGAGTCCTTCCACAAGGACTCCGCCTCTTCATCTCATATTCCCAGACTGCCTCCCTGAGATGTCATGATCACTGACTGGCACAGACATTCATTCTAGAACCATCTACACTATACATTTGAGTCCTATTCTGTGTTATGCCCCTTATCTTCTTACATATACACACATGTGTGGGCACATATGCATACACACATGCATGAATACACATACATAATGTATAAACACATACAGAGACAGACACACTTGCATGGGCATACATGCATGGGCATACATGTGCACCTGCATGTATGGGTGCATGGAACATGCATTCATGGGTATACGCATGATACATGGATACACATGCACTCATGGACATACACATGCATGAGTGTGCATACATGTGCATGGGCACACACATTGTCATCACTAAGCTACTAGAAGCAATGATGAGTTTGCCACCAAGAATCACCCGACGACATCAACTGATGCCATCACTGTGTGGTTGGCCTGGCGCGCCTCCGTGCTAGGCACCGAGGAGGGTCTGTCTGTGTTCTTTGACCTTGATTCTTGTCCAGACACTGACAACATAGTTTGCCGCTAGGAGAGAGACTTGGAGTCCACGATTAAAGAGATTCTGAGCTCACAGTAACCACTGGGTCTTTGGCAGAAGCCTCGGTGCCCTGTGCCAACTGTGGAGGGCAGTAAGGGGGCCACCAGCTTTCCTGTGCTCACTTAGCTGGGAAATAACAGTTTAGGGAAGAGATTCTCAAGTGTTTGGATAGAGCTAAAGTGAGTCTGAAGGTCTCCAGGGGCCACAGGTGCGTCAGACATTGACCAAGTTTCACGTGTGCCTGGAGGCTGCTCCGTAGAGCAGGGCTGAATAAGACGGGCCGCAGAGGAAACCAGACTTTGATACAGCAAAGCGAGTCGTGAGCTGGTGTATTAGTCAGGGTTCTCTGAAGAAACAGAATCTATAGAATGTAACATATATAAATAAGTTTATTAAAATAACCCACAATAAAAATAGTGTCCTTCAGAGTAGCCACCTGCAGCCACCTTGTTCTTGACTGGAATGTTCTGCAAAGCCAAAAGATCCCAAGAAGGTCTCAAGCCTTTGCTTCTCTGGAGGGTCAAAGACGCTGGGTTCTGACATCAGTGAAGAACAGCTGGGCTCTGACTGTCAGCAATGAACAGCGAACAGCAGCAAGGCCCAGAGACCAGGTTGCAAAGGCAGCGGGAACAGCAACAACGTGATGGAAAAGGTGAAGCTCCAAGTCAGCCAAGGACGGAGGCAGCAGCAGCAGCAACGAAGAAGGCCAGATGCTCTAAAAGCGAACGACACATGCAGAGTGGACTGCCACAGCAGGTCGACACCATATAAAGGAAGAGCAAGTCCCTCCTCCTTGCATCTCCTATTATCCGGTCCACCACTGGAAAGTACCACCACTATGGACTGGGTTCTCCACAGAAATCAGTCAAGTACCTGCAGACTTGTTCAGGGGCCATTCCAACCATTAACCCTCCACAGCTACATCCCAAATAGTCTGCAATGTCAAGTTGACAACAAAATGCAGCCATAACAATTGATTACTAGAAGTTTCTCCCAGTTTACTGGAGATCGGGGAATTCTCCGTAGCGTCTTTCAGCTCCCACAAGGTGGGTCCCTCTGCTCTGATACTGGACTCCATTCAAGTGGATGAGTGGACACTATCACCCTGCTCAGACACTAGAGGCCACCCGCCTGGATGCCTACACACTGTTGCCCTCCTTTGTGACTCTTACTGCAGACCTCTGCTCCAGGCTGGATTGTGGGTGGGTAAAGCCTGTGGCAAGTCGCTTTAGCCTATGAGCTGGGTTTTCTCATTCATAAAGTACGCTAATGTCTTCCAGACTCCTCTCGAAGAGACCAGGAGCACATCACTTGTGTCAAAACACCGGGTCAAGTAGTCACACTCTTTTCCTCAGCTCACATTCTACCAGTCACTCAGATCCCCTCACACAGGCAGGATCCTGGTGATGCCTCCATCCAGGACCCCAGATCCTGAGTGTGCAACAGCTCCCCTGCATCTCAAGACAGACCACCATCCAATACACTGGGTTAGGAGACAGACAGACCAGCATCCAAGACATTGTGGTAGGAGACAGACAGACAGACCAGCATCCAAGACACTGGGCTAGAAGACACTGTGCCTACACAAGCATATATCCTCTGGAATTCTAGGTTTTTTTCCATTCATCTTCCACATGGTGTTTTGAATGGGATCTTACTTACTTGTGTTGGGAAGTAAAAGAGGCATCTGTCCCAAGATGTTTACTCTGTGTTATGTGTTCAGAGATCTTTTCTAATTCACTTAGACAGCATTCCCTAATGGAAATGGTTCTGGGATATAAAAATAAAACACATTAATCTCCAACATTCATAATCAAAGAACCCAAGAAGATAATGTTAGGCATGGTACTGTGATCAGAATCAGTTACATATTTCTGAGTATTACCACATTTATATTGTCACATAAATGATGGTAAATATATGGCTATCTAAATAATACTTAGACAATGCCAAGAATTCTCATCCTCTCTTCCCTAAACAAATTAAATATTAACCCAGCTTATAAATATTACATTTCTATATATACACCCAGCATCTTTAATTAGAAAAAAAAAGGTAGGTTGGCAATTCACTAAATTATAGTATCTGAAATTTTTTCACTGAGTGCTCTAATATTTGCTTTTTCCTCCAGCAAAATAAAAGGTATGTGAAATAAAGGTAAAAATAGCATAGTAATTTACCATCTAGAGAAGCATAACAAATGTAGAAAGTAAAAATTAAGATCATTGGTGACCTCCAGAACAGAGAGCTGTCTAGACTATCCTGACTGGCACACTGTGAGTTTGATTAGAGACCTAGCCTCATAAAGAATAAGGTGAAAGAGTGATAGGAAATAATTCCCAATAACAGTTTAGGGCTTCCACTTAGACGCACGCACATATACATGCACACTCACTGTTTAGGCGCACCCACATATACACAAACACATGCACTCCACACATGCTTAAAAATAGAAAAAGAAAGACTGAAGTTTATTTCCCTTGTCTCGCGTGACACTCACACTCTTTCTTCTTGTCAATGAGGGAGCCAAGACTTGTGGGCGGTGAGTCAGGTGCACGCAGCCAAGGGTCCAGACACTCACATACAAAATGAGAATGAGAGTCAGATACAGTTCTCTTCCACTAAGACGCACGGCATCACTCTGAAATAAAGCAACATGAGAATCCTCCCATAGCTAGAGTCAAGTTGTAAAATGAACATTGAACTAGACAGGTAAATTAGACTCAGAAAAATATCGGTGAAAGCCCCCCGGAGGAACATAAATTTTCACCCCTTGGCAGGAGGGGACCGTGGTGGTGAAGGTCTCCTTGGTCGGACAGCAACGTTCTTGGTATTCCCATGCAAGGTGGACTTTCTAAGCGGCCCGTCTAGGCGTGCAGCCTTCAAGACACAAGACTGATTCTGTGTCTTACAAGCAATCGCGAGAATAGCTCATCATGTACCTGGTGGCTTCTGTCAGCTGAAACCAACCCAGGCTACTGTATCTGCATGGTGAGCACCTTTTGTCCTTCTTGGTGATCTGGTCCCAACAATTTCGCATGGTCCTGGACCACACTTCAGCTTCTCCGCCAACGTCATCAGCTGCTCTCAATTTCAAAGCGTCCGTGTTATGGCCACTGAGCTAAATGCTGAAGAATTCACATAAAATGTCTTGCCACGCGTGAAGCCTCCTTCGCAAGATGCCAAAAAGTGGCCTCTCTAACTATGCTTTTGACACCCCGTTAATTTCACTTTTAATTTCTTCCAAGCAAAGCATGAAAAATGTTTGGTGTATGCACATTTGGAATGAATTGCTCTGTGCCCCACCCCCAAACTGATGTTTCTATATGTTATGCCAACTGGAACAGAAATGCACCAGAAACGCGGGATTCCACCTTTCATGCCACTTGTTTACCCAGCATTTATCCACAGCTACTGCTAAAGCTCCACAGTTCCACACTGAAGCTTCATCTGAACCTGCTGTTTGCCTAGCCTGTCCTGCCCCTACTGAGGTTTTAGCTTCAATCATGGTCCCTTTATTCCTCCATCCACCAGCTAAGGGGCCATTTGATTGACCCAAAGTCTAGTCAGGAGGGCTACACTCTTCAGAGCGAGCGGTCAGCAACAGATGTCTAAGCTAATTCTTTCATTTTGCATTATTTCCTTCCTTCTTTTTTCTTTAAAGAAGCACCACAACATCGCTGCTGTTGAGATTTTGACAGTCAGCTTAAAACCCTTATCCTGCGTATGTCAAATATTAACCGTGCTGCCTGATCACTCGGGCTTGCATTTGGTCCCAGGAAAAGTAGGATGGATGACTGAGTGGTCCTGTGTTCTGTTCCCTAGTGTTTTATTCGTGGGGGATTCTTCGGCTTTGTTATACATCCGACAATCAAGCTGACAATCCCCACACACACCCGCCCCAGCCTTCCACTGTTTTTATTTTCCTGATGTTTTGGAAAATTACACTAATAGATTATGTTCCCGGGCAAGCAAGCCACCATTGCTTCTTTTCTCCCGAGCTGAGTCGCTACACCAGCAGCCCCTTGTTTCTTTTCACATAGGACAAAGGAAGCAATTTTTCTGCAGAAAGAAAACTATTTCTCCTCCAACATGACAGAACGCCATTGTTGAGCAGCGTGTTGAGACTGAATGGTGGACAGCGGTCACCCGTGTACTCAGGGGCCGCAAGCCCGTTTGGAATCACCATGAGAAGTTTCTAGATTTTCATATAAATAGGTAATCAAAAGGAACGAATGAGACCAGAGGATGTCACTTGGATACAGACAGGTGTTCAGGAGAAGAAAAGTAAAAACAATGCGCTGGGCACTAGCCTTCACTTGTTCCCTAGATTCTAGAAAAATGTCAGTTTCCAGAGGTTGCTATCAATCAAAGCACGGACTTGACATTTTAGAAAGTTGCTTTCTAAAAGTTCAGGTGATCTTTTAGCAGTGCTAGTTTTTAACGTTTTTTCTCTCTGAGAGAAAATTTCCTTGCAGAAAAAAAAAAAAAAAAAAAAAAAAAGATTTTTTGAGAGATTACTTCCTAGTGTCCACAAACCGAAATAGTCCCTAGTCAGAAACTGGAAAGACTGGGCAATGCTGAAACTTCCACCTGAGGTGCTGAGTATTTGGAGAGAGACACACATCATTCTCGTGTCGCAGCAGGTAGAGTGATTTGCTGTGTGAAGCCAGGGTGGCATTAACTGCCAAGTTAACAAACAAGATAGAGTGATCATGGTGAGTCAGGTCTGAGTTAACTGCTTAGTAACAAACACGTCCAGAGATGCTGACGCAGCCTGTCCAGAAGGTCGGCCCCAGTGGGCGCGGTCACCAGGCTTCTCTTCTGAGCACTAGGGTGTGGGGTAGACCTGCCAGTGCCCTCCCAACACAGCAGACACCTGAGACTTTTATTCTGAAATGACATAGCTCCTAACATGGGAAGTAAGTACCTTTTCCTAAAGATGAGCTGCCCTACCAGACTTCTACAGACTTTATAGAGGGGCTGGGTGGTTGGCACAATTGTCGGCATGCAGAGTCCGTGTTCCAGCCTAAGGCAAGTTGGGAGGTGAAGACAGGACGATCCGTAAGCTTGGGATTGGCTAGCCAGCTCTCATTTCTTTGGGGGCTTCTTGTGTCCCGGAGTGGAACCTTGAAGCCAGAACTGATGGTGAGAAAAAGAGAGGAACTCACGGACGCTTGATCCACAAGGAGTAAGGAAGCCACTAGAGGTGGGCAGGTTTGAGGTACCTACAGGGCAAGGCAGGCTTGAAAAGTGACTTTCTCTGTTGGTTAGTTTTCATTTCTTTAAGTGGGCATTTTCAGTCCTTTTGTGTCTGATCTGGTTGTAATGGGGATCGGTTTTGAGTCCATTCCTGGGATTGGGTGATAGCTCCCACAGGACTTTCCTATCTACTCTAGGCTGCCTAAATAGAAGCTATCTTTATTGTTCAGGAAGTATAAAATACCAGTAGATTCAGGAGAGGGAGGGACCTTGCAGTTGGGCAGAGAGTCTATTCAAGGTGGGTTATATCAGTTGTCAAAACGGTTGGAGGATCAGGAGCAAATGGCTGCAAGAACAAGGGTGGGCGTGGCAGCGAGAGCTGAGCCTTGCGCGAGGTGCCTTTTATATCAGGCAGCTGGTAGGTAACTCTTGGCTAAGTGACACTTTGATAGCGTTGATGTGACGACGCTCATGTCATCCATGGCCTCCCACCCCAGCCCCTCAGGAATTCCATCGCTCTTCAGAGTGCAAGAGGGACAGGGTTGGGGCTGGAGAGGTGGCTCAGGGGTTAAGCCTCTACCTTGCAGGCAGAAGGTCCTGAGTTCAGATCCTAGACCCCATATATAGACGGAAGCGGGGGCAGCCTGCGTTTCTGGTCCTGGTAGGGCGGAGCTTGTGAATCCCAGGGCAGAGTAAAGAAGCAGGAGGTGGAGGCGGTCCATGGTGGTTCCTGAATTCGGCCGTGGTTCTACACACACACACACACACACACACACACACACACACACACACACACACGTGTACACACACACAATTGAATAAATAAAAAATTTTAAATATATATATATTTAAAAAAAGAGGGACAGGGTAGACCTTGACCCTGGGCCCCCAGCAAGAGATCTGCCCCTGCAGCCTTGTTCTAAAATGTCTCTTTTGACCCTCGGGCCCAGGGGAATTTCCACCCATGCTCAGGTGTGCTAGAGAAACTGCAATACGCCAGCCTGCTCAGCCGGCTGCAGCGAGTGAAGGAGCAGGCCCAGGTGATCAACCAGGCCATGGCGGAGCTGGCCACCGTGCCCTACCTCCAGGACGTCAGTCAGCAGGAGGCAGAGCTGGTGAGTGTTTGTGTCTCCATGTTTAAACTGCCCAGGCCCTGAGCCTGAGAGGCCCGGGCGGTCAATGTAGGTTAAGGGAGGCTGCAGGCCTTGTCAGATACTGGATAAAGAGAGCGGGAATGGGCTAGTCTGAGTGGTGCATGCTCTTTGATAACAAGACCCGCCTTGGTAATATACGAAAACGCAGGAAAGGGCTGGTTACTCATACACTAGGTCAAACTTCACCTTTAAAGTAAAATGGAATTGTGTGTGCTCTTGTATAGATGAAACACGTGCATGTGTGTGTGCATGTTCCTGTGTAGATGGGTACATGTGTATGTGTGTGTGTAGATGATACACGTGTGTGCACACGTTCCTGTGTAGATGCATGGGTACGTGTGCATCTGTGTGTGCCTATGTAGATGGGTACATGTGTATGTGCATATGTTCCTGTGTACACGGGTATACCTGCATGTGTAGATGCATACGCATGCATGTGTTTGCATGTTTGTGTTCTTATGTAGATGGGTATACATGCACACGTGCATGTGTGTTTTATAGATGGATACATGTGTATGTGTGTTCCTATGTAGATGGGTATGTGTGCATGTATGTGAATGTGTGCCTGTGTGGCTGGGTACATGTGTGTGCATGTGTGTTTCTGTCTAGATGGGTGCACACGTGTGTGTGTTCCTGTGTACATGTTTACACTTGTATGTGTGTGCATGCAGATGTGTGTGTGTTCTTGGGTGGATGGATGCACATGCATGTATGTGTGCATGTGAATGTGCTCCTGTGTAGATGGTACCTAGTGTGTGTGTGTGTGTGTGTTCCTATGTAGATGGGCACACATGCTCTTGTACACATGGGGGTCAGAGAGTCACGGCAGAGGTCGTTCCTTAGGTACCCGCCATCTGTTTTACTGAGACATGGTCTCTTCCTGCCCTGGCACTCGCCTAGTGGGCCAGGCCAGTTGGCAGCATGTCTGCCTCTGCCTCCCTGCACTGGGGCACCAAGTGCAGTGCCTGTGCCACCACTGGCGCTAAGTGTCCCTGGGCCTTTTTCCTTTTTTCTTCTGGTTCTCAAGCTTGAACTCAGGCCCTCATGCGAGGCGAGCCCTTGACCAGCCGAGCATCCCTTGAGCCCAAAGTGAAATGCTCGTGATATTTTGAGGTGTGTCATAGTCCATTTGTGTGTGTGTGTGTGTGTGTGTGTGTGTTCACATGTGGGTGTTCACATGTGAGTGGTGCACATGCATGTGCAGTTCTGCGTACATGTAAGTGGAGGCTGTGCTGGATCCTGGAATCATCTTGGGTTGCTCTTCCACCTTTCTCTTTAAAGCCTGAGTCTTTAATTAAGCCCAGAACTTGTCTGCGGGTTGGTCTGGCAGCCAGCTTGCTCTGGGGGTTCCCAGTCTCGCTTTCCAAGGTTGGAATTATAGGCACACACACACACACACACACACACACACACACACACACGGCATTTTACATTGATTTGGGGATCCAAACGTTGTTCCTTTTGCTCCTGAGACAAGCACTCCCCACCCAGTAAGTTATTTTCTTAAACCTAAAAGGATTGTATCGTTCTCTTCGACAGAAAATATAGAAGACAAAAGAGGTATCTAGAAAACCACCCACAAAATGATGCTTAGCACCCAAGTCTTAATCACCTACATACTGGTAAGGCCAACACACAGGCCTGCATTTACCTGTGTCAGTCACATGCTGTTTAGTGGTGAGAAGAGTGTAGTTAGGAAAGATTACTGTGGATTTTCCTTTTAACTGAATTCACCAGTTCACTCCAAAAAGCAGACATTTTAGTTTTTATGCAGACCCAGTGAAAAACTACTCAAAGCAGTAGCGTAGAAACAATCTCCAAGCAGATGTGTGCTCTGTCGTCATAATTAATATTAGACACTACAGCTCGTCATTGGAAGAGTAATTATTGAACAGCACGCCGCCCGCTGGAGGGGAGACATGGGGACCCTCATGTGTCGTGGGGAAGGGCTCTTGACTGGAAGCTCTAATTGAGAGCAGCTAAAACTAATTATAGACCTGAATTGAATTCGCAACGCCAGGATGAGAACAGCCCAAACCGATTACTTGTAATTTTCAGGTACCTCTTTGAGCTTCTGCAGGTGTAAACGCAAAATGAGCTGCCAGCATTTATAATGCTCGCCTAGACCTGTTGAATGTGTAATAAGTAAGTATTGGGTGAGCACAAGAAATGGTCTGCCTGCCTGACGCTAAAACTGTGGGCATGAAAGACAAAAACCACGAAATGAGCTGATTAATCTGGGAGTGCCTAGGTCCTAAATGCTTGGGAGCCGAAGAACAGCTTCTAGAAGGTCACGTGTTTACCCTGCTGTTCCCCAGGCACTCCATGGTGTTGTACGTCTGGAGCTTTCCAGGTGCCTGTTGTAGCCAATCTTAAGTCATCAGCACCTCCATCTGTGGGGAATCCCTCCCACAAAAAGACCTTCAGAGTGTAAACAAAGCTGAACCAGCAGCATCGACATCCCTTCCAAGTGTATAGTCTGTCAGTATCCAGAACTTTGGAAAATGGAATTTCCAGGGATATTTGCATAATTTTTGTTTATCTGCAAAAAAGTTAGAAATAGATAGCTTTGATAAGATAGATAAATATGATAAAATAGATGGATAGGATAGCTAGAATCAATGTTCAACCAGATATTTGAATAGTATGTATCTTAACACCTTAATAGATTTCAACACCTTAATAGATTGTACTTTGCAACTCCCAAGCATGAGTTAACTTAGAAAACGGCACTTCGTCTGCTCAGCAGAAGGCACTTGAGTGACAGTGCTGTCCACCCTCCTCCTGAGCGTGGAGCAGCTGAAGCACAGAGTCACCTGAGGATGCTGCTCACTGCCACCAACGACTGAACTGGGACTGTGTGTGTGTGAGAGAGAGAGAGAGAGAGCATTGTGTGTCCCTGTGGAGGACCAAGGGTGACTTCAGGAATCATCCTTGAATTGCTTCTACCTCCTTTTTGATTCACTCTGAGATTTCCCAGTCTCCACCCACCAGGTCTGAAAGTGCAGTTTGGTGTTTTTCTGTGGGACCTGGGATCCGAACTCAGGACCTTCTGCTTGTGAGGCAGAGTCTTAACCCCTGAACCATCTCTCCAGCCCAAAGTGAGTCTTTTGTAAAAAGGTATTTTAACCTTCAAGTATCCTGAGGTCTGCAGCAGCCATCCAAGCATCCTGTGTGCAGGGCTTGTCTTCTCATTTGCCCAGCGTCCATCTTGCTGTGTATCTCGGGCTGGCTTTGAACTCAGCATCCTCCTGTTTGCTCCCCCTTTGTGATGGGATGGAGCATATGCCACCACGCCCACTTCTGTTATCAGTTCTTTTCCTTTACTTTTCGTTGGTTGGTAGGATCATTGGCTGACTGGCTGATTGCTTATTTGGTTGCTTAATTGTTTGATTGATTGGCTGGCTGATGGATAGTTGGTTACTTGATTAATTGGTTGTCTGGTTGGTTGGTCGCTTGATTGGTTGGTTGGTTAGTTAGCTGGCTGGTTGGTTGGTTAGTTGGTTGCTTTGCTGCTTGCCTGATTGGTTGGTTGGCTGCTTGGCTGGCTGACTGCCAGGTTTGGAAAGACTTTTTGAGGCAGAGTCTCAAGTAGCTCAAAGGCCTCCCTCTGCCTCCGCCTTCCAACAGCTACGATTCCAGGTGTGCCTGAACACACCAGCTCACCCAGCTCATCAGACTGTTTACAACTGGAATCGGGCAGGTGCTGCTTCCACAAGACCTAAAAAAAAAAACCCCTCCCACAAAAAAAAAGTTATTTCAAAATTTTAACAAACACTAGTAAAAGAGTTTAAATGAGCAAGATTCTTTTAAGAGGCAATAAAACAGCACGGTTTTAGTATTGTCCTCTGGAGAGCTTTTGCACAGCGCCTGGAATTATGATACATTAGCCTCCGGAGAAAATACTAAAATGCGTTCATGTACTACATGCCGCTTCCTGAGAGAATTGAGTTGCACCTTCATCTTTTACAACCCAAAATCTGTTTCTAACAAAACATCAGCACCCACACATTAAAACCTGTGTGCTGCCTGCAAGTTTCCAGGAAGACTCTCCATTGTTTGACTCGCTGGTGTTGTCAGCAGTCCCCGGTAATGACTGAAGCGAAGGCGAGGTGGCCGTGTGCGTGGTAGGAAAGATGAGTAATAAAATCATCAGCGTACAAACGATTTTTTAATTAGGTTTTAATCTGTGCGTTGAGAGGCGTTCTCTGCGCGTGAATTGTGCCCTGACCGCGTTTATCTTGGTGCCACAGCTGCAATCACTGATGGCAGATGCCATGGACACCCTGGAAGGAAGGAGGAGCGACCAAGAGCGCGTGTGGAACACCATCCAGAAGGTAACGCCGGGAGCCCGAGGGAAACGAAAGGTCCATCTCTGAGAAATGTCTGCCTTGGGTCAGATCTGCTCAGAAAGCATAATGTGGTGCAAGTTCTTCCGGGTGGCCGATCGTGGCACAGGAAGTGCATCAGGGAAAGCTGGTAATGTAACGTGCGTTTCCTCTGTGCCGCACACGCCCAGGTCACCTACTCTGTGACCATGCGCTATTGGGTATGTTGGTTTCATCTGTGCAGAACAAGTGGGGTCACGTGCTGCTGGGGGGCATCTGTGCCACGCACTGTGGTCACATGCTACTAGGTGTATCATGCTTCATCTGTGCTGCATGGCACAGGGGGTCACGTGCAGCCGGTACATTGGTTTCATCTGTGCATCACAAGCGGGGTCACGTGCAGCCGGGTGCATCTGCGTCATCTACGACATGCCTCGGTCATGGGCTGTTTGGTCGCATTTTCATCTGTTCCACAGGCCGCGGTCACGTGCCGCTGTGGTCACATGCTGTGATGTGTGTGTTTCATCTGCGTGGCACAAGGACAGTTGTGGGCCAGTGGGTGCACCTCCCATCTGTGCCCCGCACCTCGGTCACGTGCTGCTGGGTACGTCGGTTTCATCTGCCTCGTGCTGTGGTCCCGTGCTGGGGTTCTTCCGCCTGATCGTGCTCATTTCCATAGTCTCCTTGAAACTCTGCTCCCTCTTATTTGTGATGAGAAATTGAGAAACTTCTTCTGTGGTGTATTTTAATCCATCTTCAGTGACCAGCCCTGTGTCTGTCACTTAGAAATCGTGGCTCCGTGAGGCCTTGGGTTCTGGAATCTAGAGCGTTGCTGGGGGGGGAGGGAAGCAGAGCATCCTTCGGGGTCACTGGCGTCCCATGCAACGCGCACTGAGGTATGACTCTCGCCCCAGGGCCTCTGGAGACTTGTGTGATACCGTTGGAAAATGTCGGTGCCCCCAGCCTCCAGACCACCTCTGGATAGTCAGTTCTGATCCCTCTGCCCCCCTCAGTTTCCTCTCATCATGCGAGTGCCCACAAAAGTAGCCTGGGGCCAGATATGACTCAGACAGCAAAGCAGACTTTGGTGAGGATTCAAGCTCATCCGGGGCATGTGTCTTCCCAAGACGCCATCAGATGCCAGCATCTGACTGTCACGTAAGGATCTCACCAGAAAGGACCCCATCCGTTAGGGCCCCTTGCTTGCTGGGGCAGGCATAGTCCCCGGCGACGGGAACTTGTCGGTCTTCAGAACAGCTCCTTGTCACTACGCTGAATGTCTCAGAAAGAACTGGATGTGCCATGGCCCGGACACAGCAGGGAATGATAGCCTGGCACGGGAACTCAGAAGGCCACATCTGCGTGTGTCCTTTGTATGTTCTGAGGATAAATGGTAGCTCCAAGAAAGAGATTTGGGGACTGGGGAGATGGCTCAGCTAGTAAAATCTTTGCCTTGCTCAACAGCATGAGTTCAGTCCCCTGAAGCCAACCAGTGTGGTAGTGTGTGCATGTAATCCCAGGCATTAGGATTTGGGGACAGATATCTGGATTCAGTCTAGCCTACTTAGCAAGTCCCAAGAGACAAGGTAGATGTTTTCTGAGGAGCAACACTGAGTTTGTCCAATGACCTCTAATGCACACATATGTACACAGAGAGAAACAAGGAGAAAATTCACACACACACAGACACACACACGTACATGTATACATAACAGAAAAAGAGAAACAGGAGGAAAATTTCATATAATCATATGCACATGTACACATAACAGAGAGAGAAATAGGAAGAGAAATATCTCTCTTTCACACACACATACTCATAACAGAAAGACACAGGAGGAGGATTTTCCAAACAGGAGTTTTTAGATTATATCAAAAATATAAAGAAAACAGCACATTGAAAATTGACCCCAAAAATTAGTCAGTTACAGAAAGATTTGGAATGTTTCTGAGCGTGTTCATCTAGAAGGTATTTTTTTTTAGCTTCCTCCCAAGCTGTACGGAAGACAGATTGAGGGGAAATGAAGGCAGTTATATGACACCTGCCTTAGGTGAGGCTTGG
Organism: Typhlomys cinereus; assembly: GCA_023101885.1. Classification (NCBI taxonomy): domain Eukaryota; kingdom Metazoa; phylum Chordata; class Mammalia; order Rodentia; family Platacanthomyidae; genus Typhlomys; species Typhlomys cinereus. Next base: position 8,782,709 of record JALPQD010000049.1, read on the forward strand.
GCTAGCAGAATGGACAAGAGAAAAGGTAAGCAAACAGACAGAAGAATGTTCAGGAAGACGTGTATCCTTTGTTCATGGATGAGCTGCAGACACTGGTCCGGCAGGGGAAGTTAATAATGGTGTCGAGACATTTGCCAGTGACAGGAGACAGGGTAAGGCCTGCTGGTGCATTTACTAAGGAGGAATTGTCGGGGGGGGCAGCCTGTGTCTAAGAATACAAACTTTAAAGCACAGTCAGGAGGTAAAAGCCACAGCAGATATTTGAATGGGAATTTAATACGAGGAGCGATTAACAGCCATGAAGTTGCTAATTAGGAAATTTAAAAGCTGAAGCAAGCGAGCCCCACTCTCAAACTAGGGGGACCAAAGAGAAGAAGCTGAGACATTGGAATCAGGGATCCTACTGAGCCATCACTCGGGCGGCTGCCGGAAGGTTCTGGATCTCTTTAAGCCCAAAGCAGCATCCCATACGGGTTGGTGGCACAAGCCTCTGTAGAAGCTACATGCTAATGTCACACCATGGCCAGAAAGACAGTGGACAGGGATGAATTCTGAAGCTTTTGGAGAAACTGGGTTCGGCCCCTGATGGCTTAGGGATGATTTTCTGAAGAGGTCTCCCAGGCAGATGGAAATAATCAGGGTTTTCTTTCTCCTCAACACCTCCATTGACTGACTAACAGCAGACAAAGCCAAGATGGAGTTTGGCAAGGTCTAACCTGAGCCTCCCAGCTAACTATAGAAAGTTCTAGAGAAGAGAGACCACAGGTTAAAAGTGCACTGAGGTTGGGTGTGGTCAAGATATGGAAAACACAGAATGTGAAGTTCTAGAGAAAGACAGAATAAAGAGGGAGGAGGAAGAAGATGAGGAAAAGGGAAAGAGGAGGAGGAAAAAGAGGAGGAAAGGCCAAGTGGAGATGGATTTCTTCATCATGGTTCAGCTGGTACTCGGGGACATCTCTTGTGAGGACGACACTGCAAGGATTGTGTGGAGCGAGAAGCCATCCAGAGGATCGCACCTCAAGCTGCAGAAGAGAAGCTAAGACGCACCTCAAGCAGAAGAGAAGCTAAGACGCACCTCAAGCTGCAGAAGAGAAGCTAAGACGCAGACACGCAGGAAGACGTGGAGCTGGAGAGCCGCCCCAGCCGCAGCTGGAGAGCCAGGCGGTGTAATCAATGTTTCTGTCCGTTGCGGAAACAGCTGTTTGGGGTGGGGATCCACAGGTTCCTGGATGCGGGTCAGACTCAGCACCCCGGGGACTTTGCCAGTGAGGGTCGGGCATCACAGCCATGTGGTCGCTAGGTTATCCTGGCCGCCGCAATAACTTAGCAAGTCTACAGTAGTCAGCTCCAGAGGAAACAGTTGCTGAACTTCGGTTTATAGCAGGACCCAGACCAGGAAGACTTACATGTGTACAGTGAGTAGCTTGTACTTACAAGTGAGACTAGAACAGTTATGCAATTAGTACATTCTAGGGCCAGACCAGAAGGGTGGGAGCGAGACCCGCATCTGTCTACATCTCACGGGCAGCCTTGCATTGCATCCCAGTAGCTGGTGGTTCAGTGCCCCCGTTCATAGTAATCCTTAGCCTGTGGCGTCTTACTTTTGTCCCTGTTTCAATTTTCTGTCGCTGTATAAGAAACCATCCTAAATGTGGTGACTTTGAAGAAAAAAAAAATCAAGGCTGTCTTTCAGATCTAGACAGTGACCAGACCACTAAGCAGTTTTCAGAGTCTCTTGTGTGACTGGAATGGCTGGCGCCAGTGGATGCCCAAGATGACTGGCGGTTGACTCTGCCTGGAAGTGCCTTCGTGGCGTTCTCCCTGTAAATAAGGCTTGGAAAGAGCTGCGCAGCTGGGTTCTAGAGAGGAGAAATCAAAAGCTTCAATGCCGTCTCCAGAAACTTCTGGCATATCCTGTTCATTCAGGCAAACACAAGGATAGAAGACTCCATCCCACTACCCACAACCCTGGGGCATATGTGTGGGGTGAGAAAATGCAACGAATGCAGGCAGAGTGGCTGGGAATGCACGTCCAATCAGGCAAGTCAGGGTACAGTCAGGGCGCCCCAGGCCTCCCAGGATCTCACCCCCCAGAAACATGGCACCTACCTACTGAGTGTCTAGAAAGACGCGCTAGTGAACAGCCCATCTTTCCAAATTAAAAGGCCCGGTAATGATCATCGCTTTCTAAATGGAAACTCGGGCGAGGTCTTCAGGAAGGTGGAGATGGGAAGAAACGGGGTGCCCAATTTTTCCCAGGGGCTTTTAATCTGTCTAATGTGACTCCATAAAGGATGGCGGTATCACATTCAAACAATTCCAGTAGCAAGTAAGTAATTTCCTTTTACTGCTACAGAGTTAATTTGTATGTGCAGGAAAAAAAAAATAATTAAAAAAAAACTAATTGTACACTGTGTTCTGAGCTCACTGGAAGTTGGTATCAGCACCCATCTCTGCGATCTGTTGTCTGTAATAGACACAGCTGTTGTACTTGATAAAAACACTTGAAATTTTCATCTGAAGCAGCAGAATTATAGCCGAAGCAGTTCTTTCTGCCTAGTGAAGGGGTCTGTCAGAATCCCCACTCCCTCACGTGGTATTCTGGGCTCCACATTGTTATAGGTTCATAAAAAAGAGATTAACACGATGGAATCTGTTTAGAGAGAGTTTGGCCCCCTGCCTATACCTTAGTTTTCTTTGAAATTCCTCTAAGAAGTGAGAGATGCAGGGGCCTTGTTGTGGCTGACCAGAATTAACATGCACTAATTCCGACAGCCATGTGAAAGTGGGTGTGGCTTGGGTTTGGCTTTGCAGTCTCCCTTCTAGTGATTGGCTCAAGAAAGACATATTCATGTTGGTTTAGCCGTGCGCATACAGGAATGGGCTGATTCCATTTTTGAGCAAGGTGCATTTGCGTTATCAATTCGCATCCACCAGTTCACGAGGGCTGGACCACTCTGCTTGGTTACTGCTCTGTAACTAAGCACACCCTTGTCAGCGTCTCACCTGTCCACGTCATCCTCCTCGTCTGAACTCAACACGTCGTTCACTGGGGTCGGCTTCTGGGTCAGACCCAGCGGTGAGAACACAGTACCCGCCTACTCTCTGCAGCCTGCCAGAGTGGTCAGTGAAACACGTAAAGAACAGGGAACACGCGTAAGGTCACACATGCCTTGGGGAGAGGGCAGCGTGATAGCAACAGGAAGTGACAAAATGGGGAGGACATCTGCAGATACCGGGTAGAGATCACCCAAGCAAAGGAAGCAGCAGGTGTGAAACTCTGGGGTGGGGGCACCCCGCAGGAGGGCACAGAGCATCCCCAGAGATGAGGTGCACAAAGCAGAACCTCTTGAAGGTGCGAAGGTTAGAAGCTGTTAGGAGGTCACTGTGATTGGGGGGGGGGTATATGGGCCTTGAACCCCAGAGGTGGCCAGGTGGGCACTTAGATGCCTCTTCTATTCAACCTTTCTCGGCACTGCAACCAGACACCCCCAGGAAGCAATTTAAAGGAGAAAAGGTTGACTTCAGCTCACAGTAGGAGTGTAGTCATTTGGGGAGGGAAGGCATGGTGACGAGTTGAGGCGGTTGGCCGGATCGCGTCCACATCAGGAACAGACAGAGGTGGATGCTGCTGCTCAAATCACTTTCACCTTCAAACCCCACCCCAGCCCCCAGCCCAGTCCCCAGCCCTTGGGATGGTGGGATCTATACTCAAGGTAGCTCTTCCTTGTCTCTGGAAACTCTCACAACACAGCCCACAGAAGTGATTCAAGTCTAGTCAAGTTAACAGTATTAAGTACCACACATCCTGCACTAGCAATTAGGTGTATCACAAGTTAAATCAGAAGTTATTTCCTTTCTGTGGGCCTCAGTGTCATACCTGTAAAATAGAGATTCTAGGCTAGGAGATTCCAAGCATTTTCTCAGCTCTGAACAAATGGATCTTTTAAAGCCATGCCATCAAAATGGAAGGCTGATAGTATGGAGTTCTTATTTTAATTGTGTGTGTGTGTGTGTGTGTGTGTGTGTGTGTGTGTGTGTGTGTGTGCATGTGTGTGTATCAGAGGGTACTCTGTGGGCCTGTGGAAGAGGGTGACTTCAGGTATCACCCTGGATGCTTCTACCTCCTTTTATTTTTTCTTTCCTTTGCTCTGGGATTTCCCAGGCTCTGCCTTCCAGGGCCAGAATTGCCGGCCTCTGCCACAGTGGTTAAAGGTTAAACCTCCAGTCATCTCTCCAGTACTGAGCTCCTAATTCGGGACATTTTCCTGATACCCACTTCCTAATCCTCACCAGGTAAAGTGTATAATCTGTTAAACAGAGAAGCTTAGCAGCTTGCCCAATGTCACACAGTAAGGAAGTGATGGAGCCAGGACTCAATCTGGCTGTGGCACCTACATTCTTGGAGAAGCCAGCACCTGAGCCCAAGCGGTGAGCTCTGGGTGTGAGTCAGCGAAAGTCACTGGAGTTGGTCTGCAGCCAAGGAGGGGTGTGGCGTAGCACAGCCCCCCTGTCTGCAGTGCTCAAAATAAGTTTCATTCTGAAGCAAGGGCCATTAGAGGACTTGGGGTGTCCTGTCCTGTGATTCCTGCACCCATGATCCTCTTGCACCTTGAACAAGTCCCAGCATCTGAGAAGCAGATGGATCCACACCCATGGCCCCAGCTGTCATTCTATGACTCACACTGACTTCTGGTGTCCACTGAATTCTTACCAATTAACCCGGAGATAAATACAAAGGGGACTGTGGGAAAAAATGCCAAGTGTTACCTGGGATCATCCGATTTCTTCCCACCAAGACGCCAGCAGTTCTGCAACCATGTCGACCCCTCAAAAGGAAAGGGGGCCCCTCTGACTTTAACTAGGCCTAACGTCAGGTGTTGTTACTCCCCTGTACCTCTGTTATCGCAAAGCATATCACCACAGGCCTTCCAGGAGGAGACTTGAAAATCCACCTTGCATTTTCTGTAACATTCTCGGTGAGCAACAGTGGACCCAGCAGGGGAAAACGTTTGAGACTCAAGGTCTTCAAGATGAATTTACTCAGCATTACTTGCTCGTCATGATCCACTGTGATCACAGAACCCTTGTTTCCACATCACGCCCGCTGCCGTCCTCCCACATGGCGGGCGTTGATATAGTCACTGTCTTAATGGGATGGAGGACACGTGACTGGTCTCTGCTCTGAGGACATGGCATAGGCCGACAGGGAGGAGAAATGCAGATGAGGAGACGGGCTGGAGCATTTCATTTACCCAATCAGCAGTCCGCCCTGAATCCTTCCAGAACTTTCTCTGAGAGGGATTGGCCCACACGCACCACTGTTCATGGGTGGTCATCTGCTCCAGTGCTTCCGTGAGCGTTGCGATCTTTTATACATTCAGAGGCCACCGCTCAGATTTACCAAGCAGATTTTCCGACAATCAGCCTCTTCCTGAGCGTCTTGTTCTTCGAGGAGGCCCCACGGTTTTATTTGCAATCTAATTGTGATGCTTCCAGCAGCTGCGTGTTACGGACGTCCTCATTAGCATATCCCCCAATTCCTTTATGGCAAGAGTTCCGTGCGTGGCTGAGCAGTTCCATCCATGGCAGGGTGAAGATTGTGGAGGGAAATCAAAGTGCTTTGCTGCTGACCCAGCCAGGGAGGGAGGGGCTCCTCTGAGGACAGGGGTGTCGCAGTTCACTGCATGGCTGCTGATCAAATCACCACCAATCACAGCTTAAGGGAACAAGGGGCTTATTCTCTTACAATGGTCTGGTTACAGTTCCTTGTCCAACTTTGCAGGAGAGCTCACACCAACACCAGGGCCGAGGTAACTGGCCACACCACAGCCACATAGCAGCTAAGAGAGACACGATCCTTACTTGCCAGATCAAAGTGTCTAGCCAAGTGTGCACAAGGATGCTAACTTCCTCAACCAGATCTCTGTATTTTATTCACCTGTCTAGGACCTAGTCCCACCCACCATGGGCTGGGCCTTCCCTACCCACTAGACAGTCTATTTCAGGTTCACTCTGGGCTTAACGCGACCACTAATTTTCACAAATGTGCCCAGAGCTCAAACCCTCAACCATCAAGTTGATGCTGTGTCTAACTTTGACACAGGGTGAGCTGAAAGCGGCAAGGCTCCCGGGATAAACCGTAGCAGTTCATGTGCCCCGAGTCTGCCTTGGGTGCTCAGTACAGCCTGAGCAAGGGAGACGCCTGTACAGCTGCGGAAGCCCATGGGCGCGGGCAGATGGGCCCTGGGGCAGTGGGGCCTGACATCACAGCGAAGCCCAGGCTAGCCCGCCTGCCCACTGGGGTTTCTCCATCTTCCCAACACAGAGCCATGCTTCAAGTCCGGATGATGGATTTTCTGCCTTGACTGGCAGAATAAAGTATGGAGTTAACTTACTGGATTAGTAGACTTTCCATGAGAAAACACGAGCTAGTCATCTTAATAAGGGGAAACTTTATTTTGGCTCAGCTTTAGAGGTTTGTTTAGGCCATGGTTGCTTGGTTCCATTGCCTTGGGCCTACAACCATTCATTCGGTCATGGCAGATGCACAGAGCAAAGATCTGTCTACCTTGTGCTGTCTAGGGAGGAGGATGGGAGAGGAGCTAGGGCTCGGGCAGCATTATCCCCTCGTGGGTGACCCAGCCTCCCCACACACAGCCCATCCACCACGGACCTCACCACTTCAGCACCACAGAACAGAGACCATTTGCTCTCGTTCACGGCCCGCCTCTGCTTTCTCTGCCTCCAAAGCCAGAGGAATCTTTCATATCCTTTTGGGGTTGAAAACCCCTGTCTTCCTAAAGCCTTCATGGAGACTCTGTTCCACAACACAAGTCCAATTCTAGCATGGCCCTTGTCTTGGGAGCATGAAGTCATTTCTACACAAGACTTTATCCAGGGGCGAGCAAAGCAGCCTGCCTCCATGGACTCGGGCCTATTAAAGCAGCATTATCCCACAAATTGCCTGGCGTATGCTTTGGGTTAACTGTCACAATCAGAACAAGCTACAGGAAAACCCACGTCAGAGAAACAAGTCGATAATGACGATGACAAATATTCTCAGAGATTATTATTGATCTCAGGACGTGCTGCGCACTTCGACACGCTAACCACATCTCATGATCGCAACAACCCTGTGGCCTGGATGGCATTCTCTGCCTTTGAAAGGTGAAGGCGCTTTGTGAAGGTGACCAGGAAACAGACCCACATGCGTGGTGCCACAGAACCAGTCTCAAGTCAGAGTCCTCTCCTGACCAGTAGGTAAAACGTTTCTGTTAAGACATTGGTCTCCAGCTGGGGGCTGGAGAGATGGCTCAGAGATTGAGACTCTGTCTCCTAAGCAGGCCCCACATGCAAATGCCAGGTGGAGAGAGCCGCAATGGCCCAACTTCCAGGCCTGGTGGGTGGAGGCTGGGAAATGCCACAGTGAAGCACAAAGGAGGTAGAAGCCATCCAGGATGATTCCCAAAGCCACCCTTGGTCCTCCACAGAGACACATAGTGCTCTCTCTCTCTCTCCCCTCTCTCTCTCACACACACACACACACACACACACACACACACACACACACACACACGTTAAATAAGTAAATTTAAGAAAAACAAAGGTGAATGCTGCTGCTGCAAGTCAGTGTCCCGGTGCCCGCTGGGTCCTGTCAGACGACCAAGGAAACCCGCTTCGGGCTTCCGTCTAGCAGACTGCAGAAGACCCAGCAGAGGCCATCGTAGGCCTCCTCCATTCTCTGGACCAAAGCCTGCTGCCCAGCAGGACGTTTACCCATACTGCTTTGCAGCAGCTGCCTGGCCAGATCTGAGCCCCAGAGCCATGACTCTTTCTGAATTCATACCGCCCTTCCTGGACCTAGTATGTGTAGGTTCACGGTCACAGCTCACTGTCTTCCTGAAACTCGAGCACCCCCAGAACAGCTGAGCGCTCCTGAGATGTGCTCGCTGTTGCCTGAGGGCCGCTCTTGGTGAGTCTTCTGAGTGCGCATTCTGTGACGTGCTAGGTTTTCACAGGATATATTTGGGGGGGGTCTTTTTTTTTAATTTCCACTCATACAAACTTAACAGGTACACCGGTCCCCCCCCTCCTGTGCCCCCCTCCCCTCCCTTCTCCCTCCCCATCCCCCAGTGCCTCCCCCTCCCATCCCCGGAGCATCCTTTAATGTGCAAGTCTCTGCCTTGCAGGCAGAAGGTCTTGAGTTCAGATCCTAGACCCCACGTATAGATGCCGGGCGGAAGCGGGGGCAGCCCGAGTTTCTGGTCCTGGTAGGGCGGAGCCTGTGAATTCTGGGGCGAAGTAAACAAGGAAGAGGTGGAGGCTGTTCTTGGTGGTTCCCAAATTCGTCCGTGGCTCTACACACACACGCATACATACATACTATACACATGCACACACGCATACACGCACAATTAGATAATAATAATAAAAAAATTTTAAAAATTACACACACAAAACATACCCCCATAGCTCCTCATACACACACACACACACATACAACACAGAGAGAGGGAGAGTAGGTAATAAACTTTTGAAATTAAAGCTAAGCTTCCACCCACCTGAACTCTTTACAACCTGATGTAGGAATAACTGAACACACAAAGGAAATGCATATTATTACGGTACTACTAGTGATTTTATCTTTACAAAAGTTTTTCGTGTTGCTTCTTTCCGAAGTTTGGTGTATTATAGAGGCAGGATGGGAGAGGAGCATGTATCTCACTTTGTCTTGAAAAAATAAGTTTTCAGCTCATTCTAAAAATGGCTTTTAAATAACCAAGCATTTTCTTGGCTTGGCAGTTCAGCATGTCATTGCATGTATTTTGTATAGTGAGTTTCACAATTCTTTATAATTCTAGAAAACACCAGAACAACAACTTATTTCACCAAAGAGCCATGAGACATGTTCCATTCTACCTTAAAATTGGGCTTCATACAAAGCTGAGAGTTGCTAACATGCAGGCTATCTGGTTGTTTATAGTCCCTTTATCACACAGTTCATCTTGGAGAAGGGCGAAGCAAGTGCCTTTTTCCCCAGATCAACAGGAGAGTGTGGGTCATTTGTCACCCTAACCATGACTTGCTTAGACTTCTCAAGATGGAGACAAAGCTGTAATCTAAAGCACATCATATTCCACGGGCGCAAATACTCCGTTCTTGGTCAGCACAATCAAAACTGTATGGAACTTATCCTGCATTCTATAAATATGGATGTCTGCTGGGGAAAGGCTGTGTGGGATTATGGAAGGTTCGTGAGATTACAACTGCAGACATGTGTGGGAGACCCCAACATGCTTTTCAGCACACACAACCTCTGATGGAGAGAAAGCCACTGCAGGCTATGATGGCTGGGATACTTCATCGTAATAATGAAGATGGTGAGAAGCAGCTGGGGAAACTAACTCAGGAAATCACATCTTCCTGAGGTACGGGGGTCGCACAGTTATATATATTTTTAAAACTTTACAACAGAGTGCTTGTACTCCAGGGAACGTCAGGTGTGGGCCACACGGCAAGTTTGGAACCAGCCTGGGCAACGTGGCAAAGCCTCGGGTCAAAGCAGTGTGTGATACCAGACACAGTAAAGCAAAGAAACTTGTCAGAGAAGGGAAAAGACTCTACAGCGATCAAAAAAACTGTCACTCCATCAAAAAGACATAGCAATCCTAAATGCCTAATGCACAAATAACCAAACTATACAGTCTGTGGAGCAAAGGATGAAAGGAATGCGAGGAAAATAGACCAGGCCACAGTTACAGGCAGAGATTTCATCTTCTCTCCAGCTAGCAGATCTGAACACCTCTAAAATCAGCCAGGATATTGCGTAGCTCCGCACCACCATCGCACAGTGGAGCGAAGTAAGGTGTAAAGAGCAACTTGCCCACCAGCAGAATCACAGCCGTTCTTCACAAGGGTCCGTCGAGCACGTGCCACATAATCACGCCCTGGGGATAAACAGTCATCACAGTGCATTCACTTTCATGTGTTTGCGTGCATGGGGTACTTGCACTTGTGGGGGGCAAGCTTACTGCATGGTTGCACATGCATAGGTGCCCAGGCATGTGAAGGTCTGAAGCTGATATTGGGATTCGTCCTCCAACCCTCTTCCATTTTATTGTTTTGAGCCAGGGTCCCTCCTTGATACTGAGAGGCCACCAATAGGGCAAGCCCAGCTTGTCACCTTGCTCTGACCATTCCCGGGCTCTGCCTTCCGGGGCTGGAATCACAGGTGGGCATCCACACCCATCAGAAATTTTATGTGGAATCTGGGGGTCAGAACTCAGGTCCCTTTGCTCGAGCAGCAAGTGCTTTAACCACTGAAACCATCTCCCCAGCTTAAAAAGCAGAAATCACTAAGAAAATGTTCTCTTCTGTGGTGGATTCCAACTAGCGGTCAATCACGAAAGGTAACAGGACAATTCCCAAATGCTTCAATGGCGTCCAGGTCAAAAGTGAAGATCTGAAGAAAGAAGACAAGAAGGGAGGGGGAGGGACGGAGGGAGAGACGGAGGGAGGGAGGAGAAGGAAAGAATGAAAGAAAAAAGAAAAGGAAGGAAAGAGATACGGAAGGAAAGGAAGGAAAGAAAGTAAAAGAAAAAAATGAATGAGAGAAAGAGAAAAAAGGAAGGAAGGAAAGAGAGAAAGAGAAAGACAGAAAGAAAGAGAAAGAAAGAAAGACAGACAGAAAGAAAGAAAGAAAAAGAAAGAGAAAGAAAAGAAAGAAAGACAGACAGAAAGAAAGACAGAAAGAAAGACAGAAAGACAGAAAAAGAAAGAACGAACTTGACTGAGCATATGAAAGTGCAGTGTAGCAAAATTCATGGGACACAGGAAATCGTCCCAAATGTGCTCATTATAAGAGGAAAGCGTTCAGATCAGTTGAAACTGCATAAAAAAAAAGACAAGCACAAAACAAGCAGAGTGGCAAAAATAATAAAGATAAGACTAGAAATCAATGAAATTGAAAGCAGAAAACTAGAAAATCAATGCCCTAAAGCACAGGCCTTGGAACAAACACAATTTAAATCATTTCATCTGCTAAGAGACCAAATGCCTCTGCCCTCCCCCCCACACACCAGCTGAGTCCTGGCCAGTGCTGTTACTAACTTTGCCAGGGAGGAAGAAGAATTGGCCAAACACTTGGTTCATCTCTCACCACAACCTCTGATGCCAGATGCATATTTTCTCAGCGGAGGCTGTAAATCAGTTTGTTCTATGCATTCCATCTGACCCTCGGAAGTTACACACCCTGGGAACGGTCAATACCTTTCAAGGAAATGAAATCCCTCTGTTTTTCAAAAAGCAATTTTAAAAAGGCAAACATGGACTGGAGAGATGGCTCAGAGGTTAAGACTCTGCCTCCCAAGCAGAAGATCCTGAGTTCCAATCCTAAGTCCCACGTAAAAACACCAGGCAGAAAGGGTGGCAGCCTGTGCTTCTGGCCCTGGTGGGTGGAGCCTGGGAAATCTCAGAGAGAAGCAAAAAGAAGGACAAAGCAATCCAGGATGATTCCCAATGTCACCCCAGGTCCTCTTCAGGGACACGCAGTGCCCACTGACACACACACACACACACACACACACACACACACACACACACACACACAAATAAAAAAAAAAAAAAGAGGCAAACACATCAGCAGAAGGTGGTTAAACCACTTCCTAACCCCCTTCCTTTTATAAAACACATAGTGAAGGACCATTGGTGTCTGGGACAGAGCGAACCTACTGCTGAGCTTGCAGCTCCATAACCTTATTTAACCACTTGAGACATGAGGGTCTCATCTTCAAAGAGACCATGATACCAGTGTCTCCCTTGAGGGTGGTGATTATGAGGGCACAAACCTTGATCCTAACAGCTGTTAGTTTTGGCTAGTAAGAAAACCATGGGAATCATTTAGTAAGACGAATGGAGAAGAAAGGCACAAATCACCAATATCAAGCAAAGCAAGACACCACCGCAAATGCTACAGACATTTAAAATAATGACAAATCCCCCAAAATATAGTACTAACTCCTCAAAAAAGTATAAATTATCATAATTGACTAATATAAAATAGTCTCAATAGCCTAGCACTATAATGATAAACTCTCTGTGACATTAAAAAAAAAAAACTCTTTGTTTCCAATGAACATTACACCACTCCTTGGTGACATGAAAAGGGAACGGTACCCGGTCTCTATGACCCTGGCAAGCAAACCAAACCAAAGCAGTACAGGTCACCTCTCAGACCAAAAGCCTAGACTTCTTATGAATATAGATGCAAAAAAAAGCCTTAAATTGTTAGTAAGTAATGATGCGGGGAAGGATGACGCTTTCCTCAATGGTAGACACATGATAACCTGATTCGTGCTACAGCAAGGGCTCAGGCACATGCCATTAAAGGCCACTCAGATGAAACCAAGTGGGTCACACATGGGAAAAGACATGAAGTAGACTGACAGGGAGGAAGGGTGGAATTCAGAGCAGAGCTGCTGCATCTAAGAACTCACCGCATTGAGACTGGTCCTTACCAGACCTGCATAATGACTGACATACCAACACGCCTCCATAGACGAGTGAGGAGAGATAACCTTGGGAACGAGGCTGGGTGAGTGAAGAGTAATGCCCCTGTTGCAGTCCGCCTGCATAGTTGCTGATAAATGACCAGAACACAGCTTAAGGGAACAAGGAGTTTATTTTCTTACGATAGTCCGGTTACAGTTCATAGTCCAGCTTGACGGGAGAACACACACCAACACCAGGGCCGAGGGAACTGGCCACCATAACGGCTGAGAGATGGACGATCCTTACTTGCCAGACCAGCATGTCTGGCCAAGTATACAGAAGGATGCCAACTCTCTCAACCAGCTCTCTGTGATTTATCCAGGGCCTAATCCCACCCACCATGGGCTGGGTCTTCCCCAGCAGCTAGATAATCTCCTTCAGGTTTGCTCTGGGCTTAACTCAACCATCAACTCTCTACAACTGTGCCCAGAGCTCAAACCCTCAAGAGTCAAGTTGACACCTGTGCTTAACTATGACAGCCCCTTATTGGTGGGGTGGCCCTAGGAGAGGACACTTGGTATGCCACAGAGGCCTGAACCCCCATAAGAGCAGAAAAGTCAAAAGGAACCCGGGGGTCCATAGAAGCAGAGAGGCAGAAGGATGGGAGGGCATGGGATGGATTGATGAAGGAAGGAGAGAGGAGATGGGAAGGAGGGAGGCAGAATAAGCACTCAATATGCTTGTACAACTAGGAAAAAATTTTAAATTATTTAAAAAAAAGAAAAGGGCGGGTGGGATTGGGAATTTTTTTTACTCAATTGTGCATGTGTGTGTGTGCACGTGCTTGTGTGTGTGTGTGTAGAACCACGGGCGAATTTGGGAACCACCATGGATCACCTCCACCTCCTCCTTGTTTACTCTGCCCCGGGATTCACAGGCTCCACCCTACCAGGCCAGAAGCACAGGCCGCCCCCAGCCTCTGCCCGGCATCTATATGTGGAGTCTAGGATCCGAACTCAGGACCTTCTGCTTGCAAGGCAGAGACTTAATCTCTAAGCCACCTTTCCAGCCCCAGGATTGGGAATTAAGGTAGAAAAATATCCTACATTCTCAGTATTTAAGTATGAAACACTAAAAGAATTTTCTGAGTTATTTAAAATTATTAGCAAATAGAATTTGGCAGCACATAAACACAGTTGACACTAGAACAAACGGGATGATTTTGTAGATGCCAGGAGGTCGGAGTGTTTGGAAATCATTGAATCCCACTACATTCACAGGCTGCAAAAAGAAATATGATAATATCTGTCTATGCAGAAAGAAATTTAGCAGAAGTCAGCACTCACGCATGGTGAAAATGAGAGAGCTAGAGGGATATCAGGTTGTTCAGGAACATAGACAAAATATTTAGAGCTAACTTATACTTTAAAAGTTAAAAAAAGAAAGAAAGAAGAATGGTGTTCCCTCTATGATCAAGAGCAAGGTAAGGGTGTCTGCTCCCACACCTTATTCAACATAGTGCTGAGAACCCAGCCAGTGCAGCAGGAGAAGGAACAAGGGAGCTTGGAGCAGAAAGACAGACAGAAAAGCTGGCCCTGTTGCACGTGGCACGATTGTCTGTGGAGACACAATCCCAGACACTGGGTGGTTTATCAACAACAGAACTTTACTTTTCACAGCTTGGGGGGCTGGTAAGTCTGACATCGCTGCACTGACAGACTCCACATGGTGGAAAGGCCTGTTCTTGTGGTTCACAGCTGAAGCCTTGTTCCTGTGTCTCCACAGAGAAGGGGAAAGGAGCTCCTTGGGGGCTTTTCTGTTCAGGGTAGTAATCTGATCCCATCATTTCCAAAGACAGGCCCTCTAGTGATCACCTCGGGAGGGTCTTGCACAGAATCTAAAGGGGGCCCGCACATTCACACCTAACCCGGCACAAAGGGATAGCAAGTTTACAATGCTTTTTAGCTCAATACTAAATACAAAAATGATCGCACAATGGTCATTGTTTTATTTGAAATTTTTTGCATGTGTGTGTCTGTGTGTATGCACATGCATGCACCATGGTGCATATAGGGAGGTCAGAGGACAGCTCTGTGGAGTCAGTTCTCTCCTTCCACACATTTATGTGGGGTCGTTAGGGCGGTCTAAGTGAGCACCCTTCCTGAGCCATCTCTTTGCCACACAATGGTCATTTGTCAAAAGTCGTTAATACAGTTTGCCCTGGAATTCTCAAGTGATTACTCACATTCTGGGTTTAGGTCCCTGAGATTTTCTTGGTACATCATCCAACCAATCCGCCAAGTGAGAGAAGAGAAATCCAAGGGCTGACAGGAGAACTAACCAAACGTGCAAACAGCCATATTGATTATGGACACTGCTCTGTTTCAGAAACTAGGTTTATTTTGGAAATTAATTTCAAGCATGTTTGAAAATAATTGTAATTCTAATAAGAATTAAAATTCAATCCATTAAGGGTGATAAATATTTAAGAGCATTTGGTCTGGAAATTAAGCTGGAACAGAGCAAAGAAACCCACCCATGTTATCAAATCCGCTGTGCTGGAGAGAATATCTGCTTTGCTGAGAGGATTTTTGGCCCACACCACTAATCAGAGAAAACACATTCTCATTCCGTAACCCACTCTGCAGTCACAAAAGCCTGATATTTATTCCTGAGGAGTTTGGTTCTGATTGACTCCGCCTCCTTTCTTCTGAAAGCAAAATCTTTTATAGTCTGAATTAAAAACAGATCCTTTAAATACACATTTCCTGAGATGTGAGCAAATAGATAAAGCCATATAAACATTCTGAATACTTTCTGTTTGACCCAGACTACTTCAAACCCATGGAGAAAGTTCCAAGTTCATATCTGAAGGAAGCCTCAAGTTCAAATCTAGCATCTTCTATTTTGGGGTAATTTAGCCGCTGGCGCATGTTTGAGAGAAATCCGTTACTGCCGCTGGTGCTGAATGCTTCTGGCTCCCCAGGTGTGCGGGGACACACCAGGGCGAGTGAATTTTGAAAGTGTCAAAGTGGTGCTGACGTTTACTTGAACTTTCTCTTCCTTCGTGACTTCCCTGGTTGTCTTCATACGCCAGACTTACCTAGGCCAAGCACCGCAAACCAAGCAACTCAGACGAAAGAAACGTGTTCTGTTCTTCACCACAGTGAACTCTTAGAAAGTCAACGTGTCCACAAGGATGGTTCCCCCAAGTGCTGTCCAGAGGAGCTGTCCAAAGCCTCTCCCTGCTTCTTGTGTTTGTAAGCAGTCAGTAAGGAGTCGTGGCTTATCGAAACACTCTCACTGGGCTGGGGAGATGGCTCAGGGGTTAAGACTCTGCCTCACATAAAAACACCAGGTGGAAACTATGGCAGCCTATGCTTCCAGCCCTAGCAGATGGAGTCTAGGAAATCCCAGAGAGAAACAAGAAGGAGGTAGAAGCAGTCCAGGATGCTTCCTGATGACACCCTTGGTCCTCCACAGGGACACACAGTGCCTTCTGATGTGCACACACACACACATACACAGCAATAATAAACAATCTTTTAAGAATCTATTCAAGAATATCTCCAGATACAAATCCCAACAGACGACTTTTTTTTTTTATTCAACTGTGCGCATGTGCATGTGTATGCGTGCGCATGCGCGCGTGTGTGTCTGTGTGTGTGTGTGTCTGTGTCTGTGTAGAACCACGGACGAATTTGCGAACCACCATGGACGCCTCCACCTCCTTCTGCCCTGGGATTCACAGGCTCCGCCCTACCAGGACCGGAAACGCAAGCCGCCCCCGCTTCCGCCTGGCGTCTATATGTGGGATCTGGGATCCGAACTCAGGACCTTCCGCCTGCAAGGCGGAGGCTTAACCCCTGAGCCACCTCTCCAGCCCATCCAACAGACGACTTTTGAGAGAGGTGCGGGCCGCATCAATTCATGTTCCAAGTCAACAGGAGCAGAGTTGGAACATGGCTCAGCAGGTCCTGAGATGTTAACCAGTGGCTTCCAACCACAGCCGCGGCGCAAATCAGAGAATTCGCTGCAGGTTCTAGCATCCATAGCTGCACAGGCCACACCTGCATGACGCACACCCACGTGAACAAACTTCCTGCCCACTTTCAAATGGGAATATTAGACCCCGGTGACCAAGCAGCCCCTCTGGTGCTGCTACTTGGTAGATTATGTGCCAGAAAGAGTCTGTAAAACCCTGCTCCCCAAACCAGCCTATTTCCTTTCTTACATCCTTACATATTTCTTTGTGTCTTACTTTCCCAAGGGCTTTTATAGAAATTTCTATCATTTGCAATCTGTTCTTCTGCGTTATAGGAATCTATTTTCCCTTCAACCAGCAATTTTTTTCCCCTTGACTTAAGAAAAGGAAAATAAGGGGCCCACTTTGCTGAAAACGCGGCTCTGCTGGCCTCCATGAGAACAGAAGCTGGAGCTGACTCCGTCCTCGCGCCATCCCGTCAGGGCGGAATCTAAGGGAATCGCCTCCAAGACAGGCCGACAGCGCTCCATCCTCCGACCCGGGCTGAGATCTGATGTGAGCCCTGGTCTTGGGATCTGATGGCTGGTGTGTCCTCGGAACTTCATTCACAGTGTTGCTGAGAACGGAAGCTCAGAACAGCAGAGCAGCTTCCCGGGGGGCACGGAGCATGGCCAAGCTCTTTGTAGAGCCCTGGCTGGCTCAAGCATAGGGAGTGCCCCTCGGTCTTGTGCCTGGAAGCCGTGAGGCTGTGCCAGGAGCTGAGAGGGTGCTTGTGGAGGTGACTAGAGAAAGGACGGCCTTCAGGACCACTGTGAGTATGGGAAGCACATGGTGTCTGAATTGCTTCCAGTCAGCGCATAGGCTTCCTGGGAATTCACAATAGCCAGAGTTCTGAGAGTAAGCACAGCGCGGGACATCGCTGCTGCCCAAGGACACCTAAGTCCGAGTGAGAAGGCAGATGTTCTACAAAGCCATTAGTACAAACTTGCAACCAGGAATAAGCTGCTGTGGGAATAGTTGGCAGTGGAGACACCCACTCTGTCCTGGGTGATAAAGGACCCCCCCCCCTTCCCAGAGGCCCTGAAAACAGAGAGAATGCAGAAGGGTTTGGAAAGAGGGCAGAGCACTGGATGACCAAGGTGCATAGTCAAAGGTGCAGAGACCCACAGCTATGCGCAGATAACTGAGAGACACTGAGGGGCCGATGTGAGACAGAGGTAGAGATACAGGGAACCCAGCCCCCGAGATCTGTATGGGCCACATGCAGGGCTTAGAAGTCCATCCACAGAGTCTTAAGCATCAACGAGAGACAGGCAGCATTGGCAGCCTGTCAACAGAACAGGGGGCTCTGAGCACCCTCAGACCTCCTACCTTCCTCCCCGAACCCTGTTCCCGTAAGCCGCCTTGCATTTTTGCTTTATGGATTGATTGGTTGGTTTTTCCCCAGACAGGGTGTCTGTGTAGCCCAGGATAGCTCCTGCCTCAACTTTCCACGTGCCGGAATTCCTGGTGTGTGTTACCTCATCCAGACAGTTTTGCCTTTTCTTAATGAAAGGCAACCAAGTCAGTCAGTGCTGCTGCTCACATTAAAAACAATTGAGAAAAAAAAATTAATAGCCATTTTCACATGATTGTTTTTCTGTCTCATTGGAGAAAGCTTATTTTGGTTGCAAGAGGATTGTAATTTCACGTTGTGTTTGGGCCAGTTGCAAGCCATCTGATGGCAAGGAGTAAGGTTCAGGTGGCACACTTCGGTACAAATGGCAGGAGGTGGGGGGGCAACTCATCAACTCAAGCCTTCTGCCTGCACTGACCCTGCTTCACACTGTTGTGGCTTTGTTGCTGCTGTTTTGGTTTTTATTAGGGTGTGTGTGTGTGTGTGTGTGTGTGTGTGTACACATGTGCATCCATCACAACACATATGTGGAGACATCAAAGAACTTGAACTGGTTGGAATGGTTTTCTCTTCCCACTGTGAGTTCCGGGGACCAAACTCAGGTCACCAGGCTTGGCAGCAAGTGCCTTATTGCCAGTGACCCATCCTGCTGGCTGTGCGGATTCTGTTTGTTTGTTTGCATATCAGCTTGAGGCCCACTGGACAATAAAATAACATTCTTCCAAATTAATTTCAAGTTAAAAACAAGACCTCTTAAGTGACAGGCTGCTGTCACTGAAATATGATGTGCTCTGGCAGGAAAGAAGTGTGTGTGTCCGTAAGTTGCTGCACTGCCTTAAGGGACTCTGTGGACAGTTTCTGTCACCCGGTGTGATGTATCCTACACGGCCCAGGTGGGTGAGAGTTGCCATGTATTATTCTCTCTCTAGCAGGCTGAATCGCCTTGTGTATTTTACCTTGAATGCTAGAAAAGATGGTTAAGTGAGGGATTTGCAATTGGAACATGGAACTTCTGAGCTTTTATCTTAAGCAGACGCATGGTCCCTTGACTAGCAGGGACGTTAGCTCTGAGCTAACGTGGTAAGTGGGTCTCTTGCAGGAGTGGCAGCAAGCCAGTGCTTAGCTCTGGGAGACGAGGCTCAGTAGGAATCGTTCGATGTCCTGACTTCCACGAGAGCCCAATTCGGCATTTATGCAAATTTTCATATACAGTTCTTCAGATAAACAGTATAAAATGCATCCAGCCCAAAACCACTGCAGAACTGTAGGTTTTCTCTGGAGAAAGATGAATTGTTTTCTGTTTCTTTTTTCCAGAATTATTGTCCTGAGTGTCGTTATTTTACTCTGTTCCTTGGGGTATGGCTTTCTTTTTTTTTTTTTTTTTTTAAGAAAATGTTCTCTCTCTCTTCAGCTCTTGCTTTTGGATTTCAGGAGAAATGGCTCTGCCGAGACAGTGTGGAATATTTGCATCTCTCCCAGCATTTTGAGAGGACAGCTGTGTTTTCTCTTTGGTTTAAATAAGGTTTCTGCGGACAGGCTGGTCACGGGTTACTCTTCGCCACCCCCTTGGTTTTGAGACCCTGGCATCTGCTGGCCATGAAACAGTACAAGGGTGGAGATTCTGTTTCCTGTCTATGTGTGGGATGGACGGGCAAGAAAGTCCTCCGTGTCTGCGATGTGGTCCTGACACAGAGGGGCATCTAGCCATGCAGTTCTGCCGGTTTTGCTTGGCCAGGGCCTGTTGAGGGGGGTTGCAGGTTTTGTGGAAATATACATAGCTGTATTGAATTTGTGAGTGCCATAGCCCTGTCGGGTCCAGAAGATAAGGTCTGGGTGACCCCTGTGCCCCTTCAGGCTCTGCCTAGCTGTTCCCTAAGTTTCCAAAGCCCAAAGTATCACTCCTCCTGTTTGCTGTGACCAACAGGTCAGGAAGCAGCTTAAAGAAAGGATTTTGTCACCTGAGGGGATTTCATCCGTCTGGAATGGAGGCGGGGTGAGGTCTGCAGGCACCAAAGGCAGGTGGTCTACAAGTCTGCGGCCACAGAGCAGAGAGCAGACAGGCTGCCCAACTTCAAGGCCCATCCCTCCAGTGACCCCACATCCTCCAGCCTCCTACAGGTTCAGGCCTCCACGGGTCCTAAAGCAAGACCACTGGCTGGGCACCAAGCGCCCAAGCCTATGAACCTCGGGGGGGGGATTTCACATCCCCACCAGAACATCCAGGAACCAATTACCAACCTTGTGCTGTTTATTTCTTCTAGGTCGGACGAATCGAAGACTTTCTGTACCAACTCGAGGACAGTTTCTTGAAAACTAAAAAACTGAGGACGGCTAGGAGACAGAAAACCAAAATGAAGCGCCTTCAAACCACACAGCAGAGCTAGACGCTGGGGATGGGGTAGGGGTAGGAGGTACAGGGGTCACCACCCAAGTATCCACAGAGAGACCACGGCGTCACCCCACCCCATGTGACCACCCCCGAGGGATTGAGGTGACACACGCCCAGCAAAGATAGTCTATATTTCTTTACTTCGTAGCAATAAATGTTCTCAACAAGTTGACCTTGGCTAGTCTTCACTTCATCTTGTTCAAAAACAACTAATGCTGCTCTCTTTACCTTTACCTTCCCAGTGGCCGAGGTTGGCAAGGTGCCCACAGTGTGTTCTGACTCCTGTGTGTGCATTAGAAACTACGCACATCCACACATGTTATGAATCAACCATTTATAAATGGGGCTGGAGGGATGGCTCAGGGGTTTTAAAAGCAGAACGTCCTGAGTTTGGATCCCAGGACCCACGTAAAAACGCCCAGAAATAGCAGTGGCCTACATTTGTAGCCTGGTGGGCAGAGCCTGGGAAATTCCAAAGCTAAGCAAAAAGCAGGTCGAAGCAATCCAGGATAATTACTGAAGTCACCCTTGGTCCTCCACAGGGACACACTGTGCCCTCTGATACCACATACACACACATACGCACACACACACACAAACACACACACACATGAAATAAAAAGTTAAAAAGTTTATAATGCAAATTTAAAATTATTAAACTGATAACACACTTAACATACTTCCTCCATCTTTCACGTGTGCATTGGCAGAGATCTCAGCTGTCTTGTTGAAATCTCTATTCTGTCCTGTGCCCTCCTGATCCCCTCAAGCAGCAGTAAGACAGTCTCTCACACTGTATCTTACCTACCCCTTTAAGCAACGTCACATGGATCCCCAGGTTTGGCAGCTAGCAACTCATTATCTCTCAAGACTAATAAAGGGAAACAGGGCGACCAGCACCTCCCAGCCCAGAGCAGAAGAACAGAAATAAAAGCATAATTTTTAAATGTAGGGAGAGAACGATAAGTAAAGTCATGTGTCATATTTAGGCACAGGTATCAATTTGGTGGTTGAAGGTTCTAGCTCTGGGCACATTTGTAGACTTTATGCATCATAAAATACGAAAATACGAAAGGATCACAAGATTGAGAGCTGACCTTCATACAGGGAGAGATGGTAAAGAATGAATTAAAAGCTTACTCATAACAGGTTGTATTTATGTAGTCATGATAAAGTACAAAATAGAAATATTTGCAAATTTTGAAATAAAACCATCAGGACTTTGGTTGCTGTGGAGATTGTTGGTTATTTTTTTAATAAAATAGTACTGTTTTCTTCCCCATCCACAGACACTTTTTCTCCACTGCCAGCACCTTTTCTCGGGCAAATTGTACTTAGAATTCTACTTAGAATCATTTAAAGACAGCAAGGTCTAAGAAGCACGTTCTTGTGTGAGCAGCATTTCAGTTCTGTCCCTACCAGCCAGCATCTAGCTGGATGGGAAGGGCTTGGGGACCAGCTGGCGTCTAGCTGGATGAGGAGGGCTCGGGGCGCTTCCACCTCCCATCTGGGTATTGCTGCTCCACCTCTGATCAAGGAAAGAGAGAAATGGGGTGCTCGGTCTTCAAAGGCTGTCATGTATCATATTTAGGCACGGGTATCAACTTGGTGCTGTTTGAGAAAGAGGCATTCTTGTATACACTTGGCCAGACATGCTAGTCTGGCAAGTAAGGATTGACCCTCTCTGCGCTGCTATGTGGAGATGGTGTGGCCAGTTCCCTTGGCCCTGGTGTTGATGTGAGCTCTCCTGCTAAACTGGACTAAGAACTGTAGACAATCATAAGAGAATAAACCCCTTGTTCCCTTAAGCGATTTTTCAGAAACATGCAGGTTAACTGCTACACCATGCAAGCACAAGGACCTGAGTTCAAATTTCTGGCACTCATACAAAAAGCTGATAACTTTATTAACATTTCTCTGTCTCTTTCTCTCTCCTGCCTCTCCCTCTCCCTCCATCCCTCTCTCTCTCTCTCTCTCTCTCTCTCTCTCTCTCTCACACACACACACACACACACACACACACACACACATAAACGCACACATACCCCATTTTCTAGTCTAATCTTACTTTCTGTATCAGATAAGTCAAGTAACCACAGTTACTTAGAACCTAAGACGGAAGAGGCTGTGGACAGTCGGCCCCGCCCACATCCTATGCTGCCCACTCTTCCTCCTAGATGCTGGCCGACCTGGGGCATTGCTCAGATGACCACAGCAGCTTCTGGCATGGTCAGGATCTTTGAAGAAAGATATGAAACATCCAAGGCTGTCTGCAGACTCTTGCTGTGTCTTGTTTTCATAGCAAGTCCTTTTGCCCTTGAAATCCCACTTCTAGGAAATGATACCAAAAAGATGATGAGATGCATGTTAAAGATAAAAGTGTAAAGAATTCACTCAGAGTTATTTTTAAATGAAAGGTAAAGTAAACCCAACCAAGCTTTCCTAGCTTAGGTAATAGACTAAATGATTTATGGCAGTCTACTCAGCACTTAACCTAATAATACATAAAATGTTATACTCTTAAAAGAAAAGTAAGAAGAAAAGTATATATAGCACAATTTACAACCAGATTATGGAGTGATTGCGTATAAAAGACTAGAAAGAAATATACTAAAGGCGTTAAGAATGGTTTTCTTTTGTGATGCAGTTATGGCCAATTTTATTTTATTTTCCTTTGTTTCATACAATCTGTCCCTTCAAAATAAGAGATCGTCTTCTTTAAAGATTACTTAATATCGTTCTGCAGAGAAAGAACTAATTTTGATCAGCTTTGCTTCCCCCATTTGAAAGGGAACCGCACACAGATTCTTGCATAGAAGATCACGCCTGTCGCATGGACAGAGGCAAAGAAGTGCTTGATTTCTGGAATTCTTTAAGGCACAAACACTTATTCACCAAGAATTTCTGGCACAGGAAGTGCAGAGTGTCTCAGAAGAAGCCGTTAAACAGCCTCGTTTAGGGGGGGTCTCCCTGTCTGTGGGTCATCCCTCAGCTCCTGGCCCAGTGCTCCTCATGTTTATCCTCCCCTGATTATTCCACGTGGTCCTTTCTCTGTCCTTGTGACATGTGAGATGATTTCAGGCCAACATCCCCTGAATCAAAATGCATGGACGGTCAGAGGTCACGGACTGAGCAAAGCTTTGCCTTAATAAGGTGGCTTGAATCATGAAGGTGGTCTGAAGATGTTCATCTGCCACCGGGTATTTCACAAGTTGCCTGATCCATTTGGCGCTGGCTCATGGGCGTGGGCACAGGGAGCTGTCGCAGGCAGCAGACTGTGGAGATGGCAAGCAACCGCACCAGCAGGCGCCCGTGCATTGTGGGCAAGCCGTCAAAGGGAAGGGAAATCTGAAAACCAACCCAAAGAGCATCATCTTGTGTCTTAATGGAAGGTTCTAGAAACACAATGGCTGCCTGAGCTAACCAGAGCCTAGTATCGTCCCTTCAAGTCCATTACATGATAAATGGTACAGGCATGAAATGAGATATTGGATATGTGCCTTTGTGGTTGACTTTTATTGGTCCCAAAATGATATACAGAATCGGAAGGCATTCTTAATCAAGACTTGAGCTTTTGTTTAAATAAATGCCTGGGGAAGTAGAAAGGCAGATATTTGGGATCAGCGAGCTGGGTTCCTGGTGGTAACACAACCTCTAAGACTCATGCCAGGCCTAGCGATCAGGCATCGTGGGCACCCGGAAGAAAGCTGTGTAGCAGCGGTGCGTCCAACACTCAGAGCAAGACCTCCTGCCTGTGCTGGGCACTGCCCAGTTTCGGCTAGCTGGGGCCATGTCGTCCTGACACACAAAGCAAGATGGGCTCTGGTTTTGAAATTCCAGGTTCAGAACCTCCCTCTACCCAAGAGGCTTCAATACAGAGCAAATGGGATAATGAAATGGGTTGGGGTTTTTTTAATATTTATTTCCTCTATGTGTGTGTCAGAGGGCACTGTGTGTCCCGGTGGAGGCTCAAGGGTGACTTCAGGAATCATCCTGGATTGCTTCACTCTGGGATTTTCCAGGCTCTGCCCACCAGGGCCAGAAGCACAGGCTACCACCATCTCCACCTGGCATTTTTACATGGGACTTGGGATCCAAACTTAAGACCTTCTGCTTGTGAGGCCGAGTCTTAATCCCTGAGTCATCTCTCCAGCTCTGAAATGGGCAGTTCTAACCCTGAAGCAATGATATGTTCTTGGACAACAGAATGACCCAGAAATTGTCATGTCCAGTTCTCACTGCAGAGCAGAGAAGCATTATCTTTTCTTCCTCCTCCTCATCCTACTCTTCTTTCTACTCCTTTTCTCCTCCTCTGAGATGTATAACCTGTGACATCTTTATAGCTAGAATTATAACTAGCATAGTTAGAATTCAAGCCCAGACAACTACAGAATTGGCCTTGCCTTATGACAGATGTCAATCAATCATCAAAGGCCCAGGTGCTACCATGGATCTTCTAAGTATATGTAAGAAAAGTGATTTCAGGAAAGGAGTGACGCAGTTTGCCTTCATGGTTGCTGACAAATGACCGTCAAATGGCTTAAGGGAACAAGGGATTTATTTTCTTACTGATAGTCCAGTTACAGTTCATAGTCCAGCTTGACAGGAGAGCACGCACCAACAGCCAGGGCTGAGGGAACTGTCCACACCATCTCTACATAATGGCTGAGAGAGAGACGATTCTTACTTGCCAGACCAGCATATCTAGCCAAGTATTCACAAGGATGCCGACTTTCTCAATCAACTCTTTATATTTTATTCCAGCGCCTAGTCCCACCCACCATGGACTGGACCTTCCCCAACAGCTAGACAATCTCTTGCAGGTTTTCTCTGCAGAGCTCAAACCCTCAACTGTCAAGTTGACACCTGTGCCTGACTATGACAGGATTAAACTTCTGCTTCTAAGCATGGCGGCACTCAGGGAGGACCTACATTTATGATTCGATTGTTTATATGAGATGCACGTGCTCATGAAGACATGCAGTGCACGCGTCCGTAACCAGCGCCAGTGACCGGAATCACATTAGCCCATCGAAATGTAAGTGGTATCAGAGTGATGTCTGCACTAAAGTACAATAAGGACGGCGTTAAACAGGCAAAACACCAGTCACATACTCCAAACAGGGAAGAATCCCCAGCCATTGGCAGGTATGGCAGAGAGTTCGTACTGGTGATGAGAAACCTCACCAAGAAGCAAAGCTAATAACTCTGGACGCTTCATCAGGAAGGGAACAGACTTAAGGCAGCAGGCAAAATAACACGAAAAGCAACGGTTTGCTCATCATGCGGTCCAGTGGTCCAGATTTGTCCCCAACTCCTGAAATGATAGCAATGGAATTTAGAGGCTGAAGTTAACCATGTCTTGGAGTTTCCTAGGAGTTTCCTCGACCAAGTGTCATGGTTGAATCCTGACTGTGGACTTGACTAGCTTGAGCATCACCTAAGAGACGGGCCTCTGGGTGTGCTTGTGAGGAAGTTTCCAGAAAGGTACAGCCGGGGCTGGAGGACAATCATGAATGCAGGCAGCGGATTGTGGGGGTCACTGGGCCAATCTTAAGGGGAAAGCAAGTCACTCAACTCTTGCTTCCTGACTTGGGATGCCACGTGACCGCCGCCCGCAGCTCCTGCCGACATGCCTCCCGCACCATGGTGGTGTGTAAAACCCTCAAACCGTGAGCCACTCTTCTTCCCTCAGTTGCGCATCATGTACTTTTTCGCAGACAGAGAAAAGTAGCAATCATCACTAATACAATGGCCGTCCTCTCTCTGGCATAGAAGCGTGAAAAACAGCCTCTGACCTCAAAGGGTTAACACTGTAGCCAATAGTTCCATTTCAAGGCATAACTCTTGGGGAGGTAAAAAGGAAGGAGCACCTGGCAGTGAGGAGAGGGGTGAATGCAGGACCACCAGACAGAAGAGGGCACAGATGTGGGCACAGTAGAAACAAGAAACAGAGCTAATGCCAATTGCAGGGTTTTTGTTTTTAAAGTAAAGCTGCTTCCAGTCCATCTTCTTGTCACATCACCCTCATCGGTGTTAGCGAGAAGAAACTAGCCATTTGAAGTGTCTGAATAATCACAGTGTGTGGCTTGACACGTGGCTCTGTTGGTAGAGTGCTTGCCTGGCACGCCCGAAGCCTGGGGTTCGATCCTCAGCACCTTGTAAATCGGCCATGACAGCAGCATAATGAGTTCAGGCTGGCCTAGGATACCTGTCTCAAAAAATAACAATACTTGCAAAAAACTAAACATATTGGAATTTTGCCAGAATTCTAACTAGAGCCATCGAAAAGAGAAACAAGACTTGTTCTCTTTATACATCACAACTAACCAGCTTTTTTAAGGAAACTATTCATATATATATATTATATATTTATATTTATATAATTTGTTTTGACATACTTTTTAAAATTAATTTTTAAATATTATAAATTCTTAGTTATACATGCTCCTTGCCTCCTTCCTTCCCCCCTCCACTCCTCCCTCCCTCCCCTTCAACTCTCATCCTTTTCCACTCTCCCTCCCCTCTCTACATGGGCCCAGTCTACTCCCTTCCTATTCTCCTGTCCTTTCGGTTCTATGGGTCCTGGGGTTCCCTCTGTATCATCTGCTCTCATGGGGGTTCAGGCCTCTGTGGCAGATCAACAGGCCCTTCCTTGGGCAGCCCACTGATATGGGTACGCCCCTACCTCTATCTGCCCCTTGCCCTAAGGATCCTACTGCCTGAAACTGTTTCTCCTGAGATCCGTGCCAGTCCATGGGGGCGTGCTGGCATGTCCACCACGTGCAGGTCTGATGAGGTTACGTCCTTTTGCTGTGCGTTCCTGGCTGCGGCTGCCCTGTCTTGAGTGGAGTGACCTGTCCAGCAATGGAACTGTCCATCTTTAGACTCTTACAGTCTTACTTGCCCCTCTTCCTTGAAGTTCCCTGAGCCTCCACATGGGGACAAATTTGGCTGGCCTGGTTCCAAGTGAACATTGAGTGTCGCCACTGTTCTATATGCAGGTTGTTTACATAACTAAGCAGCATTTTATCATTTTTTCCTCCAATCTCAAAATCTCTGATTTGTCCACTTTATCTCCTGGATTACTGACAGTGTATTAGTTTCATGTTTTTGTTTTGGGTTTTTTTCATCAGCTTTTATGAGTTGCTCTTATCAATGATGGGTCTTGGGTCAGCTGGAACTGTTGTAGCAAATAACGACAGGCTGAGCGCATTAAGCAACAAATGTGTGTTTCTTGCCATTCTGGGGGCCTGGGAAATCCAAGAAGGCGGCACCCACAGACCCAGTGAGTCGAAAGAGCCCACTGCGTGCTTTAGACAGCTGCTTCCTTGCAAATCCTCACCTGAAGGGCAGAGACGGGAAGCCAGCTCTCTGTGGGTCGCCTCTGAAGGGTATTCTCTGACCTTACAACCTAATTCCCCCCCCCCACAAAGGCCCAGATTCTAGAAACATCCAACTGAAAATCCAAGTTTCTGCACACACAGTGGAGGTCACAGTCGTGTGCTTCGTGACAACTGTGAATCTGCCCAGATGTTCCTTACTCCAATCCCACACTTTGACCACAGCTGCCTTTCACTGTCCCCACAGAGCAGGCCAAACTCCCAGAGGGAGCATTGGGGCTCCAAGACCCAGCTCCACTCCAAGCACCCCACAAGTCGATGATGTAAGGTCCATACCTGACCTGCTCCTCAACACTCTCTGTCATGGACACACATGTCAACTTGACGGTTGACGGTTCGAGCTGTGGGCACATTTGTAGAGAATTAGTAGTTGAGTTAAGCCCACAGCAAACTTGCAGGAGATTGTCTAGCTGATGGGGAAGGCCCAGCCCATGGTGGGTGGGACTAGGCCCTGGGGCAGGTGAATAAAATACAGAGAGCTGGTTGAGAAAGTTGGCATCCTTGTGTACACTTGACCAGACATGCTGGTCTGGCAAGTGAGGATCGTCCCTCTCTCAGCAGTTACATGAATATGATATGGCCAGTTCCCTGGGCCCTGGTGTTGGTGTGAGCTCTCCTGCAAAGCTGGACAAACAACTGTAACCAGGAATCACAAGAGAAAATAAACCCCTTGTTCCCTTAAACTGTCCGTCATGATTTTATCAGCAACCATGCTGGTGAAATGTTTCACTCTCCTCCTCTTCAGACCCAGCTCAGAATATGGTTTCTCTAGAAGCTTCAATCCATGCATTCTCCCCGCCCCCATTCCCAAACCGACTTTATCATGATTTTTCTCGTCTTTGCAGAACACTCTGTTTGCGCCTGTGGCATGACTTTGCCACACATGTGTGACTCAGCGCTGCTCACCCACCAGTCATCCGCGCCCCTTCAAGTGCTCAGGCACCTGCCAGCACAGGCATCCCAGATGCAGCCCCACCGGCAAAAAGACGTGAAAATAGGAAGGAGACTGGCTGGAAAGGAGAATGGAGTGGGACAGGAAGGAGGGATAGGAGTGGTTAATAAGGAGTGTAAAACATAAATGCAGTGTACTTATGTATGCAAGTATCAAAGAATAAAAAATTAAAAATACAACTTTAACGTACATATTGAAATAAATATGTATTTTTGTACATTAACAAAAATGACATATCAGTTCTGGAAAGTAACTGAACAAGGTGTCTGGTCACAAACGTGGCCACTCGAGTTCAAACCCCAGTAGCCCATATTGGGGAAAGAGAATTAACTTCCAAAATTGTCTTCTGACCTCACACATGCACCGTGACATGAATGTGCGCTCGCTCTCTCTTTCTCTCTCTCTCCCCTGTCCCTCCCCCTATATCTAAAGTTAATAAATGGATATGTTTTTGAAAAATGACTTATATGGGGATCATTTTAAGGAGCAGATGTTCAGAGAGCTGAGCATTAAACCCAGGGTCTCCGGCATGCTAGGGCATGTGTAGGGCACACAAACCTACACGACTTTCTCCATTTTGGAGAGCAGGGAGTGTTTCTTCTAAATCCCCAAGGCTCCTTCATATTTCTAAGATGGGATGAGCTTTCTTCCCATAAATATTTATAGGAAATAAGAGAATCGGGGAGGATGTGAACGATAGAGGGCAGAGATGTTGAATAATGGAGTTTAGACTCTCACACAATTGGCTTTTCACCTGCCATCTAGAAATGCGAACGGAGGCTCCTCTGAGGATGACTCACCCATCTGCAAAGTGGAAGCAGTAGCATCGGATCTTACCTCCCTGGGCTGTCACCAGGGTGAATGCATTGAAAGACCCCCCACGAAGTTCCAGTTCTGAATTTGAGTCGGAGGATCATTCTATGATTTTTTCAAAAATGTGCTTTTCAGAGAAGGAAAATTGGAAAATTTCTCTAAAATTTTTATTGAAGAAAATATTCTCTTTTGCCGAATAATTGCCAAAGATAAAACACACCACAGTTCCAACTCTTCCCTCTTTAGCAATGAATCCGGCCACATCAAGGTGAAATAAAAAGAGTATAAGAGACTCCTAAGGATCGTTCAAATTTTTATCAGTATTTTCTGTCCATAAAATGAGCATTTCTATATTAAAGTGATATTACATAAAAATGGAATTTTAATGTGTGGGGATTCTTGTAACACCAGGAGACCCCCTGGTCAAAGGCAGACTTGAGACTGTTTTC
The DNA here is from genome assembly GCA_023101885.1 of Typhlomys cinereus. Lineage (NCBI taxonomy): Eukaryota > Metazoa > Chordata > Mammalia > Rodentia > Platacanthomyidae > Typhlomys > Typhlomys cinereus. The sequence goes on from JALPQD010000049.1 coordinate 8,812,588, forward strand.
CTTTGTGAACTTCAGCATTGGAAGAAAACCAGACATGAGCCAAATTAGAAAATGCGAAACTAAAGTAACAGCAAAATGAAAGGTTCTCCCCGCAGGAGGGATTGGGAGTGCATCCCACAGCTGGGAGCCTTGGGTTCTTGGTCAACTGTGGCATGGAAGTGGGAGGGTCTTCGCAATAAGGAGACTGACGAACTGTGTCTTCTGGGTATTGAATGAGTGACAGACACAGAGACATGATGAAGGCCAAGGAGCCGAGTGTGACTAGGACATGAGGTGGCATCAGTGCCCACAGGGCAGGCGCCATGAGGCAGACGGGAGGTGAAAAGTACAAGGGAGTTGGAAGGCTGGTCCTTCCAGAGAGGAGGGGGTTCCTCAGATGTAAAGGATGCCCGTGGAGAACCTGCGAAATAGTGAAATGTAAACATTATTTCTAAGATAGGACCATAGCCGTGGGAACTAACCACGTGAATTAGAGAAACCCTGAGATCATCAGAGTCACTGTAAATAATGGGGAGATACACATGTTTACTCTGGTCATCACTAAAGAAAAATGGAGGGAGGGAGAAAGTAAGGGAGGGAAGAAGGGAAAAGAAGAAGAAAAAATACACAGAAGAACGAAAACCAACGAAGACTATTTCAGAGTATAAAGTGAGCACCATCAACCACTGAACACAGAGACAGAGCTGAAGATGTAACCTTCTCGCTCAGTGCCTTCCAGGTGCACAAGAACTGACTTCCCAAGGGATCAAGAGGTGGGTGTGTGTGTGTGTATGTGTGCGTGCGCGTGCGTGTGTGCACGTGTATGTGCACACATGCACGTGTGTTGCATGTGCCTGTGTGTGTGTACATGTGCATGTGCACAGTACACACACACCAGTTGAGTAAGAAGTATTCCAAATCGACAAAGCCTCACAGCCACCTGGTCTCCCATAGCAAGATGGCGCAGTGGATAAAGGCAGCTTCCACTAGAAAAGCTGGCCCAGTGTCCAAGCCGGGCACCAGCTCCCCCGGCATTCGTTCAACAGGGGCCTGGACAATAGGACTCTTGTTTAATGAAAAAGCAAAAGTTTCAGGAAGGAAGGTCATAATTAGATGCACTGGGGATAAAAATCCAGATCTTCTGGGCCGGTGCAATGTTCCTCCCACTTCCCTTTTGAACAGAGAAGCTCAGTTCTAAAAAGCAAAGCCCTGTCATTGTTTCCATCCTTTTCCAAAACTCCTTGGATAAGTTTGTGTTGTTGTTTGTTTGTGTGTTGAGACGGATCTCATGTTACTGAAATGGCCTTGAATTTCTGATCCTAGTTTTCTTTTGGAATCTATTTTATAATTTTTCCATTCTTTAATGTTGCATCCATGAATACAGTGAATTCATAATCTTTCACCTTAGTCCCAAATCCCATCTCCCCTCCTTTTCCCCTCACAGCCCTTTATCTCCCCTGCCACCCTCTCTCCTCTTTTCAAATCTTTTCACTCATGCAGGCCACTGTGTTTCCATCTAGTTTGTCTTGGGTGACATATGTCTGACATATCTCATGCTCCGGCAAGTATCAGAGATCAGTAATATACAAGATTTCATGGCAGATGTGTACACTTACACAAGAATCGCATGAGATCTGTCTCAACATCTCACCATGACAGCAGAAAGAGCTCAAGAAGATGTATGCCTCTCTGAGACACTGCTAAGGACTAAAGCTGCTGGGGATAAAAGGGAAAATTTCTGACCCTTTCATGCTACCTCTCTAGCGTTTGAACTACAGGCATGAACCACACACCTGATACATGTGCTGCTGGAGATGTGGTCCAGAGCTCTGTGCATGGTAGACAAACACATCCCGAACCCCTGCAGTGTATGTGCATTCTTTTAGTGTTTCACACATGAACGTAGTGAATTACGATATCGTCACAACTTAATCTCCCATCCTCCCTCCTGTTCCCCTCACAGCCTTTCTTCTCCTGTGCCAGACTCCCCACTATCTTCAAGTCTTTTCCCATGTGCAGCCCACTGGGTTTTCATCTGGGTGGTCTTGATGGCATGTGCCTGAGCGCTTGCTGGGACATGGATCGTACGTAGTTGGATGGACCTCTGAGGAAAGCATCTTCTGTTTCCTCCCCATCAGCATTAGTCCTCATCAGTCTCTCAGAGAAGTATGCGGTCTGTTGAGATCTTTCCCCTTCCATGGTGAAATGTCGCTAGGACAATTCCCCTGCAGGTCTTGTGGAAATATATATACATAGCTGCTGTGAATTCATGGATAGATTGTGCCTAGAAGATAGTGTCTGGCCACACCCCTCCCCCTCTTCATGCTCTTACAGTCCTACAGTCTTACTGCTTCCTCTTCTGAGATATTCCCTGAGCCTTGGGGCGGGGGTAGTTTAGATGTCCTGTTGGGGGCCCAGCAGTCCTGTGCAGTGTTTTACTGGCTGGAGGGGAGCAGAGCAAGACAGACTAAGTTTGTCTTCTAAGAGGCCTTGGCAGCAGGCGCAGGCCACCAATGGGCAGAAGGAAAGACCAGAGCGCGACGCTCCAAGCAGGAACTTAATGTGAAATCAGAGAGAACAGCTGTAGCTCCTTCGACATTACAGTGCTAAACTCTAGGTGGCGGAGAACCTTAAAAATCACAAGCCGGCCCCAGGATCACGATGGATGAATGAGAGAGTTATGCTCTTCAAACTGCGAGGAGAATGGCCCATTCCAGTCATGTCCTAAGAGTGGGTCCATGTCGCGCCTTCTTTGATGCCCGTCACAGTCCGTCACACCACGGCAGAAGGGCGGGTGCAGCCATCCTTTGAAGACAACGAATCAAGGTCTCTTCTGACCGGTCCGTGGCTCCGTCGTGGGTTTGAGGCTCTGCTTGTTGTCATGTCTGTCATTTCTCATGGTGGCCTGCTAGCTGTCTCCTTAACCTGGAAGCCTGAGGTCGTGTGGACAATTAGCTTCCAGAATACTGAAAAGGTTGAAGCCAAAAAAGCATGTGGCTCAGTGCTAGTCCTCAGCGAACTCAGGTATTGCATTCCATTATCTTCTTCCACGTTCCCCAGCCTATAAGCATAAGAAGGCGAGCGAAGCCAGGCTCCTCCTGAATTGCTTGAGAAAGTTGGAGAGATGGCTCAGAGGTTAAGACTCTGCCTCGCAAGCAGAAAGTCCTGAGTTTGGATCCCAAGTCCCACGTAAAAACACCACTGCTTCTCCACAAGGACACACAGTGCCCTCTGATACATATGCACACACATAAAATAAATAAATGAAATATTTAAGAGAGAGAGAGGGAACATGCCATGATTCGCTGGTGGAGGTCCATGGTTGCACTGGTGGAGGTCAGAGGACAGCTTTTGGAAGTCATTTCTCGCCTTCCACCATGTGGGCTTCTGGGAATTGGTTTGGGGTTTCCAGATTTGCAAACAGGCATCTTAGCCATGATCCCTCCCGCCCCATCCTGAATTATTTTAGTATGATGTCCTTCTCACGCTTCCTGGCTACACATAGCTTATGTGTCAATTACTTTTGGAGAGCTTTCTAGGTGCCCCTTCCCTGAACACTCCTTTCTGTTCCTAAGTAGAGACTTTTTCTCGGCTCAATCTGTTTTCTTTTATTTGAAGAAAACTAGAAAATCAAGAAGCTCTTCTCTAAACAACCAAAAGTGCCAACTTTTCCTAAAATTTGACTACTCATAAAATCAACCCGAGTGTCTCTAAGCTTACGTGCAAAGGAAGAAAAGCAGGTATCTCCACCCAGGGCCTGGGGTCCCAGACTAGCTATTCACCATTCCAGCCCAAAATTAGACGGCGACAGCTTGTGCCTACCTGTATTATTGTGCTGCGTACACAACCATCTGGAAAACTAGCTGCACCAAGACTTTTTTAAAACAAAATATAGCAAGTTTATGATATTTTCATATTAAAAAAGTTAAAAGAAGACATGGATGAAATTACATTTTTCAGTGTTATCCGAATCCCATAGCTGGAGAACTACAAGGATGACCATGAGCCATTTCTAAATTACAAAGGAGGCATTATCTTCTTCTACCCTTTGTTAATTGTTGTGATACATTGGGTCCAACTATCTTTTTACAGCTGAGGAAATACATCAAGAGCTCCATCATGTTCCCAGATGACCCTGATGGCAGAATACCCTTTCTTCTCTTATATCCCCTCTGCCCCCAGCATGGCTTTATACTCGCATGACATCTGGGACCTATGGGGAATGTCCTCTGTGGATCTCAAAGCCAAAGGAGAGTTGTATCAAGCGTGGTATTACATCCGGTCCATGCAGAATTTCATTACAGACCGGGCTGCCTCCCCAGAGTCCGATTAGGCATACAAGCAGCCTCTAGTTTGTTATTCTAATTGTGGTCATTATGCAAATGTAAATGAAATACACACTCTCCTCTTCATCAACTGCACATAGATTTGATAAGCAGCACTTAAAACAAAAATTTTGTCATCAGGCTCTATAAACGCCCAGTAGGTTGACTGGTTCATTCATCCATTCATTTATCCCACAACAACACCACGGTAACCATGAAAACAGCAACTACCTTGGTTACCATGCTTTTAAAAAAAATTATCTCCCTTCATTTCACAAGTAATCAACCCAACTTGAGTACTGCAGGCTGACTCAGCCCTCACCTGACTAATAAATGTTTGTGTAGGGACAGAAATTTCCAAGGAAGCTGGCAGGATTCAAACCTTAGGGGTCCTGTGTGCAGAAGTCTAGAAGGGCAGAACAAACTTCTGAAAGTTGTCCCCTGATCTTCACACTGGTACCCCCCTAACCCCATCACACACACACAAATAAATTATTTTTTTAAAAAATGGAGGGCTTCACTGGAACCAGCTCCTCCCACCAGCCAGCCGGAGGCTGTGCTGCACCGGGCCGGGGAGGATCCCCTGGGTCCCGCCCCAGCTCCCCAGGTTAATAGCACCTTGCCACCGCCACCTCCTCCTTTTCCCCACCCACCCGGGACATGTGCAGTTCCACCAGGACTCATGGTGACCTAGGTAAGTTGCCCCGCCCACCCCCAAAGCCCAGGCAGCTCACTGGTCCCAGCACCTCCCACCACCCAACTGGAGCAGGAGCTGCTCTGGGCCAAATAATTCAGTTCAGTGAAAAACGCACAGAAATTGAAAGAAGGTCTTAAGAGTTAAAACAACAATGCCCAAGTCAAAGTGCAAATCCATGAGAAACAACATCCAAGAAAACAAATCTCTCACTGAAGGAATTAATCCCATAATGATAGACTCCAACCAGAACAAACCCACGGAAAATAGCCAAGAAAGCCTGATCCAGGATAATGACTTTCAAAACATGATAATTACCATATTCAATACTATGAAAGAGGAAATCCAGGAGGAATTAAATAACCACATCAATCACTTTGAAAAAGAACACAACAGACGCTTGGAGGAGTTGAGAAAAACAGTTCAAGAAACAAAAACAGGCATAGAGCAGGTAAAACAGACTCAAGCAGAGTTTAAAACTGAACTAAAAGACAAGTTATCTTCAACCCAGAACTCAACAGAGAGTCTTATCAGCAGAACTAACACAGCAGAAAAGTGGAAGTACTAACCAGCTCAATGGAAGAGGTTGTTAAAGCCAAAAAGATACTGGAAAGAAACATTCAAGAATTACGGGACACCCCGAAGAAGTCTAACATGCATATTCATGGAATACCAGAACAAGAATCCCAAAATATCACACCTGAGGAAATTTTTAAAACTATCATCAAGGAAAACTTTCCTCATCTAAAAAAAGAGAGCCCCATTCATATACAAGAGGCATTCCGCACCCCAAACAGATATGATCAAAACAGAAACTCGCCACGGCAAATAATAGTTAAAACACTCCACATTCAAGATAAAGAAATGGTGCTGAGAGCTTCAAGGGGAAAAAAAAGTCACTTTTAAAGGTAAACCTATTAAAATAACAAATGACTTTTCAGTTGAAACAGTAAAAGCAAGAAGAGCTTGGAGAGACATGTTTCAAGTATTGAATGAGCAAAAATGCCAACCCAGACTGATATACCCGGCAAAACTATCTGTCATGATCGAGGGAGAAAGAAAAATTTTCTTTCTCAAAGACAACTTGAAGGGATACATGTCCACCAAACCAGGCCTTCAAAAAATGCTAGAAATGATACTCACATGTGAAGAAAAAACAGGCATATCTGGGAGAACAGAAGGGAAGTATAACACCATTAAAAGTGAAGCAATATACTTACAAAAACCACTAAACATAATAAATGTCCAGAATTAAAATTGTTTTTCCATTATAATATTAAATGTCAATGGAATTAACTCACCGATCAAGAGACACAGATTACAAACTTGGATTAAAAATCACAATCCATCAATCTGCTGCCTGCAGGAAACCCATCTTACCACAAAAGATAGGCACATCCTAAAAATAAAAGGCTGGTCAAAAATTCTGCAAGCTAATGGAACCAGAAAACAGGCAGGGGTAGCCATTTTGCTGTCAGACAAAATGGACTTCAAACCAAAAAAAAAAAAAAAATCATAAGAGACACAGATGGACACTACATTTTAGTTACAGGTACAATTCACCAGGAATACTTCACAATACTGAACATATATGCACCCAATATGAACCCTCCCACATTCATTAAGCAAACCCTACAACGTCTAAAGCGAGAAATCAATTCCAAAACGATAAGTCTTGGGGATTTCAACACCGCCCTCTCAACATGGGATAGATCAACAGGTAAAAAACTTAAAAGAGACACTTTGAGGCTTAATCAAACCCTTACTGAAATGGACCTTACACATCTCTATCGAACTTTTCATCCACGCACCAAAGAATACACATTTTTCTCAGCAGCACACGGAACTTTCTCCAAAATAGATCACATATTGGGCCACAAAACGAATCTCCACATATACAGGAAAGTTGAAATTCTAGCCTGTACCTTATCAGACCACCACAGCCTAAAGCTTGACATCCACAACACAATAAGCAACAGAAAATACACTAACTCCTGGAAACTTAACACTATGATGCTGAATGAGAATTGGATTCAGGGAGCTCAGGGACATTTGTGGAAAAGGGGGTGGTAAGATTGTAAGAGCAAAAGGATGGGAGGAGCAATGATTTGCAAGATTCTCCACACTAGTTAGGGCCGAAGTAATCATAATAAGACTTTGCATGCCCTGCGCAATGTCCAACACACTATTGACCTCACAAAGTCTAGCATCAGCTAAAGGCACCAAGATCCTTGGAGGCAAGGGATTGACAGCCACAGTAGTGTTCCTATGCTTAACGGGAACATGAGAAAGGGTTCAGGGAAATGCCACTGGGTCCTTGTACATCATCGGAGAGGAGGACCAAGAGGAGAGTTAGGCATACACAATAAAGGATTCTCTGGGAATTGGAGGGGAGGCACTGGGGGATGGGGAGGGAGGGATGGGAAGCAGGGGGTTCGGGGGATGAGGAGGGAGGGAGGGAACTGGTCTACCTATTAAGTTTGTATGAGCGGAAATAATAAAAAATGTATTAAAAAAAAAAAGAATTGGATTCAGGGAGAAGTTACAAAGGAAATTCAAGATTTCCTGAAAGTGAATGATAATGAAAATACAACTTACCAAAATCTCTGGGACACAATGAAAGCTGTCCTAAGAGGTAAGTTCATAGCTCTTAATGCCTACATTAAAAAAATGGAAACATCAGAAATAAATAACTTAACAATGCAGCTTAAAGCTTTAGAGACACTAGAGCAATCTGATCCCCAAAAGCAGTAGAAGGGAGGAGATTAGCAAAATAAGGGGAGAAATATCCGAAATTGAAATTAGGAAAATGATACAGAAAATCAACCAGTTAAAAAGCTGGTTTTTTGAAAAAATCAATAAGATTGATACACCCCTAGCTAAATTAACCAAAAACAAGAGAGAGAAAGCCCAAATTAACAAAATTAGGAATGAAAATGGAGGTATCACTACTGATACCCAAGAAATCCAGAGAATTATAACATCATATTTCAAAAACTTATACTCTGTGAAATTTGACAACACAAAAGAGATGGATGAATTCCTAAGTAAACACAACTTACCTAAATTGAATCAGGAAGTTGTGAATTATTTAAATAGTCCTATAACATATGAGGAAATCGAGGAAGTAATCTCGAATCTCCCACCAAAAAATGTCCTGGACCCAATGGATTCAGCACAGAGTTCTACCAGACATTTAAGGAGCTAATAACACCAATACTCCTTAAACTGTTCCATCAAATAGCAAAGGAAAGAACACTACCAAATTCCTTCTATGAAGCTAATATCGTCTTAATCCCAAAACCTAACAATGATACACTTAAAAAAGAAAACTACAGGCTAATCTCTCTGATGAACACAGAAGCAAAGATTCTCAACAAAGTCTTAGCAAATCGGATTCAAAAACATATCAAAAAGATCATCCACAGGGATCAAGTAGGCTTTATCCCAGGCACACAAGGATGGTTCAACATATGCAAATCAATAAATGTTATTCACCATATAAACCAGTCCAAAGTTCAAGACCACATAATACTCTCGATAGATGCAGAAAAAGCTTTTGACGAGATCCAACAGCCCTTTATGATCAAAACCCTAGAGAAGGTTGGAATGGAAAGAACCTTTATCAATATAATAAAAGCTGTATACAACAAGCCAACAGCAAGGATTATACTCAATGGGGAAAAACTTGAAGCATTCCCACTTCGATCAGGAACTAGACAAGGCTGTCCACTCTCACCACTTCTATTCAATATTGTACTTGAGGTCTTAGCGGAAGCCATAAGACAAGAAAGGGACATAAAAGGGATTCGAATCAGCAAGGAAGAAGTCAAGTTATCTCTATTTGCAGATGACATGATCTTATACCTGAGTGATCCCAAAAACTCCACCAGGAAGCTCCTGGAACTAATACAGAAGTTCAGCAGGGTGGCAGGATACAAAATAAATGTGCAAAAATCAGTGGCCTTCCTATATGCCCAGAATGAAAAAAATGAAAAAGCCCTGAGAGAAACAATCCCATTTACTATAGGCCCTAAAAAAATGAAATACCTTGGTATAAACCTAACCAAGGAAGTAAGAGACCTTTACAATGAAAATTTTAAAACCCTAAAAAAAGAAATTGCAGAAGACACCTGAAGGTGGAAAGACTTCCCATGTTCCTGGATTGGCAGAATCAACATCATAAAAATGACCATCCTACCAAAGGCAATATACAGATTCAATGCTATACAAATTAAAATCCCAAAGCAATTCTTTAAAGAAGTTGATCAAACAATCTCAAAATTCATATAGAGGCACAAAAGACCCAGGATAGCAAAAACAATCCTGAGTAACAAAAACACAGCTGGAGGTATCACCATACCAAACCTTAGTCTATACTACAAATCCATAGTTGTAAAAACAACCTGGTATTGGCTCCAAAATAGACAGATGAATGGATAAGCGTTGAAGGCCCAGATATAAGCCCACACAACTGCAGCCATTTGATCTTTGACAAAGGGGCCCAAAAAATCCAATGGAAAAAGAACAGTATCTTCAACAAATGGTGCTGGCAAAACTGGATATCCACATGCAGAAGATTAAAACTGGACCCATACTTGTCCCCATGTACAAGACTTAATTCCAAATGGATAAAGGACCTTGATATAAGGCCAGAGACTATAAAAACCATAGTTGAAAGGGTAGGGAACTCCCTTGAACTGATTGGGCTAGGCCAACAGTTCCTAAACGGACATCCAATAGCACAGTCACTACAACCAACACTCAACAGATAAGATCTTGTGAAATTAAAGAGCTTCTGTTCAGATAAAGAGATTGTAACATGAGCTCAAAGGCAACCCACAGAATGGGAGAAAATCTTCACTAACCACATATCTGATAGAGCTCTATTATCCAGAGTGCACAAAGAACTTAGACAACTAAACACCAAGGAAACAAATGGGCCAATTAAAAAATAGGCCTTGGAATTTAAAAGAAACTTTACCAAGGACAAAATTAAAATGTCTAACAAATATCTTTAAAAAATGTTCCACATCCTTAGCCATCAGGGAAATGCAAATCAAAACTTCCCTGAGTATCATCTCTCCCCTGTCAGGATGGCAAAAATCCACAATACAAACAATATCAAGTGCTGAAGAGGATGTGGAGAAAGGGGAACTTTCCTACATTGCTGGTGGGAATGCAGGCTCATACAACCACTCTGGCGAGCCGTCTGGCGATTCTTAAAGAAGTTGAAGATGAAATGCCATATGACCCTGCTATACCACTTTTGGGAATAACCCCCCATACAGCAAAAATTCACCTCGATAGCACAAACACGACCATGTTCATAGCAGCACTGTTTACAATAGCAAAGTCATGGAATCAGCCCAAATGTCCAACAGTTGATGAGTGGTAAGGAAAATGTGGTACATTTATACAATGGAATACTACTTAGCCATCGAAAATGAATTAATGCAATTTTCCGGGAAATGGATGGAATTAGAAACAATTATATTGAGTGAAGTATCCCAGACACAGAAAATTAAGCACCGTATGTACTCCCTAATAGGTGGATCCTAGTACCAAACCCACTTAGAGATACTCAAAGACAAATCTCTGTAATACCTACAGTAATTGTAAAGATTATAAACAGGAGGGATGGGGAAGGAGGGCCCCACCAGAAACAAGGAGAGAAACAAGCAGAGAAAATAGGCCACCATCAAGGACTGCAAGTAAGTAATGAGACATCTGGTTAAGTTCACAGACTTTCCTTCCTGATCATTTGCAACTGATGGGGTATGATCTCACCAGAAGGGGAGGGCATATAGGCTGCCAGATAGAAAGTAACCATTTTGCAAATGGGTGATTGACCCCTCCCTCACTGTGGTTTCCTGTTTTTCTTCCATCTACCTCTGAATATACTCTTATAACAAGACCCTAATTTAACAGGTTTTTATCTCTGGCCAGGGGGTGACATCCAATACCCATCAGGATGGAGCCAAGGGCATTGAGGGAGCAGCAATATGGAAAAAAAATCAACAAACCATAATTCAGAACATCAGAGACTGTATATCAACCACCTGGAACTGGGCCAGCCTAATCTCTCCCCATCCTGAAGCTCAGGGAAATTTGCAGAAGAGGGGGCGGTAAGATTGTAAGAGCACAAGGATGGGTGGAGTAATGATATGCAAGATACTCCACACAAGTTATGGCCGAAGCAATCATAATAGGACTTTGCATGACCTGCACTATGTCCAACACATTATTGACCCCACAAAGTCTAGCATGGACTAAAGGCACTAGGATCCTTGGAGGCTAGGAACTGACAGTCACAGTAGTGTTCCTAAGCTGAAGGGGAACACAGTAAAGGGTTCTGGGAAATGCCCCTAGGTCCTTGCACCTCATGGGAGAGGAGGACCCAGAGGAGAGTTTGGCATGCACATTAAAGGATGCTCTGGGGATTGGGGGGGGGAGGCACTGGGAGATGGGGAAGGAGGGGGGAGGGGAAGGGGAGCAAGGGGGTCGAGGGGAGGTAGAGGGAGGGAGGGGACCAGTGTACCTGTTAAGTTTGTATGAGCGGAAATAATAATAATAAAAGAAATGGGGGGCTTGCAGTGTAAAGAGTTTGGCATATACTAAAGGGGAGCACAAGAAAGAGCTCTAGGCAATGCTACTGTGTCTTTACGCCTCATCAGAGAGGAGGACCCAGAGGGAAGTTTGACATGCACCCTAAAGGATGCTCCAGGAATGGGGGGGGGGCGGCACTGAGAGAAAGGGAGGGGGGAAGTAAGGGAAAAAGCAGGGAGGGAGCAAGGGAATCCAGGGAGGGGTGGAGGGAGGGAGGGGAATGGGGTACCTATCAAGTTTGTATGAGTGGAAAAAATTTAAAAAAAAAAAAAAGAACTTGGCATAATCCCAATCCTTGGGAGCCAGAGACAGGAGATTTCTGTGAGTTGCTAACAAGCTATTCTCAACAGATTGACAAGCTCCAAGTGCAGTAAGAGACCCTGTCTCAGCGATAAGACAGAGAATAAAGACCACCTAACATCAACATTTGGTCTCTCTCGCTCGCTCGCTTGCTCTCTCTCTCTCTCAAAATAACCTTTTTAAAAGTCTAGCTGAGGACCTATGGAAAATCTGTTCTCTCTTGCGTCCTATTCAGTTAGCAACTGAGAACATAGAGATGTCACTAATTTTCCTTTTAATCTATGCACCGGGAAGCACACAATTTAGACAGTAAATGCACATGCTGATATGAATACACAATCCTGTCACTGTTGTTTGGATTCACAGTTGTTTAAGAACCAAAGACTGCTGACCTGCGCTCTGGACTCTGACCTGTAACTTGGGACTTTTCCATCAATTCAGAGAATTCTTTGCAGAAGACCTTTAGGCTGTATTACCAGCTGGTTGAGAGAGTCAGCATCCTTGTGTATACTTGGCTAGACCAGCTATACATGCTGGTCTGGCAAGTAAGGATCGTCCTCTCTCAGCCGTCATGTGGAGATGATGTAGCCAGTTCCCTGGGCCCTGGTGTTGGTGCATGCTCTCCTGTCAAGCTGGACTGAGAGCTGTAACCAGACTGTTGTAAGGAAATAAATGCCTATTCCCTTAAGCCGTTTGATGGTCATGTATCAGGACCCACGCAACTTACGTGTAGCTACTAAAAGCTAAGCTGCAATCTTTACCCTTTTCACATAAAATTTCCAGAATTCGCTGCCACTTTCATGGTTAATCTTCACTGTGGGTCTGAGCGGACTGAGACGCCCCTAGGAGACACACCTCTGGGTATATCTGCCACGGACTTCCCAGAGATTAACCAGAGAGGGCAGACCCATCCTGAATGTGGGTGGCACCATCCCATGGACGGGGGTCCTGAAGGAAATAAAAAAGGAGACGCGATCTAAGCACCAGCATTCATCTCCCTCTGCTTCCTGACTGTGAATATAAAGTAGCAGCTACCTCAGACTTCCACGGCCACGCCCTACACACCATAATGGATGGTATGACTTCAAGCTGTGAACCAGAATAAATCGTTTCAGTTTCTTTTGCTTGTATTTTGTTTAAGCACAAGTAGCTGGTACAGTGAATAAATCTTAGAATCAGGTTAAGTGTAATCTCCCTCCTAGTTCTCCCCACTTCCCACTCGGATGCTCTCATAGACCCCTGCAAAGATCACCGTGTCTTCCTACATTGACTTGTTACTATCTCTCACAAGACTGTTAATTCCTAGCAGGCAAAGACTATTTGTATTTCTCTATCTCAAGAACTACTCAGGTATTCAATAAGTGATTGATAAATGGATGAGTGAATAAGACAGCTAATTAATCATGTTGTCTTTAGAACAAAATAATGCATGTTGGAGAATTTTGCATTGTGCTGTGAATACGTTCACTACAGAGGGTATGTTGTGCATAAGCACATTTTTTGAGCTAAGGGATATATGATAAAAGTTATGAAAGGTTTTATCTTTTCTGTGTACAGTGTGTGTATATGTATATGTGTGCATGTTCATGTGTGCAAATGCAGATCCATGCATGCCACAGTGCACAGAAGGCAAGTCTTTGGGTCATGTATGACCCAAAGGGTATCAGTCTTTGCTTTCCATCTTGTTTGAGACAGCATCACTTGTTCAACATTTGTACACCTGCAAACTTCCCAGGATTCTCTTGTCTTCGCCTCCCACATTACAGGGATATATGTTACCTCCCACATTACAGGATATATGTTACCACGTCCAGCTTTCTGTGGAGTTCTGGGGGGATCTGAACTCAGGTCCTTATGCTTGCACGGCAAATACTTTGCCCACTGAATCATCCCTTCATCTCAGAAAGGATCTGACTAACACAAAGGGAGGGAGATATTGTCTGCAGGCAGAATTTCTAACCATCAGGGCTCACCCACTACCAGCAACAGTCTATCAGAGAGAGAAGCAAAATCCAGGAAGTCAAGTTCATTATGATGTAGCGTATTTATGATTTTTCTTGTTGCTATGATAAAATCATTGGAAAAGCAACGGAAAGGAAAGGTTTATTCTGGCTCTCAGGTTTGAGGTGCAGCCCATGCTGGTGGGCAAGGCATGGTGGCGGGAGCCTGGGGCAGGCCAATCACATTGCATCCGCAGTCAGGAAGCAGATTCGAACTCTGGCGCTCAGGCCGACTCCGGGATGATGCAGCCCACACTTAATTGGGGCGGATCTTTTCCGCCTGGAATCCCAATCTAGAAAATCCCTGGAGGACTTGCCCAGAGGTCTGTTTCCATGGTAATCCTAAATCCCCCCCCCCACGTTGGCAATCAAGACGCGTCATCCCGCACAGCACGCTCGTTTATTGACATACCGTATTTACATTCCACAGTTGCTTTCACAATTGCTGAGCTTCACAAAAACCCTGGGTCGGGAAAAGCCTGTGATATTTACTTCTGGCCTTCCACTAAAAAGAGTCAGCTGACCCTAAATGTACCAATGAGATTGCGAGTCTCCGCTAAAGGCTGGATCCGCCCAGGCCAATGAAAGAATGTGGTCGGTCTTATTACTACAGAAGGGGGAACATGAGTAGGGCCGGGCACCGGTGGCAAGCTCGAGACCCAGTGTCCCCGACCCCTACCTTTCACCCTCTCCATGGCTGAGCCGATCCGAAAGAAGCTTCAGGGAGAAATACCAGCAGTTACAGGAGGACGTAAGTAAATCCATGTCCGGGAGACAGAAGCTTGAAGCCCAACCAACAGAAAATAACATTGTAAAGGAGGAACTGGCCTTGCTTGATGGATCCAACGTGGTCTTGAAACTTCTGGGTCCTGTGCTAGTCAAGCAGGAGCTGGGGGAGGCTCGAGCCACCGTGGGAGAGAGGCTGGACTATATCGCAGCTGAAATTAAACAATATGAATCCCAGCTTTGAGACCTGGAGCGGCAGTCAGAGCAACAGAGGGAGACCCTTGCTCAGCTGAAGGAGGAGTTCCAGAGGGCCCAGGCAGCCAAGGCAGCGGCTCCTGGGAAGGCCTGACCTCAGGGGAGGGAAGAGCGGAGACTGAGGCAGCTCTAGGGTCTATAGTATAGTAGCTAATAGAATGTTAAAACAACAAAAATAAATAAATAAATAAATAAATAAATAAATAAATAAATAAATAAATAAATAATAAATGAAAAAGAAAAGAGAGTGGTAGCTGTTAAATCACCCCCCCCCCTTTCAGGCAGATCTGAGAAAACTAAGCCCAAAGTGAAGCTGGGGGTGTGGGTTAGCTAAGATGCTTGTCCAACATACATAAAGTCCTGGGTTTCATTTCTAGGGTCTGGTGGCACACGCCTGTAACCAGCATGGAAGAGGCAGGAGAATCAGAAGTTCGAGGTCATCCTCGTGGAGTTTGAGACCAATCTGGGGTGCATGAGATTCTATCTCAAAGAAAAAAAGGTCATAGTCTCTAATTTGTCTTTTTTTTTAATTTTTTATTATTTATTCAATTGTGTGTGCATGTGTGTGTGTGTGTAGAACCACAGACGAGTTCAGGAACCACCATGGACACCTCCACCACCTCCTTGTTTACTCTGCCCGGGATTCACAGGCTCCGCCCTACCAGGACCAGAAACGCAGGCCACCCACGCTTCTGCCTGGTGTCTATACGTGGGGTCTAGGATCCGAACTCAGGATCTCCCGCCTGCAAGGCAGAGGCTTAACCCCTGCGCCACCTCTCCAGCCCCTCTAATTTGTCTTTGACTGGCCGTACTATATCGGACAGTGTTCCTTATAGGTGCACAGTTTAGGCAATACATCCTAAATACAGTTCATCACCACTCAGAATGATGAGGAAAATAAATCCATGGCTTCCAGCATTTGGGGGCGCTCTCAAAGAAAGATGCTACCAGGAACGTGAAGGGAACCCGGACGGTGGCCCCACCTGCCATCCAGTCCGTTTTTCCCAGCATACCTAGCTGTATACACTCTTGACCATTTAGTGTTTGCTCTCAGGCTGGATGACCACAACGGACAGGGAGTCAGAGGATGGCCCTTCTGAGGCATCTCAGCCATCAGGTAGAACGTTCCAGAAATAAAGAAGGCTCAGGCACAAATGCACAAACTGCAAAGGCTTCTCTTAATGCCTGTGTGTGCTGCTCACGAAGATCCCTAAGATTCTCTCCTTCCCATTATATCCTGCCGCGAACGTCTGGTCTCTGAAGAGCTTACAGGTGAAGGGAGCTGAGAGACACCCCCAAATCAGCTGGGGTGGAGGTCATTCACAGCTGCTGTTTACTTCCTTCTAGTGGCCCCCACGGAAGAGAGAATAGGTTCACGTAAATCTTCTCTAGGTCCTTCTCGTTTGTGAAGTTCGTTTCATGCTTGTTTACTTGGGCTGCTGCACCAAGGCGCTGAACCCTCGGCTCTCGGCTTTCTGCAGAATCATTTTCCTTGTCTGAAAGAATTGGCTGTTTTAGAAGGGAAGGAGAGAAATCTGTCTGGCCTCAGGTAATAGAAAACGAGCATTGTGTAAGTTATAGCTGTCCAGGGCCAGCTGGCGAACAGGCTGGGCGTTTGTTCTGCTCACTGCTCCCACGGCTGGAGGCTACCTGCAGTCATAAAAAGTAAGGGGGGAAGGCTTGTTCCCAGGGGTTCTGATTGAAATGCTCCCCTGGATGGCACCCAGGTGGTCAATGGGGCTCAGAGCAGCGCTTGCTCTTCTGAACTCCCACTAGCTGAACTCTTCCCTGACATCCATCAAGTCTGCCCCTCTCTGCTTCCCCTACAACTGTGCCTCCTCCTACACCCACTCGCTGTGTGCAGAAATTCCTTAAAGGCTGTATAATGACCTCCAAACTCCCCACTGAACCACCAGCTGCTGCCAATACACAGCCCTGCACCCTGAAGTCATTTGAAAATCATTTTGTGTATCACTTTGAAGATTATGAACTTGCCTGAATACATTTTAAGAAATTGCTTTGCTTGGCATTTCTGTACTTAGATGTGCATATGCACACATACACTTCCTGGCCCATGTGTGCAGGTCAGAAGCTGTCATAGTTAAGCACAGGTGTCAATTTGACAGTTGAGAGTTTGAGCTCTGGGCACATTTGTGGAGACTTAATAGTTGAGTTAAGTAAGCTCAGAGCACACCTGCAGGAGATTGTCTAGTGGATGGGGCAAACGCAGCCCATGGTGGGTGGGATTAGGCCCTGAACAGGTAAATAAAATACAGAGAGCTAGTTGAGGAAGTTGGCATCCTTGTGTATATTTGGCCAGACATGCTGGTCTGGCAAGTAAGGATCGTCCCTCTCTCAGCCGTTATGTGGTGATGGTGTAGCCAGTTCCCTCACCCTGGTGTTGGTGTGAGCTCTCCTGCAAACTGTAACCGGTCTATTGTAAGAGAATAAATCCCTTGTTCCCTTACGCTTTTGATGGACATTTATCAGCACCCACACAGGTGAACTGCAACGGAAGCCAACTCATGAGATCAAACTCAGGCTTGGTGGCGAGTACCTCTGTCACAAAGCCATCTCACCTATTTTAAGAGTAATGAGAAAGCCAAACTGACGGGGGCAGATTTTTTTTACACTTCAGTAACAAGTAGAGGACTAGCTCCTCAAAGTTGTCCATATCCTAATGTCCAGAGTCTGTAAATACATTTTCAACCATGTGTGTTATTTATAGGTGTCAACTTGACCATTGTGAGAATTAGTAGTTAAGGCAAGCTCTTGGGAGAATGTCTGATTGATAAGGGGAGACCCAGCCCATGATGGGTGGTACCCTTCCCTGGGCAGGTGGATAAGATGGCAGAAGCTAGTTCAGTAAGTTGGCATTCTTGAGCATACTTTGTTTGGCACACTTGTGGTCTGGCAAGTGAGGTTTGCCCCTCTCTCAGCAGTCCCTGTGGATATAGTATAGCCAGGTCTTTCGGCTCCTGGTGTTGGTATGAGCTCTCCTGCCAAGCTGGACTGAGAATTAAAATCAAGAATCATAAAAAAGAATAAAGCCCTCTTGTTCCCTTAAGTTCCCTGGTTGTGAATTTATCAGCCACATAAAGACAAGCTTATACAATACAATGGAAAGGTAGATATGAAGCTGCAAGGGTTTAAAGATTGCTAATCAACTGGCCTTAGACTAGCGGAGATTCTCCTGGGATCTTAGTGTAATTCCAAGTCTTTTTTAAAAACTATTTATTTATTTAGTGTGTGTGCGTGTGTGCGCACGCGTGTGCACACATGAATGTGTGTATATCAGAAGGCACTGTGTGTTCCTGTGGAAAACCAAGAGTGACTTCAGGAATCATTCTGAATTATTTCTATCTCCTTTTTGCTTTGTTTTGGATTTCTCAGGCTGTGGGAAAATTAGAATCAGAGTGCTGTCCAATGAGAAGAGCTCTCCCAGCCACTGTGGTCTTTGGAAACAGAAGAGGTCTCTAACTGAATGAAGCAAGCTGCAAGTCACCTCTAGGAACCAAAAAAGGCTTCCAGAAGCAAACGGAGCTCTGCCTGTTGCTAACCCAGTTTGAGCTCCACTATGTAAGTTAAGTTTATATTCTATTCGCCACAGAATTACAAAGCAATGTGCTTAACTACCTAAGAAGGAAGGAATCTGCCCTTTTTGCCAATAGGCCTTTAAGTCCTATTCTACCAAAAAATGTAATGCACTGAGGATGAGTCACGTGATTCTCCAGGGTCTACGCATGTCTCGGGTCGCTGCTGTCAGCTTCTCCCCGGGACACAGGAAAAAAATGGTTGTTCATCCCAGATAAAGGAGCCACTCAGACCAAGGATTACATCCCAGTCTGAGCCAGTTTATCAGGGTAAGGTCCTCACAAGGCCTTGCCGTTGGTCAGTTCCAACCGCCCATCGACCTTTCACCCCTGTGTCCTCTGCCACCCCCAAGACCACGCACAGCTGGGGGTCAGGAAGGTAGGATCCCTCCCCTCTTTCTACTAGGGAGTGTTCACAGACACACTCCCATTACCACACACCCAGCCAGCATTGAATGTTTCTTAGGTCCCTGCTGTGACTCTGAGTCAAGGTCTTCTGAAGGTCACCACAGCAGGGGTCCCCGTGAAGCCCACTGCATCCCCACAGTAGCAGGCAGAGTTACACAAGCTCCCAGGTGAGATGAACAGTCACTCTGTGATGTGATTTTATGAGGAAGGACAAGGCCCAGCCACCTCTCCCCAAATGCCCCCATTGCTACAGGGCTCTGAGATCTGGGAATCCTCCCAGCCAATCAAATGGGCTGCTTTTTCTCTACAAAGAAGCCTTCCTTATGCCTGTGGTTATCAAGGCTCCAGTTTTCCTAGGGGAAGCCAGCTTGCCAAAGTGCTAGGATGGAGAGGTGTCAATCAGACAGTGATGTCTCCAAATCTGTTGTACAATGTAGCTGATGTGGACAATGATGAAGTCTGGGAACCAGTGATACTGACTAGAAACATGGGGGGAGGGGTCATTAGAGACATTAGAGATATTTGCCGAGTCAGGGAAGAGAGGAGAAAGAACCAGCCTTCAGAGACCATGTCGGCCATGCATATATCCATGTTGCTTACCATTACCCTTAAAGGGGCAGACTCCCCAATTCCATCTGCCTCAGGTTGATTAGCCTGAGAGGAGCTGCAGAAACTGCCTCTATTACAATTTCCAGCGAAATAGGAGCCTCCAGGGTTCTTGTAATTGTTGGGAGCTGATGTAGAAGCCTCTCGCCTTTATGGGAGCTGGCCTCTAGCCACTTCTTATGAATACACATAAACACACCTTTTATCGCTCGGTGATGTTCTCCCTTTCGCAACTTTTTATGAACCACTAAAAAAAAAAAATGGGGCTTGTAATTTTTGCTTTCTTTTTTTTTTTTCCTTGTTTGTTTTTTGTTTTTTGTTTCAGGAGAAGGAAAGTCAGACTCTACCAAAGCTCCAACAGGATTCTCCTGCCTGCACCAGCAATCGTTTGTCAAGGGAGTGGTCGATGCTTCAGCATCGACAGCCCGAGATATTAATTGGGTCCAAATCCAGCCAATTGGCTCTCCAGGCTGGGATGCCGCATCGGTCTTTATGCGCCCGGCGTGCTTACGGTGCAGCGCAGAATTCATCAGCTCGCTTGGCCCTGGGAGGAGCTCCCTGCCGGCGTGGTTCCAATCAAAGGCCTCTTCCCGTGGCTTCCGGTCCACAAGAAGGCCTGTCACTCACACAAGCCCCGCCTTTACCACCTTTACCACCGCCACGTGGCAATCCAAGAACCATCTCCCTGGAGCACTGTCATCTCTTCCTATCCGGTCTTCATGGTCACACTCTGCTGTGGCCCGGGGGATCCCCCTCCCCCCTCCCCGTGTTTGAGCTCTTGGTCCTGGCTGGTGGCGCTGTTTGGGAAGGCTGCGGAATCTTTATAGAGGGTGGAGTCTCACTGGAGGAAGTGAGTGGGGGGAGGCGCTTGAGGTTGCACTGCCTGGTCCCACTTCCTGTTCTCTTTCTGCCTCCTCTCCAAGATGTAAGGAGAGAAATCTCAGACCACACTTCCTCTGTGGAGATGCTGCTCCTGCCATAACTTCCCTGCGGTGGTGGGCTGTAGCCCCTCAACTCTGAGGCGCGATTAATCCTTTCTCCCTTTAATGATTTCCCAAAGGTATCTGGTCACACTAATGAGAACTATGTCCACTTCTTTGAGCTTGAGAACCACATTGTCGCCAGGTTAACTTGAAGGAGAAACACGATCGTATCACCCAACTTAACATTCCAGTTGCTGCCAAGCAAAGCTCGACCTCGGAACTGGCCTTTGGCCTCTGGCGTCCTTGCCCTGTTGTGCCTTTCTGTATGCATCGCTCACTCTTTCCTTCATGCATCTGCACGTCCGATGGTTCCACTGATCCTTGCACTGTGCATCGTGGCCCACATGTGCTCTTAACTCCTGAGACTTGCGGTTCACCATTGCTGTCCCCAAAAACAACTCTGGCTGTTATAGAAATGGGAGGAATGCTGGAAGGATTGTGGAAGTTCACGTAGCCAAAACAGGAGCCAGAGAAATCACCGTGGGAAGGTGTCAGAATCAGAGTGAAATAGTGAAAGCCACACACACACACACACACACACACACACACACCCAGTCAGATTCTGTTTCCAGAGAGTAGTGATTGACATGGCTTGGGCTGGGAAAAAACCCAGATCTCATTTGGAGAACACCTTGCCTAAAATCCAATGGAAGAAGAGAACTTCCTCCCCAAAGTTAATCAGTGCCATGTATACAAAGAATGAATAGACACAGGAGATGGCTCAGGTGTTAAAGCCTTTGCCTGGCAAGCAAAAGGACCTGTGTTCAGATCCCAAGAGAAAATGTCTGGTGGATGTGGCAGTGAGTGGCCTTTAATTCTGGGCCTGGAAGGCAGAGCCTGGGAAATCCCAGAGCAAAAACAACAAGGAGGTAGAGCAATCCAGGATAGTTCTCAGTGTCACCCTTGGGCCTCCACAGGCACACACTCAAGTGCCCTGGCACACACACACACACACACACACACACACACAGGCTCAGAACTAGCTTTCTTGTGTGTGCGTGTATGTGTCTGTCTGTCTGTCTCTGTCTATCTGTCTGTGTGTCTATGTCCGTGTCCGTGTATGGTGTGTCACTGTGAATCAGAGGGCACTGTGTGTGCCTGTGGAGGCCCAAGGATGACATCAGGAATCATCCTGGATTGCTTCTACCTCCTTATTGCTTTGTTCTGGGGTTTCCCGGGCTCTGCCTCCCGGGGCAGGAAGTGCAGGCCTCCAACCATGTCCACCTGACTTTTTTACATGGGATCTGGAGATCTGAACTCAGATCCTTTTGCTTGTGAAGCAAAGCAAAGCAAAAATTTTAACTCCTGAGCCATCTCCTAGCCCCAGAAGAGTTTTCTGAGCATCTCAGTGGCTTCTGGAGATGTAGTGACACTTCCCAGGCATCTTCTCAATCTTTGAATCTGCTCATGCTAGATGTTTTCCTCCTGCATGTGAAAAAGCTTTGCTGAAATCTCATCTTCACGGCCAGGGAAACCAGACAAACCCAAGGCTGACCTGGAACGTTACATTCAAGTCTTACCCATGGCACACACAGCCTTAGGCCAAGCATTTGCCTTCCTTCCTTCAGTTTGATCCCCCAAGATTGGCATAATCATCTTCAGATGAGTGCATTAAAGGTTAATTAGGTGTTAGCATTTCATGCCACTCACAGAGCGTGATGGAGATTATATAAATGTTATGTCTTATTATAGATTCTGGATAAGAATCTCTTTTTAATTTGACTGCATTTATATCCCTACCTGCTTGCTCTTGGCTCCTCACACCACCATGTGTTTTACACACTCAGGGAAATCCTTTCGGGCCCTGGTTAATAGCTGAATAGATGTCTCTAGGAGGAGACACCAGATTCTATTGATCTTAGGAGCATCTGTTCATCAAGGTTAGGCCTGTCATGACCCTAAATTGCTCAGCCCAAATCAGCCCATCCAAATGTCTTCCCATTCCTAAGGTTCAGGGAACCTTGCAGAAGAGGGAGCAGCAAGACTGTAAGAGCCTAAAGGTGAGGAGGTCCACAGTCAACTAGATCAGTCCAGGCACAACAGAGCAGCTGCATGTAAGAGCTCACTGCAGTGAGACCTACCCCCATGGATCTACACAATGGCTGACACTAATGCTCCCCCAGACCAGCAAGGATCTCAGGGAAATAACTACACGCAGTGGGAATCATAGATGCAAGTTCTGGACAAGAGAAGGGGAATGTGCCCACCTGTGGGTTTATCCACTAAAAGGCTACCTGTACTGGCACAGAGGCCTGATCCCCTAATAGTACAGACAATCTGAATGATCCACACAAGCAGATAGTTATGAGGCAGGGAGGAAGGGACCGAGGGAAATGGATAGATTGGTAAAGAGAGAGGAGGGTGAAAGAGGAGGGAGGGAGGAAGGAAGTCATGAATAGCTACTCGTTTTGCTTATATAAAAAGGAAAATTCTTAAATCAGACATGCACAAGAAAGGACTCTCTGGGAATTGGGGTGGGAGGCACTGGGGGATGGGGAGGGAGAGGGGTGGGGAGGGGGAGCAGGGGGTACGGGGGGAGGAGGAGGGAGGGAGGGAACTGGTATACCTAATAAGTTTGTATGAGCTGAAATAAAAAAAAAAAAAAAGGAAAATTCTTGGGGCTGGAGAGGTGGCTCAGGAGTTAAGCTTCTGCCTTGCAGGCAGAAGGTCCTGAGTTCAGATCCTAGACCCCATGTGCAGACGCCGGGCGGAAGCGGGGGCGGCCTGTGTTTCTGGCCCTGGTAGGGCGGAGCCTGTGAATCCCAGGGCAGAGTAAACAAGGAGGTGGAGGTGTCCATGGGGTTCCCGAATTTGTCCGTGGTTCTACACACACATACACGCACACACGCACAATTGAATAAATAATAAAATAATAAAAATTAAAAAAGGAAAATTCTTAATAAAAAAAAAAAAAAGGCTGAACCTGTCAACCTTGCGGAAGAGGAGGCAGTGAGATTGTAAGAGTCTACAGGTGGGGAGGTGTACTGCCGGCCAGGACATTCTAGTCACAGCAGGACTTCTAGGAGCTCAAGGCAATAAGATCTACCTCCACTAGAGCTACACAGTGACTGATGTGTCAACATGCCCCCATGGACCCGCGAGGATCGCAGGAGAAACAGCTGCACCCAGAGAGAATATCTGGAGCAAGTTCTGCACAAGAAAAGGGGAGCTCCCCCCACCCACGGGTTCACCCACTGAAGAGTCACTTACACGATCACAGAGGCCCAGTCCCATCCTGGCATAGCTGCTGAAGGGAGCCTGGTGATCCACACATGCGAGAGACATGAGAGTGGGTGGGACTGGAAATGGAGGGAAGGGTGAGAGAAGAAGAAGGAGGAGGGAGGGGAGGGGGCATGGACATAAAATAAAATAAAGGGGAAAACTGATTGGGTTTGTCCACATTCTACCATGAAAAGGGGGATGATGGAGGGATAATTCTGGCCGTGGGGAAGGGAGCCACTTCCTTAGGCTGTGTACCCACTCACACAGTGCCATGCTCCAGCACGTCCCCACGCACCTGCTAACACGGGCAAACCTTATGAAACTCAGAGGGCCAGACACACAAAAAGACATGAAGGACTAGCTAGAAAGTTTTCAGTGGGGAAAGGAAAACGGATGAGATAGTATAATATGGAAAAAAGATCAAAAGTCATTGCACGTATTACATGAAACTGTCACAGAACAAAAAAATGGAGTTGGAAACTATCCACTCATCACAAACATTTTCAGACAACAGAAAATCGTGTTAAGGAGAAGTACATCTGTCTACTTCACATGGAGATTTTTTTTTTTCTGTACTAAAAGTTAAGTCCATCGGGGATACAATTCCTTTATATTTTTTCCATTGAGCAGAAATTTTCAATTTTTAAAATTACGATGAAGAAAATTAAGCTAAATCCCTTAATTGAAATCATCATTACAAAATCTGGTTAAAGCTCTCCTGCACATTAGACCCTGCTGGGGAGTGCTTGGAGCCCAGCTAAGTGCTTCTCACCCTTACTCTCCTTCTAAGGAGTGTGTGTGTGTGTGTGTGTGTGTGTGTGTGTGTGTGTGAATGCATGTGTGTGCATCAATCACTTTACCTTTGGGAATTTAACAAATTTCCACTTATGAAATAGTCATGAGCTAAATGACACTGTAAGTATGATACGCTTGCAGTATGCATCTCTGCTTCAGATGCCCTAACTCTACTGTAGCCCTTTGTGTGTGTGTGTGTGTGTGTGTGTGTGTGTGTGTGTGTGTAAGAAGAAGGCATTTAAGTGTGTGTGCCTGTGGAGACCCAAAGGTGACATTACAAATCATCTTGGATTGCTCTGCCCCCTTAGTGCTTTGTTCTGGAATTTCCTAGGCTCTGTCTTTCAGGACTGGAATTAAAAGTTGCTGCCATTTCTGCCAGGAATTTTTATGTGGGATCTGAGGATCTGAATTCAGTTCCTTTGCTTGCGAGGTGACGGCTTGAAGCACTGAGCCATCAACCCAGCCCCACATAGTTTAGCCCTTTGGTTTGAGCTATTCTTCATGGAGATGTCTATGGAGATCCTCTTGCAGCCCTGATGTTGAGGCTGGAATATACACACTCCATACAGGTCTTCAAATGCCTTCTCTCCAGGTGCTCCATGTGTGCCCAGAAATTTGCCTCAGGTTGAGTACGAGAATGTCAAGCAAACCCCCAGAGTGGCACCCCACCAAACTGTCTCATCCTCCTGTCAAAGGATCAACCAAAGATTTGACTCCTCATGGACACTGAGGATTGTGCACCCTAAGCCTTGGAGCCAAGAAGAAAAACACCTCTTGTTCTGTTTCTAGAGCTAATATTCCCTTGCAAATTTAAGAAAAATCACTTTTTTAATATTTTACTTCTTTATTTACTGTGTGTGTGTGTGTGTGTGTGTGTGTGTGTGTGTGTGTGTGTGTGTGTCAGAGGGCACCCTGTGTCCCTGTGGAGGACCAAAGTTGACTTCAAGAATCATCCTGTATTGCTTCAACCTCCCTCTTGCTTCCTTCTGGGATTTCCCAGGCTCTGCCCACCAGGGCAGGAAGTTCAGGCCACCACCATTTCTGCCTGGTGTTTTTATGTGGGACCTGGGATTCGAGCTCAGGACCTTCTGCTTCCAAGGCAGCATTTTAACCCCTGAGCCATCTCTCCAGCCCAAGAAAAATCACTTTTGAAAACTCTTCTTCTCCTCCACCTTTGTTCATGGGCATACATTCAGGTATATAATAAACCTAAATAAATGGTCTAATTAAAACCAGATTTTGACACTTATTATGCAGAATGACTACACATGGAACAGTCTAGAAGGCCAGAATTCTTGGGACAAAGCAAAGTATCATTTGTCATCAAGTCGACCCTACAGGAAGGAGAAATTCTTGGACTCCTGTTGAAAAGATGAAAAGTACTTACTCCGCATCACCCTAATCTTATCACCTGTACAAGAGAGATAGTAACACCTCCCTTATGAGCTATTAAATAATTTAAATAACATAAAATTTACAAGAGAGTTGATAAATATTTAAGAAATACTTAGAGAAGACCTGCTGTGCTAATTAAAAATACAAGCATTTATTTCTGTCTGTGAGCTGTTATTCTCCTCACCTTCTTTCCTTCCCCATCTCAAGAGACTCTGTAGGAAGGGAGTGGCCAGAGATGTGCAAAGGGCAGCTCATGTGGGCTTATTGTCAAGAGCCAATGATTAAATATTCAGAGCTGGTGGTTTAACCACTAGTAATTTGAAGCACAGAAGTATTTACACTACAGAAATTTGCAAGTGCATTGTACTTTCTTCTTACTTTTTAAATTTTTTTATTATTATTATTTATTCAACTGTGTGCATGTGTGTATGTATATGCGCGCACGCGTGTGTGTGTGTCTGTGTGTGTGTATGTGTGTGTAGAACCACGGACGAATTCGGGAACCACCATGGACGCCTCCACCTCCTTCTGCCCCGGGATTCACAGTCTCCGCCCTACCAGGACTAGAAACGCAGGCCGCCCCTGCTTGTGCCTGGCGTCTATACGTGGGATCTGGGATCCGAACTCAGGACCTTCCGCCTGCAAGGTGGAGGCTTAACCCCTGAGCCACCTCTCCAGCCCTCTTCTTACTTTTATATCTTCCAAAAACCAGTTTCTAGTCCAGCTAAGGAAGAAAAACATGGACATCTAGGAATACAGTGTCAAAGCTGAGCAAAAAGAGAGTAAGAGCCGAGTTAGTGATACATCCATAAAACTCTGACCAGGATACAGGAACTAAGAAGCAAACCGACTGGAAGCTGGTCTACTCACAGAAGAAAAGAAGCTATGACAGAATAATTAACCTTTCCCATGCCAGATTTAGGAAAATGGAATTTAAAAAGTGAGCTCTGATGAAGAAAAAATAAATTCCACATTGTCTACAGTTTGTTTTTTCTTGTCTCTCACAGCATTACTGTCTTCTAAGCTCTCACTAGACTAGCCCTTTCTGCCCCATCTTCAAGATGCAAAAGTTTTCCTGGTTTGAAGTGCCAAAAAGCTCATATTTCTCCCAACAAATAATTCCAAAGACACATCAGCCTCATCACTGTGGGGGCCATACTTCTCTCAACTTTATTTACAACTTCACTGTTTGGTACCAGTTTCTCAGTCTCACACAGCAACACCCCCTCCTGATAACAATTTCTGCACTGGTTACCATTTTCTGTTGTTGTGAGACACACTCTGGCTCAAAAACTTAAGGGGAGAAAAGGGATATTTATTAGCTTATGGCTCCAGAGGGGAGATACAATCTCTTTCTGGCAGAAAAAGCATGATTATCTGTCAGGAATCTGAGAAAAGCCTTAAGTCACTACAAGCAGCATGGGGGCTGAGAGCTGCTACCATAAGCTCAAAAGCAAACTGTGTAACTGAAACAAGGTGGGGCTAATCAACCTCAAGGCCCACCCCCAATGACTGTCTTCCTCCAACAAGGCTCCACTTCCTAAAGATCCCATAACTTTCCCAAACAACTAAAGATCCAAACACATAAGCCTATGAAAGGCAACTCACACTGCAAACCATAACAGAAGTTCACAGTCCTCCTTGGCTTGGTAGAAGTTCAAGGCCAGCCTGGGCTACCTGCACCCTTGTTCCACCAAAAATCGAAACAAAACAAAACAAAAAAAGCAGAGAAAAGGTTGAGTATTTACAACTTTCTGGAGTGTTCAGAGTCAAGAATGACAAGCTCAAAGTCCAAGCACTGTCCGCTTCCATGAGAGCTTCGTTCTGGTGTGTAGATGGTGACTTCAAAGCTCATCTCCAGGGGCCTTTCCTGGGTACGTTTAAGTTTCATTCCTTCTGTGTGTGCCTAGCTCCATGGTGATGTCTTCATGGAAATTAGAACTTTTGCATGTGAGCCAGGAAGTGGGGGGGTGGGGTGCAGACTTGCAGTCCACAACACTTCCCTGGTTTGAGGGGGAAAGTAAAATGAACACAACACCCTGTTTCACGTGTGCTCCATTGATGCTACCTCTGATTGCATTTCCACGACAGACAGTGAGTCTGGCTGGGTGGGTGGGGTGGCGGGAAAGGAGAGTGAAGAGCAGAGACCAGGAACAGGCTAGGAAATCCCAGACAATTGGAGTCCAGACAAAGAGCCTATTAAATGAAAAGCTAACAAGATATAGAGCAAACTGCACAGAGAAGAAATGCAAAAAGCAGTCAGAGAAAGCTCTGAGAAGAGGGGTGAGTAGAAACTGATGTGAAAAAACAAAAGCATCCTGAGACTCAGTTTTAGGAGTATTATTAATATCAGAATGCGAGCATTTCAATTTATGATGATACGTGTTTATTGGGCCAAATGTTTCCTGAATCTCTACTATGTATCAGGTCTCATAAGGCATAGACAGAGGCAGCAAGTGATCTCTTCTTTCCTTAGATGTGCCAGTGACCCATTAAGAAAAAAGTAGTCTTGCAAGCTTGGAAAACATTCAAATTCGGTGTAATGAATTTTCAGAAGAAAGGAGAGGTGTAGTCCAGTTGGTAGAGAGCTTGCCTGACATGTAAAAAGCTCTGGGTTTGATTCCCAGGACATCGTTTGGCAGTGTACACCCGGGTTCCAAGGTGAAGGGGGATCAGAAGTGTAAGGTCATTTCTGACTATATAGAAAGTTCAAGGTCATCCCGCCCCCTGAAGAAAGAAGAAGAGGAAGAGGAGGAAGAGGAGGAGGAAGAAGAGGAGGAGGAGAAAGAAGAGGAGGAAGAGGAAGAGGAAGAAGAAGAAGAGGAGGAAGAGGAGGAGAAAGAGGAGGAGGAAGAGGAAGAGGAGAAGGAGGAAGAGGAAGAGGGTGAGGAGGAAGAGGAAGAGGAAGAAGAAGAAGAGAGGCAGAGGTAGGGAAGGACAAGGAGGGGAGAAGTAGGAGGAGGGAAAGGAGGAGGAGAAAGAGAAGAGAGTGGAAGGAAGGGAAGAGAAGAGGACGGGAGGGAAGGGAGGAAGAAAAGAAATAAAAGAAAATAGAGTAGGATCTCCTGGGAGCAGAAGTGTGAGTCTTGAAAGACAGACTGGAGTGTCACGTAAGATCTACCCACACAGGCTCCCAAGAGCCCCTAGGTCACAGAAACAGCGTGAGCAGCTGTGGCGGTGCTTGCTGCAATCCCAGCCCCAGGGAGGCCGATGAGCGGCCGCAGAGAGGGTTCGCTTCATAGACACAGGCGTGAAAGAACAAAACAATCCTGAGGCCCGGAAGTCCAAGCTGAGGGTCGGAGTCCTTGGCTCCCGGGTCTTCACGTGACCTTTCTCTGTACATCCCCAGTGGTATCACTGTCCTGGTGGGGGAGAAGAGGAATATTCTAAAGCTATATTTGTGCACTTCCTTTTGGCTGCCAGGCTGTTGAAACCACAGGCACCAGGAAACCAGACACTCCTATCTCCCAGGAAACCAGAACCCTGCCCTTTATCTCCCCCAGGCATCCCAGGCTAGAAGAAAAAAAAGCCTACATTTAGCGCCAGCCAGAAGGGAACATCCACAACTTGTCAGACCACCTTGCAGAAGAGACTGGAGCCCAGACAACAAAGATGGCGGAATCACATCTTGACCCTAACTGCTTAGCTGTGCTCCTTTCGCGTCTAAAGTCAAGTTCAGCCTAACATACTGGGAGCTTCATGGTAGAACACAAAACCCATGTCACATGGCCAGCATGAAGGGAGACCCTGGAAAGAAAGAGAGAATAAAATAAATTTTCCCAAGCTTCTAGTATCTTGGAATTCATCCTGTTGTCTTTTTAACTATTGATATGTGACCCCATTAATGGTTAAATTAGAGTGAGACAGTCTCAGCTTTCAACTTGACACCTAGGAAGTTAGCCTTTGCACATACCAATGAAGAATTATCTAGTTAAGGCAGGCCTCTGGGCAAGCCAATAGGAGACTGTCTTGAGTGCATAATTGATGTGAGTAGGCTCAAGCCTTAATGGGCAGGACCATTCCCTGGGCAGACAGATAAAGACAGAGAGGGCCGGTTGGATATTTAACAAGCTGATGTACATAGTTCTCCTGTTCAGCTCTTGACTTTGAATATGATATCACTAGTCCCTCAGCTCTTAATGCTGCTCTGACTTCTGCCATGATGAGTGGAACCCAAAATTGTCACCTAGAATTGTTTTCTATTTCTTTCATGACAGGGCTAGGAGCTCTCTGTGCTGCTCAGGCTGGCCTTGGACTTGAAACCTCCCATTCTATATCGAGTGCTGAGATTACAAGTCTAGGTTCATCTCTGTTGTCTTGATTAGAGTTATTTTTATTTAAACTTATTTGTTAAGTTTTCACACAATAACATTTCTATTCCTCTCCACATACCTTATTCTCCCTTCTCCTCCCTATCCCCTCTGACTGGTCCTCTTTGTACCTTTGTATTTTCTCTTCTATTTTCATATGACATATACCCAGATGATTGCATATGTGTACATAGACTCTAGGAACCACAATAAGAGGAAACACATGACATTTGTCTAAGACTACATTGGTTGGTTTATTAAGATTACATGCACTTGCGTTCACTTTCCTTTGTGGCCGAGTGACTCTACTACACTTTCTTTGTCCAGTCCTCTATTATTAGTCACCTGGGCTGGTTCCATAACTTAACCATTGTGAAAAATGCCACAGTAAACTTTAGTGGAAAGGGAAGGAAAGCTACTGAACACTGAGCAAGCCACCTCACAATGTTCCTGTAAATTGTTTTTATTGTCTCTGGTTGTACAGCTGTGGACACCGAGGCTCCAAAAAGCTAAGTAGCTTGTCGAAGGTCATCCAGATGAAGGACTGGGCTTGGGACTTATGCCCGAGGCCTTCTGACCTCCAAAACCATCTTTTTGGCTCATGTCTCACCTTTGGTCCTGGGGTGGAATTTGGCAGCTTTTCATCGCCAACTGACGCCACATGTTCTTTTTAAATGAGGCCAATGTGTGGCAAGGAGCCGCCCTTTACAAAGAGACATTGGAAAAACTCAAGAGCAAATCTGGAGAAGTCAAGAGCTTTGAAATTTTTTCTGCCTCCCTCCACCGCGGTCATATTTCCTGAAAGTAATCGTTTGTGAAGATAAGGTCCTTCCAGTAAAATTGTGACAGTCCCAGAAGTGCTGACTCACCCGAAAGGAAAGTTCTTCCTGGAAGCAGGTCCTGTAGAAAGTGCCGGGCAGAGCTCCGGCCCACGGAAAGGTCCATGGCGCCTCTGGCCCGGCTCCCTTCACGTGGATCCACGGGACGCCTCCTATCTGCTTAGTGCTTCCTAGGGCTCTGTGCTGGAGAAATCCCACTGGGTGGGATCCCAGTGTGCACCGAGGATGGGCAAGTCACCTGTCGACTTGAACAGGACTGGAAACTAGTCGTTTATGAAAACACAACATCTTTACTAGTCTAGCATTTTTTCGGGATTAGTTTTTCTTCTTTGTTTCCCATGTGTTTCTCTCTCTGTCTCTCTGTCTCTCTGTCTCTCTTGGTCACACATGCAGACATGTGTGTGCACATGCTTGTAGTCTATCTTTCTCTCTCTCCCCCCTCTCTCTCGCATGCACGTGCTTTCTCCCTCCTACATGCAGATGTGTGTGTACATCCCTGGATCTCCCCCCCCCCCCGTCAGGTATATGTACATGTTTACGGAAGCCAGAATTCAACTTATGTGTTCTCCCTCAAGAACCTTGGTTTTTGCTTTGTTTTTTGTTTGTTTTTAAACGGCATTTCTTGCTTGCCTGGGACTTATGGACAGCAACAGCCTCCATAGTGCCGAGTGCCAGGGACCCAGCAGGGCTCACCCAGAACCAGGCCAACCTACTCTCTCCCCATCCTAAGGCCTTGGCAACCTTGAAGAAGAGGAGGTGGTGAGATTGTAAGAAGCTAAACATAGGAAGGTTCACCATTGGACAAGACATTCCATTCAAGGCAGGACTGATGCATCCAGGAACTCACTACAATGAGACTGGTCCTTACCAAACCTGCATAATGACTGACACACCAACATGCCTCCACTGACTATCAAGGAACTCAAGAAAGATAAGAACACACAGTGGAAATCTTGGGGAGTAGATGAGTGAAGGGAAATACCCCTCTCAGTGGGGTGACCTGAAGAGAGGCAAATTGGTATGCCACAAGAGGTCTGAACCCTCATAGGAGTAGACAAGCCAGAGGGACCCCTGGAGTCCATAGACGCAGACAGGCAGAAAGGAGGGGGTGGGATGGATTGACAAAGAGAAGGGAGAGGAATAGGAGGGAGGGGGATGGAGGGAAGCAGGGATAAGTGCTCAATATGCTGGTAAAACTAGAAAAATTAAAAACCCAAAAATACATAAATATGATGTTTAAAAAAAAAAAAAAGAAAAGAAAGCTGGGCTGACAGGTTGTCTGGAGAGCTCAAGCCAGGTATCTAACTAAATCAACTCCCCACCACCATGCCTGATGTATATGTGTGGTATGTGTGTGTGGTGTGTGGTGTATGATGTGTGGTGTGGTTTGGTGTGTGTGTGTGTGTGTGCAAGCATGCAACTGAGCATGCATGTCTGAAGGCACAAGAGTAACATCAGAAACCATTTTGGATTGCTCTTCTTCCTTATTGCTTTGCTCTGGGGCTTTCCAGGCTAGAAATGCAGGACACCACCATATCCGCCTGACATTGTCACATGGGATCTGGGATTTGAATCCAGGTCCTTTTGCTTGCAAGACAGAAGCTCTCACCCCTGAGCCATCTCTCCAGCCCCCATTTCTTTACTTTTGTAAATGTTTCCAGTATGTCCTCTGGATCCACGGTCACAGCCTCCATTCCAGGCTTCCGTGAGTTTCCTTTCCTCTGTGCTCACGACCTCACCAACTGACCCGCTCTTGCAGGGCTGCTCAGAGCGATACAATTCCATCCTGCTTAACAGGGTGGAGGTTTGCCTTCCAATGGCAACAGACCCCTGAACCAGCAGCCTCCTGGGCAAGGACAGGACGCTCTTACGATGCCTCATGTCCACCCTACATGTTTGTCCAGGTCCATCCTCAGTTTGCTCACTTTAAACCATGGTTAATAAATCCCATACTGCTGGTTGAGATGTAGGGGAGAACTGTGCTCACAGTAGGACCTTTCAAGTGATGCTTTGCTTCCTCTAGAGTGTGTATCTGATTAGGGTGCTTCGAATATTAACCCATTGCACCAGAGGTGAGTCAAGCTAGAGAAATATATACGCATGTAACATATACTTATACTAGATGATTTTGAACTAAGTTACAGGGCTGGAAAGATGGCTTGGTAGTTAAACCTCTGCCTTGAAAGGAAAAGGTCCTGAGTTCAGATCCCAGATCCCATGTAAAAATGCCAGGTGGAAATGGCTGTGGTCTGTACTTGTGGCCCTGGAAGATGGAGGCTGGAAAACTCCAGAGCAAAGCAAAGAGGAGGTAATACAATCCGAGATGATTCCCAAAGTCACTCTTGGGCCTCCACAGGCATACAAAGAAAGAGAAACACACAAAATTTTCAAAACAAAAAGAAAAGGTTAGAAAAAGAGAAAGAAAAAAAGGTTGAAGTAAGTTACAGACAACATAATGTCTCATTTTGCAGGGCCCAACATGCATGGCTAATGTGCCTACCTGGGTAATTAAGCAATGAAGAATGGGCATGCCACGAATGTGCCATTAATGGACAAATGAGAGAGTCAACTATCCATCCATCATAAAGACCAAGACGGTGGCTGATGGAACTCAGACATACGCAATTGTACAAGCATCCTGACTTGACTACACACTCATCCATGTCATGTGGCTGAGCCATCAGACAACAAAACACAATGAGTGTGAAGCACTCTACAGATTAAGTTCTGCTCACAAGACTGAAAACAGGGTCGTGAGAAAGGAGGCACATCCCTCCCTGCATCTGCCTGGGACTTCATTAATATACCTGATCACTCTAGAGAGGGGCCATAGTGACTACAGAGGTGTCACAGATCAGCTCGACCTGGGAGCTTTGGAAGTGACATTTGGGTCACCGGGAAGGTGGAAGGAAATCAATTTTTACCTTTCAGCCCGCAGGTGCCCACGGATGTCCCGGTGTGAATGGCGAACTCTTATTTCAAACACAAAGGCAGAGATGGACGTGCTTTTCGGGAGTCCGGTCGCTGATTGCTGAGGTTGGGCACGGAAGAATGGGAGCCCCGGGGGTCGTGCCTTGCCATTAGGGGCACTGGCATGCACGTACGTGTGCGCGCGCACAAAAAGGACCTCATTATCCCAGGAGTGAGAAAGAGCGCGATTGGAATCCCTGCTTCACCAGTCCTTGAAGTCAAATTACCTCGTGCCTTGGGGTTTCAAGCAGGGATAAAAGCAGACGAGCCTTCATTACTCAGCCACCATGTGCTAGAAGAAATGCTTTTCCAGGAGGAGGAAGAGGAGGAGGCATAGGAAAGACGAGTCAAGGTGGGGCAAAGCAGAGCCCCCATTGAATCAGCAACTGGCCCTGACCTGTCTGAACTCCCCTAGTCAAATTTCTAAGTGTCTGAGTGAAAGCAAAATTGCACATAAGGAGACAACTACCAAAGCGGCAAAAGGCCTCACATTTTAGGGCTGGATATCTCTGTGCGATGCTTTTAATGCTTCTGCTTTCTAATTAGCAATCAGGGTTGATTTGTCAGTCAGTCATCTGCCCATCATGCATACAGCACTGGGACTCAGGGGGACAGGGGCGTGTGGGGGGGGGAGCAAGTTCAGAAAATCAATTATGCTTATATTTACATTCCCTTAAGGCCGAGGTGTTGCAAAAACTGCCGAAATATTATCATCGTTCTCCTTACAAAGGAGCAGGAAGGAAGGGCGAGATTGCAATTCAGTCTAATGAATAAATCTCTGGCTGTTTGGGGGAAAAGGACAATAGCTGAATGTTTATGAGGCTGCCGATGGGAATGCGTTTCCTGAGATCAGCAACTGTGGAAACGGCCTTCCATTTGCACAGAGCGCAGGAATGAGTGCATGCGCAAGAAATAGAGAAGGAGCTCATGGGGGAGGCGGTACAAAGAGACACTTCAGAGTTCAGCCTTTCGTTAAGGTGGTGGTTGGCAGGGTGGGAGCTGTCTGCCACTCTCCATACCCACGTGGGTATCACCAAAGTCAGGGGACAGCTGACGCTGAACTAACTTCTAGACTTTTTAAAGGCGTCCTCCAAGGCTTAGTGGTTAAAAGATACGTGCATACCTCTGTGAGCATGGGGGTAGGGGAGGATAATGGGATATATGCCAAGGGTGACATAGGGAATCCTCCTGGAATACTCTTCTATTTTATTGTTTTATTAGTTTCCCAGACTCTGCCTTCCAGGGCAGGAATTTCAACTTGGAATTTTTTTACATGGAATCTGGGGATCTGAACTTGGGTCCTTTTGTTTCTAAGGCAAAGGCTTTTACCACTGGGTCATCTCCCCAGCCGGATACTATTGATTTTTTAAAACAGGATATATAGAGACTTTGCAATGCTAGCCAGGCATGCATAAGGCCCTGGGTTTGATCTCCAGCATCGCAATGAATTAATCAGTCAATTAGCTAAAAACTCCTCATCTTGTCTGACATATGGCTAATCCTTTGTGTGATTTTTTTAGTCTCCATTAAAGATTAGCGCATAGTGTACAGGTTTAGATGAGCGCACCCTTCATGTTATTAACAATATGAGGAAACAGCCCAGTAACCTCTCACTTAATGTATGTGTAGCATTAAGCAATGCGTAGTTGCTCTTACAGATGGTAAATGTAAGTGGGGTTTGCCTCAATTTAGCAATAAAAAAATTAAGCAGATACTTCGTGTATTTTTTCATTTCAAAATGAAAAGCTGAACATGTATCTTTATATATTCTCTTTTCTGTGGCTCGATGAAAATATGGATCAGTTGCTTTTTTTTCGTCAGAAATAGTTTCAGACTTACAAAGAAGCTGTGAAAGATGGTTCAGGGTTCGTGTATACCATTTTCTCAGCCCCTCTAATGTTAACTGCTAACGTCTTAGTTTAATTAGCAAAAAGCAAGACATTACCACAGTAACAGTGCCATTAACGAAAGCTTATTTGAATTCGCCTGGCTTGCTCCCCGTGTCCTTTCTTGTGTTACAATCCCGTGAGGGTCCCCGAGCCTCCTCTTTGTTATTCCTGCACGATCTGCAGCAGTGTGTCACTGTTTCCTCATCTTGACTGAGCCGCTCTTGGAAGGATGTTCTTCAGTGTGAGACTTGTCTCATTTTTCTCATGTCACATGACCCTTTGGGGCATGTCAGCGGGGAAGGGGCCCCAGTGAGTGACTATGTTACTCGTTTATATCTGCATGGTCGACCTGAGGGACTGTTGGTGCCATGTCATGGATGGAGAACATAGGAGACCTGTACCACCTGCCTCCAACTTTTGCCCAAGGATTTCAGCCTTTTCTGCTTAACGGATCTTATGCCCTGTTCAGCCTAATGAGGATTCTGGATTTCCTGGGATACCTTGATTAAATGGAATTTTTCTGTAAGGAATTCCTGCCCCTCTTCACGCTTGTTAATTAATTAATTAATTGCTTTTTTATTTATGTGTGTGCACGTGTGTGTGTGCACGTGTGTGTGTGCATGCATGCATGTGTGTGTGCGTGTCAGAGGGCAATATGTGTGCCTGTGGAGACCCAAGGGTGACTTCGGAAATCATCCTTGATTGCTTCTACCTCCTTTTTGCTTCAATCTGGGCCTTCCCCGATTCTCCTGCCAGGGCCAGAAGTGCAGGCTGCTGCCATTTCCACCTAGCATGTTTTTAGATTAATTAATTAAGTAATTAATTATGTGTGTATGTGTGTATCAGAGGGCACTGTGTATGTGTGTGGAGGTCCAAGGGTGACTTCAGGAATCACCCTGGATTGCACTACCTTCTCTTTGCTCTGCTCTGGAGTTTCCCACGCTACCTTCTAGGATGGAAGTACAGGCGGCTGTCATTTCCTCCTGTCATTTTTTACACTGGATCCAGGACCCAAACTCAGGACCTTCTGCTTGCCAGCACAGGCTTAACCCCTGAGTCATCTCTCCAACCCCTTCCCACTTACCTGACTTTTT
Source organism: Typhlomys cinereus (assembly GCA_023101885.1). Taxonomy (NCBI): domain Eukaryota; kingdom Metazoa; phylum Chordata; class Mammalia; order Rodentia; family Platacanthomyidae; genus Typhlomys; species Typhlomys cinereus. The sequence goes on from JALPQD010000049.1 coordinate 8,849,580, forward strand.
ATTTATATCTATATTTTCTATTTTATTACTCAAGTCTTTCCATGTGTGTCCACCAGCAGCCCTTGAGTTCCTGCAACCAGCTGGGTTTTCATTTGTCTGTTGATTGGTTGGCATTTTTGAAAAGGGAAAGGTTTATTCTGGCTCACGGCTTCGGTTCCTCGTGGTGGGAAGACATGACAAGGCTCATGGCAGTAGGAGTGTGTAGCGGAGACTCTTCACGTGATACTGGACCAGTAAACAGAGAACGCCGACTGGAATCAGAAGCAGGCGACAACCTTCAGCTACCTGCCCCAACTCATCCACTTATGCCAGCCAGACCTTTGCCTGCTAAAATGTTCTCTGCAGCCTTTAAAAGCAGTGCAGCAATCTGGCAACTGCATCTTCAAAAAAAAAAAAATAGACCTTGACATTTCAAATTTAAGCCATAACACAATAATTAATTATCATATTAATTATTACACAAAGGAGAAATACATGGAGGTGAAATACTACTGGTGAAATTTGCATGATGCTGATAAACTTGTGACCAAGGAGTTTAGGGGAACAAGAGGGTTTTGATCTTTCTTACAATTCTTGGTCATGATTCTCAGTCAAACTTGACAGGAGTATCCGTGCAACACTAGGAGTTGAGGGATCTGGCCACGCCAGAGTCACAAGAACTGCTGAAAGAGAAACAAAGCTCACTCTCCAGACAAGACTGTCAAAGCATGCTGAAGAATGCCAAACCACCGAACCAAACCAGCTCCCTCCAACTCACCCATCTGCCCAGGGAATGATCCCGCCCTCTAAGGGCTGAGTCTTCCCACATCCATCACAGTCTCCTCTAGGCTTGCTCAGGGCTTCTTATCTCGATTACTAATTCTTCAGATTTGTACCTAGAGCTCAGCCTTCAATTGTCAGGTTGACACCTATATAACTAGCACAACTACTGTGACGATAACAAAAGTCATGTATCAAAAAAAGTATAAAAGAAACATGTCTCCCATCTCACCTTACTAACCTGATCACATTCTCCTTGTGCAGATCCTTGTGCATATAAGACAGGTGCTCCACCACTGAGATACATCCCCAATCTATGACGACTGAGCTTCTGCTCAGTTGATCCAATGGCATAGCAGTCTCAAATGTGTGCCATGCATCTCTTTACTGGTTCTCTAATGTCAGGAAAGATGGCTACAGGGCTCATTCCATACCAGAGTTGAGCTGGAAAATCATTTCTTTATTCAGCCTCCTGAAGTTGTCTTTCATTTCAACGCACAAGTCAGGGGCGTAATGAGCACTTCCAGCCCCCAGAGGCACTGACACAGCTTAGATCCTTGGAAACTAGCAGGGCAGGAACATTCATCTTAGTCAGTTAGAGAGCAACCATGCTGGGACGGTCTCTGAAGGTCTTCAAAGGTCATCCCTCACTGCTGGGATTACCCTGAAGGAGCACACCCTTCACCAACTTCCCCCCAACTCTCTGTTCATGAAAGGATATAGAGATTAGGTCTCCATTTCAGATAAACCCTTCTATGAGGTGGGCACAAGAGCAACTGCGTTGGGCCCCTATACAAAGAGACCAATGAGATGTGGAAGACCAAATCAGGTTTGCAGAAACTGGAGCTAACCAATGAGGAAAAGCCACTTATCAAGGGGCCTAACTAAGGGTATAAATATTCCAGACCCTGGAAACCATCTTTGGCGCCTGCCCCTCTTGGCACTCCATGTCTGGAGTCTGTGAGTTCTTTTCTATCTCCTTGCGCCTCATGGGTTCCATGTCTGGAATCCATGAGTTCTTCAGGGCTCTCTTGCCCCTCACAGATTCACATCCATGAGTTCTGTTTGCTCTCTTCCAATAAATTCTGCCTTAATCCTCTACACGTGTTCTGGTTTCAACTCCTGAACACAAGAACCTGGATACGCAGACTGCAGAAGAAAGACACCCCACACTGATTCAACTCTTTGGGCTGCGAGCTTTTTCCTCTTTTGCTCATGGCTTTCGAAACGTTTGCCCATTCATGTCCACCCTCTCAGAAAAGGTTTGCGTACTGAAAACATCTATTTGTTTCCCAGAGAACTGATGGAGAGAGCCATTCGATCCTGAAAGATCAGAAAGCAAAGCCCCTTCAGCTCCGGGGCCCATTACGTCAGCCACCAAATCCCAAATGAATCCTGAGTCCTCGCTTGTCCCCCACCCTGTGGAAACACTGAGACGAAGAATTTCGTTCATAAACACTCGGTGTTAATTACAAACTGGATGATGAATTTCACCATAAGTAGGATTAGGTTGACATTTAGGAAAGACCCCCGGAATCCAGCTTTTAAGGTACGCGTGAGGTGGGTAGATTAAGTGACTGGGATTCAGACCGCAAGATTTATCCACACCTTTAAGCTGCTGGAATCTGTGAGTCAGCCAGTCTTCCTTTCGTGTTTATGAAATGTCTTTCCTCAAGGAGGTTTGCTTAGCATTCATTATCTCATTAATCACCCAGCTATTCCCTGGGAGAAAGGAAAAGTTGGGAAACATGTATCCTGTCAACTCTCAGAATCCCTAGAGGAGACATGGAGGCTTAGAAAGAGATCATGCCCTCTGTAAAAAACGAGGCCTTTGACTGAGTCCCTGCCTTTTGCCCTAGGCGCTTGGTAAGGATGAAAGATTCGAGACACTCTTCACTCCCCAGGAAAAAAATTATCGCGTATGACTAGTCAGGCGAGTTATTAGGGGATGCACCGTGACTTGAGTGGAGATTTTAATAAAATTGAAGAAAACACTGTGCAGGAACAGGCGGCTAGTGGTTCATCCTGATTCTTATCCATCAGATCAGTTATGATCCCAATGAGCAAGGAAGACATAGGATATTGACATGTTTAGTACACACATAAAGGAATGCAATTAATTAACACAGATACTATTTTTTTTGCACATGTGTGTGTGTGTGTGTGTGTGTATCAGAGGTGTGCTGTGTGTTCTCTGGAGGCCTAAAGGTGACTTTGGGAATGATCTTGGATTGATTTATCTGTTTTTTGCTTTGCTCTGGGGTTTCCCAGGCTCTGCCTTCCAGGGCCAGAAGTATGTGTGTGTGTGTGTGTGTGTGTGTGTGTGCATATATGTGTGTGTGTATGTGTGTGTGTGTGTGTGTGTCACCTCCACTTCTGCTTGGTGTTTTTTACGTGGGATTCAAACTTAAGTCCTGCTAACAAAGCAAAGGCTTCATCCTGAGCCCTTTATACAGCCTGGGGATGCTTTTTTCTCATACATGTTTTATATGATCCTGGCTGCACAATTTTGCCATCCTTGTGGTTGGAAGAAGAGATAGAAGAACCAAAAGTTTGAAGCCAGCCTGACCTTTCCCACTAGTCCAAGGCTAGTCTGGGCTGCATGTGGATCCCCCTAGTTCTCCCCCCTCATCTCAAGAAATGATAAGCAGGGGCTGGAGAGGTGGCTCAAGGGTTAAGCCTCTGCCTTGCAGGCGGAAGGTCCCGAGTTCGGATCCTAGACCCCACGTATAGACGCCGGGAGGAAGCAGGGGCGGCCTGCGCTTCCGGTCCTGGTAGGGTGGAGCCTGTGAATCCCAGGGCAGAGTAAACAAGGAGGAGGTGGAGGCGGTCCATGGTGGTTCCCGAATTCGTCCGTGGTTCTACACACAGACACATACAATACACACATGTGCATGCACACACACACACACAAACACACACACACACACATACACAATTGAATAAATAATAAAAATTTAAAAACATTTATTAAAAAAAAGAAAAGAAATGATAAGCAAAATGTTGTGAAGAAAATAAAACTCAAATCTTGCAGCCATTTTATCGGCAGTTTTTCTCAAGTGTGGCACTAGCAGGGGCTCTCACCATTCCTCGTCTTCCTCTGCCTGGGACTGCCACAGAAACTGTCTGGGTTTCTCGACTGTATCCTCCAATCTGTTCTTCTGAGAGGACCTAATAACCAAGCCAAGAAAGAAGGCAGCGCAGCCTGCTTGAGAAGCAGTCAAGGGCTGGAGAGATGGCTCTGGGGTTAAGACTCTGCCTCACAAGCAGAAGGTCCTGAGTTCAAATCCTAGGTCCCATGTAAAAACCCTGGGCAGAAATGGCAGCAGCAGTCTATATTTCTGGCCCTGGTGGGCGGAGCCTGGAAATGCCACAGTGAAGCAAAAAGGAGGCAGAAGCAATCCAGGATGATTCCCGAGGTCATCCTTGGTCCTTCACAGGGACACACACACACACACACACACACACACACACACACACACACGTGCTAAAAAATTAAATAATATATAAATAATTTAAAGGCAGCAGTCAAGCAAGCTCCTGGCTCACAGATTCTTTGTGGACCCTGCATTTGACCAACTGTAGTCATCTTCAAAGATTTAGGATTTCTGCTTTGCCTTAATCAGTTCCCAGAAGCTCTGGAAGTCGGCAGCAACTGACAGGCCAATTTCTCCCTCTGCCCGTTCATTGTTATGCCAGACCCACTTGATACATGGGAAGACCTTCTGAAAGTCAAAACCTCCCGTAAATCCCCGAGTGAAGCAGGGATACACACCTGTATCGTCAGCCCATCCATCAGCCTCTGTGCACCACACTGGGTGTCGTTGTCTACAAACAGATGCCCGGACCCCTGCAGTGCCCACCAGATGCAGAGTCCACGGGCACAACCAAAGCTCCTCCCCTGCATCAGCACCCGAGGGACACCTTGAAGTCTTTTGTCCTGTGTACACTTCCAGTGACTAGAAACCACTTCCTCCTCTGGCAATCACTCAATGCTGCCTGGCTCGCCCATCCTCATGAACTGAATCTCCCACAGGACCCCTACAGTTCCTAAGAGCATCGGCAAGAGGATTCAGCTTAAATCCATGTTCCCTTCAGGGCAGTGGGAACCTGCTTGGGACACTTTCTACACTGTCACTTTCTCTCCCTTCTGGAAGTGGACATGTGAGATGGCATTTGCTTTCAAGACAGCCCAATCTCATCATCATTAAAGAGTTGCTATGCCTTGGGCTGGGGAGATGGCTAAAGGGCTAAATGCCTCAGCTTCACAAGCAAAAGGACCTGAGTTCAGATCCCCAGATGCCATGTAAAAATGGCAGGCGGATACAGTGACAGCCTGTAATTCCAGCCTTGGTAGTCAGAGCCTGGGAAACCCCAGAGTAAAGCAATAAGGTGGAAGAACAATCCAGGATGATTCCCAACGTCATCCTTAGAGCTCCACATGCACTCAAGTGCCCTGGTGCAACATCTGTACATACCCACATGCAAAACAATCCCCCTCTACACACACACGCACGCACGCACACACGCACACACATGGCCGTGCTGTTCAGTCAAGTGGTTAGTAGTTTTTGGCATTCTGTGGCCTCCAGACTTTTGTTCGCAGGCTTTTCAGAGTGAAGATGATGCGGTGCAAACTCATGAGACACGCACACGTGTGGGCCCCACGCTGGCACACGGCTCGGGATCATCAAAGAAAAGCTGAGACTCTTCGGCAGCACGTTCTCAATTTTCACCCTTGAATCTGAGCACAAATCAGTTTCACTGCTGCATGCTGCGGATTTGTTGTGACAAGCTTTCCCTCAATACGGTGGAGTGGGGGGTGGGACTGCACAATTCCTTTTAAAAAAAGTATCTGTGTGTTAGTTTCAGATGGGGAAGGGAAGCCTGTGGTAGCATAAGGTGTAAAATTAAAGGACACGATTCCCTAGAAATCAGAGTCAACAAGAATTATCCTAAAAACTGGGACAAAGAAACTTGAGCAATTTTTTTGGCCAATCCATGCTTCTAATTGATTGAAAATACACTTGGATTTTATGCTTTAAATGAATAAAATAGAGAAATCAATAGGACAAAATGCTGGACTAGTGGACATTCCTAGCGACATCTTCTGTCCACTACAAGCCTTTATCAACCAGAAGTTTGAGTCCAGTGATAAAAGCATTTGCAAAGGCTTTTCAACCTTCAGAGCTTGCCACCCTGTCAAGGGTTTGGAATGCTTTTTGTTGCAGCTCGCCTGCATGGTTGCTGATAAATGACTATCAAACAGCTTAAGGGAACGAGGGGTTTATTTCCTTACTGACAGTCCAGTTACAGTTCTCAGTCCAGCTTGACGGGAGAGCACGCACCAACATCCAGGGCTGAGGGAACTGGCCACACCATCACCACATAACAGCTGAGAGAGGGACAATCCTTACTTGCCAGACCAGCATGTCTGACTAAGTGTACAGAAGGATGCCACTTTCCTCAACCAGCTCTCAGTGTTTTATTCACCTGTTCAGGGCCTAGTCCCACCCACCATAGGCTGGGCCTTTCCCATCAGCTAGACAATTTCTTGCAGGTTTGCTCTGGGCTTATCCCAACCACTAATTCTCCACAAATGTGCCTAGAGTTCAACCCTCAACCATCAAGTTGACACCTGTGCCTGACTGTGACACTTTTGTAGAAGGAGCTAATACTGCAGCTGGACCCTGTATCTTGGAAGCTGTGTCTCCTGATGGTCATATAGCCTTGCAGGTAAACAACCTTGAAGCTGCAGTCTATTACTTCTGGTAATATCAGAGATTAAAGTACAAGGGTATTTTCCCAATTACCACACATCTTCACTAAAGGATCCTACATCCTCGGAAGACCCTGTTTTATTTCAATATAGCACTGGGCTTCTGATGTCACCTGGTATATGCTTTCTAGACTTTCATAGGAAAAAATGCTGAAAAAGGAGATCTGGTTGTAATAGTTAATCCTGGTTATCAACTTGACACACATTAGCTAAGATCAGCTGAGACCACCTGAAGAAATTATCTGGATCAATACATTTACAATACAAGACCAGCCTTAGATCCAATTGGAACCTCCCTAGATATCAGTAGCAGACCAGATAAAAGGAACCATAGAACAGGAAACTAGGAAGAGAAGATTCTCTGAAACTGTGCTAGAAAATGCTCTTCCCTCCAGCCATCTGGTTTCTTCAACACTCCAGCTCTCCAACCCTCCAAGTCTTTCTTTCTTTTTTTTTTTTAATTTTTTATTTATTCAATTGCACGTGTATGCGTGTGTGCACATGTGTGTGTATGTATGTGTGTGTGTGTAGAACCACGGACGAATTTGGGAACCACCGCCTCCACCTCCTCCTTGTTTACTCAGCCCCGGGATTCACAGGCTCCGCCCTACCAGGACCAGAAACGCAGGCCGCCCCTGCTTCCACCTGGCGTCTATACGTAGGGTCTAGGATCCGAACCTTCTGACTGCAAGGCAGAGGCTTAACCCCTGAGCCACCTCTCCAGCCCCACCCTCCAAGTCTTTCAACGTGACTAAAGACTGTCTAGGAATCCTCCAGCCCTCAGCTGTCACCCACTGGACTACTGGACAGAGCAGCTACTGGCAGCCATCATTGGACTACCTCAGCCATCTCTCATAAGCCAAATCAATAAATTCCCTTTTTTATATATTCATTCTGTTGATTCTGTGGCTCTAGAGAATCCTGACTAATACACCGGTTTATCATGATTTGGGAAGGAAAATGGGTTTAAGTATGATGCCCACCTTATAAATATTCATATTAACTTCTTTAAACCCACAACTCGGAGCTCACTGGGGTCCCCCAATCCCCACTTTTAAAGTAGCCCACCCTAGTCTCTGATTTACTTTGCTAAATAAAATTCTGCTGAAACTGTCTCTCAAGTAAACATTTTTTCCATTTTCATGTATAGGTGTGATATATACACCTGTGTGTATGCATTTCACGTGTGTGTGTGTGTGTGTGTGTGTGTGTGTGTGTGTGTACAAGTGCTTGTGCATGTGTGCACCATGAGGTTAATTTGGGGAGTCATCCTTAGTTGCTCTTCCACCTTTTTTTCTTTAAAATAAGGTTTCTTGATCAAATTCAGACTCAAAGATAGGGCTAGTCTAATGAGCCAGCTTGTTGGGGGGTTCTCAGTCTCCACCTTCCAAGGGTGGAATTACAAGCAGGACTGTGACTGACACCTGGGGGCAGCCCTCGAGCCAGCCACACTCCGGAGGAATTCTCTACAGCAGGGCTGGCCTCTGGGCACACCTATGAGGGACCTTGCTGATTTCAGTAACTGAAAAGGCAGTGGCACCATTTCCTGGATTTGGGATCCTGGACAGAATTAGAAACGGAAGCGTCTGACGTAGGAATTTACACTACTTTCCAGTTGCACATGCAAGGTGTCTGCTGCTTCGAACTCCCACCATGACCACTGGTGACCTGAATCGAGATCTGTCTGAGCCCTTTTCCCTTAATGTGCTCTGTCAGGTTATTTATCACAGCAACAGAAAAAGACATAAGCCAATAACTCTCAGGTTTTTTTATGAAACAAGACAATGACATTTACACAAATATCTATAGGCCTAGCTCAAGATACGTTTCATTGAAATTACTTGAACATAACTATTGATAATTATGAAGGTCACAAGGTTCTTATTATCGCCTTAAGAATATCAACGTGGAGATCGATTAGTATTGTGTCTTAAGTGTGATTAAGCCAACAGAAGAATCCAGTTAATTGTAGATCCAATATCAGAGTTTGTTCTTTATTCCAAGCCTGTGGTGAGGTGGAAGATGGATAATGTTCTAAATTCGAGGTCTTTCATTTGAAGTTTCTATGTCACAGATACCCCTGTCTGCCATAAAGTTGTAAAGGAAGAACTGTTTTTCTACCTAATATTATTTTCACATATTTAAGATTTTACTCAAAAGGCAATTTGGGCACAAATGACTGCTCAGTAATCCCAATAAACAGTAAAGAAATAATCTAATAAAATGAATGGAAGGAAAACATTAGGAACATAAGCACACTTCTAAGAAGAGCACGAAGCCTCGGAAGCATGCAAGACACGAGGAAGCAGGACCCGGAATCCACAGGAGGAAGGGAGGACAAGGGAAGAGACAGAAAGAGGAGAGAAGCAGTGAAGGGCAAGGATAGAGGATGATAATACAATGCAACATGGTGATGCCAAAGGATCACTGTGATGTCATAACAAACACTCATTTCATAACGCAACACTGTTGCCATAGTGGAGCATCATGATGTCACAAAACATGTGCTATGATGATACGACATTGTTATTTCACAATGTATCACTGTGATAGCAAAACAGAACACCATGATGTCATACTGGAGCATCATGATGTCATAATGGAGTACCATGATGTCATAATGGAGCAGCTCAGTGTGACAAGCACTGTGATGTCACAGTAGACAACTATCATAGTGTAACAGCTTGTTTTTGAGACAGAGTCTCATGTACTTCATGCTAACCTCAGACCTGCTCTGTAGCCACAGGTGACCATGAACTGATTGGTCCGCCTCCACCTCGCAAGGGCAGAGCATCCTGCGTCACCACCATGCCGAGCTATCCTCTGCTTTAACTTTTTTTTTAAATTTTTTTATTATTTATTATTTATTCAATTGTGCATGTATATGTGTGCGCATGTGTGTATGTATGTGTGTGTGTAGAACCACGGGCGAATTCAGGAACCACCATGGACGCCTCCACCTCCTCCTTGACTCTGGGATTCACAGGCTCCGCCCTACCAGGACCAGAAACGCAGGCCGCCCCCACTTCCGCCCGGCATCTATACGTGGGGTCTAGGATCCGAACTCAGGATCTTCTGCCTGCAAAGCAGAGGCTTAAGCCTGAGCCACCTCTCCAGCCCCTGCTTTAACTTTTTTAAAAATTATTTGTATGTGTGTGTGTGTGTGTATGTGTGTCAGAGGGTACTGTGTGTTCCTATGGAGGACCAAGGGTGACTTTGGGAATCATCCTAGATTGCTTCTACCTCCTTCTTGCTTTGCTTTTGGATTACCCAGGCCCCGCCCACCAGGGACGGAAGTGAAGGCCACCCCCGCCATTTCTACCTGGCATTTTTACATGGGACCTGGGATCTGAACTCAGAACCTTCTGCTTTCGAGACAGAACCTTAATCCCTGAGCCATCTCCCCAGCGCCATCCTCTACTTTGGAATTAATTTAGGAACCGAATCTTGGATGTTTGAAAAAATACTATACAACCAAATGTAAATGTTACCCACTCTGCCAGGGTGAAATGGAAGGGACTTGCTAGCAGGAGAGCTGCAGGGGGCAGTGGAAGTCAAGCTAGAGGCATGCCAGCCTGTCAGCTCTACCCTTACTGACTCACAGCTGTGGACAGGTTGCGTGCCTACTACCCGAGTCAGTTTCCGGATATGAACAACAAAACTCATGATCTGTTTCATGTGAGGATAGAGTTGATACACACAAGGGGTTAGAACCATGCCAGGCACACAGCAAGTACATTAATATTTAGTGATATTTGACATGGGGAAACCACACACACACACACACACACACACACACACACACACACACACACACACACACTACACCTTTCTCTTTAACAGAAGGGGGGGGGAGGCAGAGCTAAACTTTAGTACAGTAGATATTTTGGGGGCTTCTCAGAAGTTCAAGTACTACTGTCAGAAGTTGAGTGAAGGAAATAGCAGTTAGTAAAGAAACCATCAGAAAACACTGAAAACTATCCATGTAAAAGCCAGGCGTGGCCATGTGCCCGGAACCCAAGAGTTGAGGCACAGAGACAGGTGGATTCCAGGAGCTTGCTAGCCTGTCTAGCTGACCCTAAATGATGTGCTTCTGGTTCACCTATAGCTCTTGGAATTAAGACCAAGTGGTAGAGCAGACCAGACATCTTTCTCCGGCCTCTATGTGTGTATGCACATGCACACACAGGCACGTTCACCTACACATATGTGCAGGTACGTATCTGGGCACACCAGAGATGAAGAAAGTTATTGGAAATGGAAAACATACAGTGAAAAAAACCTTAGTCCCCCAGAGGAGGATGTGCATGATTAACTGGGATGTTTAAGTGAGCTTTGTCCCAAGCAAAGGTGTGGTCTGCTTTCTCTTGCTGCTTTTAGAAAATTGTGAGTGGGAAGACGCAGATTGAGGGAACTGCTAAGCAGAAAGGAACAAGAACTTAACGACTTGGAAAATTCTCTACTTACCAGATTGTAATAGATGCTAAATTTAGGAGCTTTTCTGTCAGGAAAGTGTGCCTGGGGCTGGGGGTGCACCTCGGTTGGCAGAGCGCTTGCATGGCATGCACAGAGCTTTGGATTCCAGCCCAGCATGAACTGGATAGTGGCACATGCCTGTAATCAAGGGACCACACAGTGAGTCTGGAGCCAGCCTGGGCAAAGCAAACAAGCAAACGAAAAGTTTGTTCTGGACACAAAGATGGACCGTCTTTCACTAAGCCACCCAGAATGACAACACAGGGATTAATTTTGACGTGTTTACTTGGCTGGGTTAAGAGATGCCCAGAGAAAGTGAAATATTATCTCAGGTCTGTGTGCATATTTCTGAAAGGTATCATTGGCTAAATCAGTAAGCTGGTTAAGATTTCCTCCTTTCCAATGTGGGGAGACATCTGATCTGCTAAAAGTCTGAATAGAACAACGACAAAAAATCCAAGGACAAGAGAGTGGGTAACATAGGCAAGGATGTGCTTCTTGCCGTTGGACACAGGTGTGTGGGGGGCCCTGGATTCCAGACTGCGCTGACATCCCTGTCGTCCCCAGCTCCTGGAACTCCAATTACACCACGAGTCTTCTGTGAGATCCTGAGACTTCCCGGCCTTCATAATCAAGTAGGCCGATTCCTGTAATAAATCTGCTTTATATATCCAAACGCAACGTAATATTGGCTCTTTTTCTGAAGAACTGCAGGAAAAAAAGATTTTAGAGCCAAAAACTGTTTCCAGAGAAACGAAACTGGAAGGATGAGTCTTGTGAATTGGTTCTGGGGGGTCTCTGGAGCAGGCTTTCTACACCGATTAGATTTGGACACTGGTGACTCTACCGTCTACTCTACAGCCTGACATGCAGAACACCCACACCGAACACTTCCGGTCCACCACTAACGAGAAGCAAGATGCTGAGTAACAGACTCTGTGATGCTTTGGCCACCTGGAAGCCCAAGGGGCACAGTGGCTTTAGTTGTTCTTAACACCACGGACTGCACAAGCATGTCTTCTCTCTCCCTCTGATCAAAATATTTAAAAATTCACACAAGAAGTGACTTTGCGCAGTCCGCTCTGTGAGGTGCACAATCGAGTCACCATGGACGGTCCCAGCCTCTGCTTGGCAGAACCCGAGACATTCACAAGCACAGCTGTGACCACCCAAAACAGGCTCTGGCTGCTCACCAGGTTTTCTGTATCAACACCGCAGACGAGCGGCGGCCAACCTGACCGTTCTACTCACACCCACCTTTCTACGCCACTTTTCACCTGAATCCTGTAATTTTTCCATTTATATTGGTAAACGGTAAAGGTTCACCTGAGAATAACTCTGAATCACAAAGGCGCTAATGGAATTTTTAAAATGTCAACAGTAGCGTTTCCGAGGAAAGCTGAAAAACAGGATAAAATACCAAACATCCAATGGTCAAGTTTCCTTGATTGATGTCTGAACCTGGAAACAAAACGAGATCCAAGAGCAGCACTTCTCAAAGCCAGCCAGTTCCCTGGCTTGGCCTCGCACGCCTGAAGCGCTGTCCCTGTGCACTCACGCTCTGTCTTCCCTGCTCCTCCTGACCCCCTCCAGTCACCTGGGGGTGCTTGGACTAAAGACCTATCTAGAGTCCAAGGCCTTCGGTCTTCGATGAACAACCCCAAGCTTAACCACCTTAGTTGAACTACCTTGGCTCTTGGATTACCCACCTTGAAATCAGTTGTTCCATAAGTAACACATGCAAACATGGATCTATCTGTTCCAAACCTTCCTTTTAATTCCTTTCATCCCTTACAGCCTCCATTCTGTAAGCAAACTCTAGTTACCAAGACAATTCTCTATAAATAAACACTGACTTCCAACGTTTACTATGTGTAGTTCATCAACCACTTTGTTTTAGTGGTCTGGGAAATTACTATGTGGGAATTACTAAGTTCAAGGATGAAATGGTTTTTGTAGAGGTAATGACATTCCTCTCCATAGAGGTTACAGCCACTTTATCTCAGAACAGGAGCCTCCCCCCGCACCCCCCCCACCCCCAGCTTCATCATAGCTAACCACTGAGCTCTGTCATACTAGTGCATCTCACGGGTGCTGCATGGTGTTAATGGGTCCTTCTCTTATAAGGGACACTGTGCCAGATGAAGTCTGTGTCTTAATGGCAATTCTTTCTTTCCACTGGCATTTCTCTTCTGGAATATTATTTCCCAGAATCCAACTCTCAATTCTTCATTTTTCCTCTGTTGTAGTTTGCCTGCAACCTTGCTGATAAATGACCATCAAACAGCTTAAGGGAACCAGAGTTCACTTTCTTATGACAGTCTGGTTACAGTTCTGAGTCCAGCTTGACGGGAGAGCACGCACCAACACCAGGGCCGAGGGAACTGGCCACACCATCACCACACGACTGAGAGATGGACAATCCTTACTTGCCAGACCAGCATGTCTGGCCAGGTGAACAGAAGGATGCCAACTCTCTCAACCAGCTCTCTGTGATTTATCCAGAGCCTAATCCTATCCACCATGGGCTGGATCTTCCCCAGCAGCTAGACAATCTCCTTCAGGTTTGCTCTGGGCTTAACTCAACCATCAACTCTCTACAACTGTGCCCAGAGCTCAAACCCTCAAGAGTCAAGTTGACACCTGTGCTTAACTATGACATCCCCCATATTAACTTTAAAAAAACACACACATTTCTCTACTGACATCATATTACATCTCATAGAAAATCCTCAACTTTTCCTTGGATTTAAATTAATAGGTCAAAATGAAGAAAATTCACTTTGTTTTTAATTTGCTCTTCTTTGAAGTGGGGCCTCATCTAACCCAGGCTGACCTACAGCTATGTAGCCAAGGGTGACCTTGAACTCCTGACCTCTGGCCTTCCAGTCAGTGCTGGGACCACATATGCCACAACACGTGCAACATGTGGCTGACTGACATCTTTTAATGTGACATCTGCTAATAAACACTTAGCACGTCCTTCCATTTGCTTCTAGACCATAGCCACTTCCTTGGAGTCTGTATCATATTTGTGTGTGTGATATGTATGCACACTTGCATAAATGTGGGTGTGCTTGTATAAAAGAGGGTATTACGGGGCTGGAGAGGTGGCTCAGGGGTTAAGCCTCTGCCTTGCAGACGGAAGGTCTTGAGTTCGGATCCTTGACCCCACATATCCGCCGGGCGGAATGGGGGGGGGGTGGCCTGCTATTCTGGTCCTGGTGGGCGGAGCCTGTGAATCCCCCGGCAGAGTAAACAAGGAGGCGGCGGAGGCGGTCCATGGTGGTTCCCGAATTCGTCCGTGGTTCTACACACACACACATACACACGCACACATACACACACACAAATTGTATACATAATAAAAAAAAAAAAGAGCGTATCACGCATGTCTGTAGAAGCCTAAGGATGATCTTGGGAATCATCCTGGATTTCTTCCCTCCTTACTGCTTCGCTCCGGAGTTTCCCAGGCTCCCCCTTCCAAGGCTGGAACTGCAGGCCACAGCCATTTCCCATCTTCATCTTTTTAAAACCTGGGATGTGAACTTTGAGGTTTATGCTTGTGAGGCAAAGGCTTTAAGCCCTAAGCCGTCTCTCCAGCCCCTGGATTATGTTTTGAGGATGAGCATGTATTCCGATGATTAATGCAGAAGCACCACAGCCCCAAGCGGTGGCTCCACCACACCCCATGGTCCTGATGCACCATCTCCACTTCCCATGCCTTTGACAGCCAGGGAACGACCGACTCTAGAACTCCGCCATTTCCCTCAGGGTCTCATACCTCGAGGTCTCTGTAGCCTTCTGTCAACCTTAGGTACATATAGGAACTATTTTTTGGTTATATTAAATTTTAAAAACTGCTTGCTGTTGAGGCTGGGACGCAGCCCAGTGGTAGAGTGCTTGCCTGACAAGCATAAGGCCTGGGCTAAATCCCTAGCAGCAAAGACAACCAAACCCCAAGACGTTATTCCTGGGTGTCAAATTCACACATCTGGCATTAACTAAGATCAGCTGAGACCACCTGAAGAGATTATCTGGATAATACAAAGATCAGCCCCAGATCAGAACATCCCTACCTAGATCTCATTGGAACCTCCCAGGAGTGGAGCAGATAAAAGGAACCACAGAACAGGAGACTGAGAAGAGAAACTCTCCAGGAATCCTTCAGCCACTCGGATGTCTGCCAACTTAGCCTGCCAGCTTCTGCCCCAGCCATGTCACCTTTGCTGTGAAAGACTGGATCTCCCCTCTGGAACCCTGAGGTGGATAGACTTTCTTTTCTTCCTTAAGTTATTTGACTTCGGGTGTTCTCTCACAGCAGTAGTTAAGAGTAATCATTAACACACGTGCAGCTCTGTGAGGTGATCCCGCTGCATGCAGTCAGGTACCTAGTCCCCTGGAAGTCCTCAGAAACAACACTTGACACTGTCATTAATGGACCTTCACATCTTTACCCTCTAAATTATCAATATAAATCATATTAATAAATAACTTAAACCACTATCTGATTTTCTAAGTCTTAAAGCAATGACTCTTAATAATGAATAACATGGGGGCTGGAGAGGTGGCTCAGAGGTTAAGCCTCTACCTTGCAAGCAGAAGGTCCTGAATTCAGATCCTAGACCCCACGTATAGACGCCAGGTGGAAGCTGGGGCGGCCTGCGTTTCTGGTCCTGGTAGGGCGGAGCCTGTGAATCCCAGGGCAGAGTAAACAAGGAGGTGGAGGCGTCCATGGTGGTTCCCGAATTCGCCCGTGGTTCTACACACACACACATACATACACACGCATACACGCACAATTGAATAAAAAAAAAACAACACATGTATGTGACTTTTTCAACAGAGGAGAAGTAGTTGATTGCGTTTAATAATTAATTGCAACAGAGTTGTGTGTGCATGCACATACCACACATACATGTGCAGGTTCATTGGTTTTTGGAGACCCAACCTCTTCACTGCTGTGGAAGCTTCTAGAGGTCTCAAGTCTGTGCCTCTCACTTCCTGCCACAGCAGGGATTACAGATGCTTAGTCCAGCGCAGCCTGCATTTACATGGGGATCTGAACTATGATCTTTACCTGGCAAGTCTTTCCCTGTGAAATCATAGCCATGACACAGAATCACATGACACACAAACACACACACCAACTGCCCTCTTCTGATAATACAGGGATGTACCAGAACCTTATAGCAGGTAGTGGTGATAAAACAGACACGTGAAGTTAACCGTCTGTTCACGTTGTCTGCAGTACATACCAACAGCTTCCCAATTGTATGACATCATTTCTTGTCTCTGGAAACTCCATCCTTTTGGAGTTCCCTTTATGTCCAATAAAATAATAAAAGTCATATGATTTCTACCAGAAAAAAGTACTTACGCAGAGATACAAAATTTTACGTGAAACATAGGACAGTTACTCACCTCGTACAGTTCAGCTTAAAAACTTTCCTCACACGAACAGTCCCATAAACAAAATGCTCAAAAATATTAAAGAAGGAATAAACAAGTACACAAGCCAGACACACAAGAGGAGCAGAGATTGACCAGGACGCCCCTTGTGCGCAGGAACTGCAGAGAAGCACGACACACATGTGGCTTTTAGGTTATTTATTTACAAAGTTCTTACTAATACAATTGCTTTTAAAATACAGCAAACAGAGGTTATTCACTAATCTGTGAGTAGTCGCATACATGGTATAGAATATGTACAGTCAGTTAAGCTATGAAAGCGGATAACTGAAAATCACTAAGTAACACTGGAACATTTGTACCAGGCCCGTAAGCAGGCAGGATATAAATACACTTATTCACAAGAACCTAATCATTTTGTGCGACTCTACCAGAAGCACTATGTGAAACAGAATGCCCTACTGTGGAGCATCTTCAGAATACATTTCCAACTTTACACTTCATCACATGAGCACAGTAAAAAACCGACCCCCCCGCTCTGTACATTTCACAGATTAGCACAACCAAAGGCAACTTTATTCTACTGCACAAAGAATATGAACAAACTTTACCACAGTTTTCCCAGGGCTGTATCCTTTGAAATTAAGATTCAACACAGGATCAATTAAATCAAGATCTGCTAGTGGCTAAAACAAAACAAAACAAAAAAGATTTCTCAAGCAGGTTTGCATGTGTGCCAATATCCTGCTTTTGCAGCATATTTGCAGTTTTGTGATCTTTCTATCCTTATCTCAATTTGCTAAACTATTTTCAAAAGATCTTAATTATTCTGTTACTTAGGACCCGTCATTTAAAGTCATCATGCCAGATCTTGAAAACATTTGAGAAGAAAATAAACTGCAGCAAGAACAGTTCCTCACCTCAAGCCACACATGTGAATAAGGCCTGTGGGCCATTCAGAGTCCACATAAGGCTTTGTTCCGTAAGTAGTAGACTATCTTTTAGACTCTGCACAAATCAAGATATACACAGGCATCCTTCCAGAATTCATTCAAGATGCTACACGGACAGACAGAAGTTCTGCAGGCCCCAAGGAAACCTATTTACTTTGATAAGGGCCACAAAGCGACGAGTACTATGAATAACTTAGGTTACTGATGATCAGATGAGTCGAGCGAAGCGATAAATTACATCACAGTCAATACACATTTTTATACCTGTGACCTTGAAATTTAAGAGGCACACCTTAGTCTTGTAGGAAGAAAATCAAATAGCATCGGTTAGTGTTCCGTATCTTGTTATCAATTCCCACCAAGTGCTAATGCAAAGTACCATTAAGTCAGTTTCTGAGTAGAGCACGAGGCTCCATGAGTCTACGCTTCATATCAAGTGAGTGGTTGACCTACTTAATGTGTGACTTCTCCTTTCGAAGAAAGCAGGCAGGCTGACAAGGGAGGGGGATGGAATGCCCTGTTCAAGACAAAATACAAAACATTTTAAGTTTTACTTCTAAAAACCTGCAAGACTTCAGTACAACATCTACCGTTTCTACAAATTACCATAACAATTAAGACATTTGGCAATTCTAAACCCTTTACATAAAAAACTTAAAAGTCAGAAGCAAAGTAGGAATAAAACATAATTAAAACTCCTTTAGCACTCTGAAACAAAAGCTAATGGATAGACTAGTTAATGAGTTATTAACTAGAAAAGACGCTGGCTTACTAATAGTACTGATACATTCTTCGTGAGAGATATTCATAGCTGTGCTGCATATTATACAAGGAAGCTTTGTGAGCTGACATTTTTTAAAGTAAAAAGATAAACACTAAGGGCGTCTCCATAATTCTTAAAGCAACATTGGGAAATATGGAAATCACGCTGTGGGACAGCCCTGCGTCCCCACAGTCAGAGCCTTCCACATGCAGCTCATGTGTGTGCGCATACACAGGTGTTCAGCTGTGCAGCACACACTCATGTTACACACACACACACACACACACACACACACACACACACACACACACGGAGTGCTACTTCTAGACAATGGTAAGCACCTAAAGTTCCTGATTCTAAGGCCAAAGCTAACCTCAGAAGACTCTTAGACTCTAACAACAGACAATCACAGAAGTTATGAAGATCAAGAGAACATCCGAGCACGGCAAGCCGTGTGGCCGTGGCTTCATTTAAAGCGTAGAAAAGGTCAATTAGAACTGAACCCGGCGCCCGAGAGGCCACTGGCCCAAGTTCTCAAAGTGAAAAGTAAACCATCGGCACAAAGCCCCCTGAGGCCCTGCCCAGCACATGACGTAGCAGTGACTAGACGAGCTGTAGGTCGCCCATGTGGAACGCATGACGCAATGTGTGCGCGGGTTCCCACAGAACAGAGTCCTGCAATAAGGACTAGATTTGCAACAGAAGTCTACCTTTCTTTTTCTGTGTGTGTGTGTTTGTGTGTGCGTGTGCGCATGCGCGCGCCCTGCAGAGAACCAAGGGTGACTTTGGGAATCATCCTGGATTGCTTCTACCTCCTTCTTGCTTCGCTCTGGGATTTCCCAGGCTCTGCCCACAAGGCCAGAGTGCAGGCCGGCTCCTAACCCCAGCCTCTCGGCAGCCCGGAAGACTACCTTTCCCAGCCATGTCCTCTAGCCCATCACTTTCCTAAATCAGCACCTCACTAGAGGAAGCCTCGATGAGCACCTGCAGCAAGCTGCTTGTGAAATACCTTCGACGACAGCAAAGAACTGCTGCTGACTGGCCGACAGTGGGTGTGACGCAGTTACCAAGCTAAGTTAACATGATAAGTTAATAAGCCGAGTTAATAGTTTGTTAAAAGCTGCGCAGTTGGAGTAAATGGCAAAGCAGGTTCACAACCGCACCCTCGGCCCATCATCACACACGTGCTGGGATTTCAGGTGGGGTCCCCGACTCTGGGCTGAGCTCGGTCACAAAGATGTCCTGGCTGAGGACACAGCTGAGACTTCTGTGAGTGGCGGCAGCTCAGGTCAGCCACGAGGGAAACCAGACACGTCCCTCAGTGCTCGGTGACAGTGACAGACGCAGAGGAGCCTGCGTCGAACAATCCTGACACTGGACAGACCATCTGAAGTGTCAGGACGACATCCTCCAGCCTCAGAGCCGCACCCCTCAGGGAGGAGTGTGGACCCGTCTGCGTGACGGAGCCACAGGCCCACGCTTCGCAGATGGCGCTGCAGGTTAACGTGCCTCTGACACTGAGCACGTCTGCATCCCGGTGTAATTTTGCATCTAATAAACTATCTGGAAGATATGTCTAGCTCATTAAAGTAACAATTTTTTCCCATTGCTTTTGTAAATGAAGCTCAAATGTTCAAACAGCAAACACAGAACGCCCCTCTATATGTAAAGCTTTAAAAACAAAAAAATCAAAGCAGACCACCCAGATGGACACCATGGAGATGCCAGGCTTCTGTGCTGAAAGGTGGCTAGCACAGCCCACAAAGGCCCATGCCCGCGTGCCCACCCACAGGGCCCATGCCCGCGTGCCCACCCGAGGCCACTCACCGCCAAGGAGGACGTGCTGGCCAGGCGGCTCATGGTGGGCTTGTCGCTGCCAGGTGGGCTCTTTCCCTCCGCTGAGCCCTGCGAGGCCAGAAGCGCCATCCGCAGGGCTCTCTTGGGCGTCTTGGAGAAGGAGAAGGCTCTCGTGACCTAGGGTTTGGGGACACTGGGATTAGTTACACCACGTAGAACTCAGCGCAGGGCGAGGAGCTGAGCGCAGATGACCCAGTCTGTCCTGCGAATGGCGTGCGGCCGCCTCTCCTGCACAGAGCACTGAGGTCAGCATGACAGATCTCAGGAGAACAGAGGAGCTGGCCTGGCCTTCTCCCCATTCTCTCTGTAGCGCTGAGCATCAAACCCAGGCTCTGAGCATGGGAGCAAACGTTCCACCACTGAGCTGCAGCTGCAGCCGCAGCCTAGGCCTTTGTCTGATTCTGTGGGTGCAGCTGTAACCTGCAGCCCAAACCCCTTAAATTCCAATACCTTCTAGGAAGTAAAGCGGTGCCTCTTGTTGGATTATGGTTGGGGTTCAAAAGGAAGCTTATAAATTTCAATAAACTATTTCCACTTAGAATTTCT
Organism: Typhlomys cinereus; assembly: GCA_023101885.1. Classification (NCBI taxonomy): domain Eukaryota; kingdom Metazoa; phylum Chordata; class Mammalia; order Rodentia; family Platacanthomyidae; genus Typhlomys; species Typhlomys cinereus. Next base: position 8,870,125 of record JALPQD010000049.1, read on the forward strand.
AAATCTCGGGCTGGAGAGATGTGTCAGGGGTTAAGACTCCTGCCTCACAAAAAGAAGGTCCTGAGTTCTGATCCCAAGTCCTACGTAAAAATGCCAGGCAGAAAGGGCGGTGGAGCCCAGAACTCCCAGAGCAAAGCAGGAAGGAGGAAGGAGCGATGCAGGATGATTCCCAAAGTCACCCTTGGCCTTCACAGGCACACAGTGCCCTCTGACAAGCATGCGCACAAACACAAACATACACACATACTAAACAAAAAGTTTTAAAAAAAAAATTTTTAAATCTCACAATCAAAAAGAAGTTCCAATTTAAAAAGTATCTTAAAATTCAGGGGCTGGAGAGGTGGCTCAGGGGTTAAGCCTCTGCTTTGCAGGAGGAAGATCCTGAGTTTGGATCCTAGACCCCACGTATAGACGCCGGGCGGAGGCGGGGGCGGCCTGTGTTCCTGATCCTGGTAGGGCGGAGCCTGTGTATCCCGGGGCAGAGTAAACAAGGAGGAGGAGGCGGCGTCCATGGTGGTGCCCGAATTTGCTCGTGGTTCTACACACACACACACACACACACACACAAGCAAGCACACGCACGCACAATTGAATAAAATAGTAATAAAAATTTTTTTAAAGTTTCTTAAAATTCAAATGTCTTTGCTGTGAACTGGGCAATCACCTCATTTCTTGAGCGCATGCTCAGGGTTTATCATTCTTTGAGCAGCGGGCAAACCATCGCCAAGTGCTTCCCTATGCTCCACCATGCATGTTCCCCACGCACGTTATAAGGGAGAGACGCCAGGCGGGCAAGCCTTCCTCAGAGAAGTGGAGCTTGCAGAGCTAACCTCAGACTGTAAGGTAAGGTACGAAGTACCTGTGAAGCTCTACTTCTACTTTGAAAAGCCCTTTCACCGACACTCTTACACACGCCTCCCGAGCGCGGTGAAGACGTGATCCGAGTGGACAGCACGCTCGGCTGTGCACTTCCACTGAGCCGCACTCAGATGATGCGCCTGAGCCCCAGCACCGGCGGGTGTCTCTCCTCCAGCCTGGCTCACGAGGCGTCATGGCAGCCAGACTGAAGAATAGAATGAATTGTGATCAGTGACAAACAAGCCACCGAACCCAAACTATGGGTCGTCTCCTAGTGCTGAAGAGCAACTTTGCTATGCACGCTCACTTTGTGTGCACGTGTTTGTGCATGCATGTGGATCCCAGAAGACAACTTTGGCGTCTTCCAACTCCTGAGACAGGGTCTCTCACTGGCCTGGAGCTCGCCAAGTAGACTAGGCAGGTTGGCTAGTGAGGCCCAGGGACCTCAGGCCTTAGCCTCCCCTTGATTGGAATTAACTTTCTCTTCTGCATGGGTGCCGGGAACTGAACTCGGGTCCTGAGGCACTGGCCACTGAGCCACCCCTCAGCCCTTCACACTACCGAGCTACCAGCACTGAAGGCATGCAATCTGAAGCGCCAATTTTAGAGATACATCAAATAGCATCACTAAAACTCACCTTTTTTGAAGTCTTTTTGATTGCTCTGGATGCTCTACTCAACGTACTATCCATGTCTTTTGTATTTACTTCAAAGGACTCTGGATCCGCGGTGTAAATAAGATTCTCCTATTGAAAATTACACTTCATTATTCCAAAGTTTAAAAGAACAACTCTCTAAAATCAAATGCTTCAAACATGTGGATTTGAGAATATCTATAAATGAAGCTGCTAGACTTTTGTGATGAAGGCTGGGGATGAGGTCGATGGGCTGGGGAAGCAATGGGCCGGGGCTGGGGGTCAGTGGTGGAGGTGGCCCTAGTTTGATCCGTACCCCCCTAATTACAAGGTACTTTACATAATTTCTAACCTGAAACATACTGGAGGATACGGAAAACAGGTACTCAGTAAATGAGTGACTTACCGCGGGGACCACACCCAAACAACAGGAAATATATCAGCAGAAAAAAAATCTTCCCAACCACCTTATAACTAGCACATTATAAGTTCTAAATGCAAAGTCACCACAAACCAACAACATAAATTCCTTGCTTAAGATATGCTCCTCTCTTGGGACTGGAGAGATGGCTCAGGGATTAAGACTCTGCCTTGAAAGCAGAAAATCCTGAGTATGGATCCCAGGTCCCATGTAAAGACACCAGGTGAAAACAGCAGTGGCCCGCATGGCTGGTCCCGGTGGGTGGAGCCTGGGAAATCCCAGAGGGAAGCAAGAAGGAGGTAGAAGCAATCCAGGTGATTCCCAAAGTCACCCTTGGACCTCCACAGGGATACATGGTTCCCTCTGACACAAGACACCCACCCACACAAATAAATAGATGGATGGATGGATGGATGGATGGATGGATGGATGGATGGATGGATGGATGGATGAACGAACGAATGAATGAACGAATGAACGAGTAAAGGCACTAGTCTACATTTCTCTTCCTCCCATCTGACAGGAGCCCCTGGGCCAGCAGTGGATGAGAGTCTGGACACAGGTAACCCCCTTAATTACGGGAAGCAGTCTGAGGACACGGCTCACAGATGACACTTTCCCAAAGGAACCAGGGACTTCACAGAATAAGCCAAGCACCATGACCAAAATTAACCCCAAACCTGGAAACTCCGAGTAATTCTTGCTAGAACGACGCTTAGCATTTAAGGGAAGTTTATGAGTTTCAAAATCTCATAACCAAAACCAAATACATAGGAAAATCTATTCAAAGGTGTCTTGTAAGCTAATTCAAATGTAGAAAGTAGCTTAGAAATTCATAAATCTTTGCTGTGAACTAGCAGTCACCTCATTTCTCGAGCACCCCATCAGCCTTTTGGGGTGACCAGAGAGAGAACAGACTGCTTTTCTGAAAACTTGCTCATACACAAAATACAGGAAAGATCTGTTTTGTCTTGCCCATGGTATTCATAAGCTAAAACCGAATAATGCACCAAAGTACTCTTCCAGTGCTCACCCGCTCTGCCACACTGATAACTGGGCTTTTTAGCTTCTTCATTACAACAATTCGCTCTGCAGACCCCCTTTCCTTTTGCCACATTTGCCAAATGACTTGACGGCTAATCTAATCCCAATCAGATTAACAGTACTTGGAGTTCATTGGCATCTTTTAAAACTATGCTTACAATTTTTGGAGTAAAACAATAATAGTAATAACAATGCAGCAGACATATTTTTTTTTAATTTTGGCATATCCTGTCAATATTTCTCATTTTTATCTTATTTGCTAAACTGGTTTCTTTTCCTCACAAGGCGTCTATGTCTTACCAAGCAATTCCTTAAAGAACTTAGGACAAATGGTATCTCTTTTCCACATTTTAACGCTTGTGTTTGTAACTTACAATGCACATCTAATTTTCTCTCTGTACTTAGCCAACCTTCTTACCACCGAGGGCTAACAATCATCATTAGGGCTCCGTGCTTATCGTGCCAAAGTGTCATTTCAAAGTCATCCACCCTCTCTAGTGGTTCACATATCGTTTTTGAAAGTACAATAGTATTGCAATGTCTGCAATTTTAAAAGTACAACTTAATATCTCATGCAGGTAGTAGAGGTTCCTACATTTTCTAGGTATCATTTAAAAAAAAAAAAAATCATCTTTGGGATCATTCCTCTAAATTCCAAAACCTGGCTGCAGCACTGTGTGGAGACAGGATGAGCAAGGCTGGGTCAGCGCCTGTGTGCTACTCCGCGCAAAGTTTACTTTGTGGTCCTGGAGGTACAAAGCGGGGTCTCAGCAAACACCCACCATGAGCCAAATCTTACCGTCTTCTAAAATAGCTTTCATATGCTTCTTCGTGTGCCTGAGGGTGTGTCAGCTGAAGGTGAATCCCAAGGGTGACATCGGGAATCATCCTGGATTGCTCTACCTCCTTATTGCTTTGCTCTAGGGTTTCTCAGTCTCCACCTCCCAAGGCCAGAAGCACAGACCACCATTTCTACCTGCATTTTTACACGGGATCTGGGGATCTGAACTCAGGTCCTTTAGCTTGCGAGGCAGAGTGTCTCCCCAGCCTTTCACGTGCTTGTTTAGAAGATCTGCCTTGACATTCTGTGACAAATTGTACTTGGAGGGCGACACTTGTCAGCTCCTATGCCTTTTTTAAAATGGGCAAGTGCTAGCATTAAAGAAAACTATTGGCGACACATGTGCATTTACAATTTAACTGACTACTTTGCTAAGTGGGTCAAAGTTCTAAGAGTTTCCAACCATTCTCAGCAATATCAACCATCCCTGGCAATAAAACTGGTAGATTCCTTTGCCAAGTCGTGAGAAGAAAGCACATACTCCTATAAGGGTCAAGATCTCCTGCACCTAATGGTTCAAAGGCAACATTTCCTATACATGAAGCACCATCAATTAAGCATTGCTGTACAGTGATCACAGTGAAGAGAAAAATCTAACAATACACAGAAACCTCTGGCTATGTTTTACTTCTGTCTCTTGTTTTTTTTTTTAACGTGGGACCTGGGATCCGAACTCAGAACCTTCTGCTTGTGAGACAGAGTTACAACCCCTGAGCCATCTCTCCAGCCCCTATGTTTTACTTCTGGAAAGGCAGCCATGGGGACAAAGACCAGCAGGATGAAGGCGGAGGGGACACTATGTCTTCTTTCAGCTACAGTTTGGTTCTTAAGAAGAATATTATTTTTGACCTAATGAAAACCAGCATAAATAAATATTGGTAACTAAAATTACCCCTTGGATACAATACAAATCAAACAAAGCTGAACTAACTGCACGTGTGCTCAAGTTTTGTGAAAGGCTCTTTTATCACAAAGATGCGGGCATTTTTAAGCTTTAGCTTTAAGAGAAAGAGAAAGGGGCTACAGGTAGCTGCTGCGGAACAATCGCCACATCAACCTAGCAAAGGGACAAGCAAGTGACTGCCCCCCGCGGAACGAAGATGGAGATGGTAGGTTCAAAGACACGGACAACTGTCGAAATGGGGGGTTAGGGGAGGCAGCCATGGAGGCTCTGATCCCAGGACGAAGCACTTCCAAACTGCCCACACAGAAGCTAACCAAGTGGAGACTCAGGGCTGTGCTCCCCGGCTTCTTTCTTTCTCATAGCAATTCCCATTCTGTCTTCTGCTTAATCTAGTTCTTTGAGTTATTCAAAGGGAAATTTAACATGTAGCCCAGTCTTGTACTTTCAGATATACTCACGTTAACTGGGACCATCTCGGGATTTGTCAAAGTCTGCCACGTGTGAAAAAACCAGTAGAAGGGCAGTCTGCTATCAACCCCAAATGCCCATGTGCCCAAGCGAGTGCTGACGTCAGAGGCTGAGCAGAAAAGGAGCAATCGCCTCTCCCACAAAGCTGACAATGTTCGTGAGAGTGGCCACGGCTGCAGGTCTGGAAGTTGAGCCATGGAGGCTACTTTGTGAAGTTTCCTAGCGCGTGGGTCGGGCGCTTTGCTGCACCTTCCACACACTTGCTTCCCGTTAGTCTCACTGTCAGTCAATCATCAAGTTTAAATGCAAAGAAAACACTGTACCAGGAGCCCACCACCACCACCTGCAGGCATCTCAATCACGTCTTTAACTTTAATCCTACTCCCAGCCGGGAGCTTCTGATGCGGCCAGTCAAGGTATTGCTAATAAGACACATATAAAAAACTTCTAAACAGTGATTGGCATTTTAATTGGAAAACTTCACATGTGACCTCATGAGATAGGTGCAGTTAAGCCTCAGACACACTAAAAACATTGCATTATCTTGGGACTGTGTGACTATGAAAAAACAAATTTCAAGTTGAGCCTAAGTCCATTCCCACCATATCGCATTGTGCATATGCAAATATTCCAAGCATCTGAAAACAGCCACTTGAAAGACAGCATTTGGATCCAAGCATTCTGAGCGTCCAAGGACACCTGGATACCTGCCAATCACATGCTGACGTCAGAACACACACCACGACTTGGAAGTATGAGCTCTTGGAATGCGCCCCACATCTATTCCTTATAGAGCTAGAAATTCCACTTAAGTTCAAAAATTCAAATAAATATTGTTACACATGAAGAGTTAGTGGTGGAATTAGGCAAAGAGACAGAATAAGTTTGCCTTTTAAAAGAAATACAGAGTGGCAAAAGGTACTGAGGATCACATGGGCATGTAATTGTCACATCTCTTCTAGACTGACACAACGGAGAAAACACATTGCTTAAACCCATCCACTAACACTGCTGACATTAGAGTCTATAAATCTGTAATTCCAAAACAAAGCTAGAGGCTCACCTAGGCAATCCATAAGCCTTAGAAATACTATGGACCATGCAATTACAGGTTGCTTGAACCTGAGAGACTACAAACAGTGTGACTGTTCTGAGAGAGAACATTTGACAGATTAGCCACAGATTAGCCTTTCTTTAAATTCTGAAACAGAACATGAAACATCACACCAGTGGAGAGAAAAATTACCGAAAGACTTGACTTGACCCGCGCTAAGGAGGTGGAGGTGGAGTTCGGCTGGTGGAGCGCTGGCCCGGCATGCGCCACGCTCAACACAGCACCGTCCAAGCTGCGTGTGCCCGTGCACCTGTAACCAAGCATTTGGCAGGAGGAGAAGGATCAGGAGTTCAAGGTCACCTCAGCTACACGGTGACCTCAGAGAAAAAATAATCTCGTAACATAAAACATCAGAGCCAATGAGAAGGCTCAGTGGGCAGAGTTGCCTTGTGCACACCTGGCAACCTAGTGTGATCCCTGGAGCCCACCTGGTGAAGAGAGAACCAACTTCCAAAAGCTGCCTGTCCCATGACCATGACAGCACATGTGCTCCTGCTCTCTCTCAAATTATAGACAAAATAGATCATTAAAAAAAAAAGAATAAGTACCCCTGAATTCTAGGGCTATCTTTAAAATATCAGTTGTGGCTCTTGATCTTAGCTCACAAGAAACCAAGTTTTCTTTCATCCTGAAAGTTCTGATCGCTGAGTCATTGAAACCAAGCGCAATGCACAAGAATGAGTCGGCCGCAGAACACAAGCAGCAGCTTCCACTGCGCGTGGCGCTCAGGCCGCAGCACTGGGAGGCTGAGGCAGGAGGATTGCCCCAAATGTGGGGTCATTGAAGACCCTGCCTCAAAACTCTGGAGGGGGAGAAGGAAGTGAATTATTTAGGCTCCAGCAAATATAAATAGGAAGACAAAATCCTATTAGCTCAAATCATCAGGTGTGTTACATCTTTTACACACATTTTTATGTCTTTTGTACATGCATATTTAGAAACACTGCATCTTCAACATAGCAAAATATTCTCAAATAAAACATTAAACTAGGGGCTTTTAAAATTTTTACTATGTGTGAAATCTTAAATGCAGGAGGGCTTAACTGAAGTGACTGAATATTTGAATTTATAAACACAATTCTAAGAGCAAATTTTCAACAGAAATTAACTGCGTGGTCTAAGCATAAATCCAAAAACCAGTAGGCGTTTGCTGCCATCTTGTGGCCACGTCCTGAAGTTCTGCACTTGCTGTTGTGCGTGATTCCACAGACACAGATAAACTCAGCACTAGGGTGGAGCATTTCTCAGGGGCCTGTGGAGCTGCTGTTCTGCAGGGAAAACAGGTAACTCAGATCCTCCCTGTCACGACACATCCGTGATCCTCCTCACCAAGCGGTCACCACCCCTGCTCCTGTGGACGCGCACTGCTGGCCCGCTGTGGCCCTAGTGACAAGCTATGCACCGCCTCCTGTCCTTGGATCAGCAGACTTTCAAAAACACAGCATTCATGAGCCCCAAGCCCTAGGGGCTGGACTAGGCCTGCTAGGTGCTCCCGCCAGCTATAGAATGGCCCCCCTGGTGCCACCAGCACTGTGGTGACAAATGCCCCTGCCAAAGTGTGGCAACTTCAGGCAGCGCAGCAGGAAGCGAGGCTGCACCCTGGAGAGAGGCCACGCACCTGGCACGGGGCTGCACCTTGGAACTCTGCGCTGGCTGGACCGGGCCGGGCCATGGGGTGCTCGGTTATCTACTAAGCTTTTGCTCCAGCCAGCCCCACCCCTGTAGCTGCTGCCAGCACTCTTGGGTCACAGATTGGTCTCAGCCAAGGTGTCTCCTACCACTGGGAACCAGCCTGCTCCTGCCCCTCCCGTGGGGTCCTGGTGCACTAGGAACTTGAGAACAGAGAAAGAGCAACTGCAGATCACAGTCCCAGGGGATCCTGTCCACCATGTCAGGGAAGGCATGGCAGGAGTGATTTGCAGCTGGTCACGTGGCCCTGGCAACCGAGAACTAGAGGGCAAATAGGAAGCAGCCCTCTCTCCTTCCTGTGCACGGCTACAGTGGGAGCCAGCCGGCGCTATGCCTTCCCCCCACGGTGGACACCGCCGGCCCCTCTGAACTGTGAGCCGAAACCAGTCCTCCCTGAAGCTCCTGGGTCGAAGGGTTTTATCACCACAGTGAAAAGAAACCAGAACAGCCCTGGAACCCAACGACTGTAACACAGCAAAGGACAGAAAGGAACAGAGGTCAGAAAACAAGCTACAAAGTGGCCATGTGCAGACCTCACATTCACATTACCTTCTACCTAACAAGAAAAGCATCTTGGAAATCATCGGGCACAAGTCCCAGAGCCCAGGAAATCAGAGCCAGGGAGCTGGACACGACCTGTCTGCACCGACCCGAGACCCGGCCCACGCGCTGCAACTGCTGGAAACTTCCCCAACAGCTCGTTAGTCTTCGAGCACGTACATACCTCCACGATGAGGTATGGTGTAGGTCCTCCTCCTTCCCGCACACCCCCCAACCCCCGTGGAAAGCTGCGGGGTCCCCTCTCACCCCCCCCCCGACTTTCCTGGCTGGTTCCCCCCCAACCTTCCAGGCGGCCCTGGGTTCAGCACCCACCGCGTCAGCCCTGCAGATGGTGTTGGCCACGTGCCGGCACAGCGTCCGCAGCCAGGTGTCCTTGGGCGGCTCCTCTGACGTCATCTGGAAGCTGAGCAGCACATTGGCCTGCTCGGTGGGCGGCCGCACTAGCAGGGCGAAGGCGCTGCGGCAGTCTAGGGCCAGAGAAGCGCACAGCGTTACCCCGGCCTTGCTGAGTGTCCCTTCCCAACACCAAAACCCAATGAAATCAAGCAGCTCTTCCCCTGCTCCTTCTTTTCATGATTAAGAAAGTCCACATCATATTCAGCTGACACGCCACAAGGAATTATAATAGAGTGCACTACTAAGGAGCCAATAATTGAAAATAGTATATCAAAAACATTTTTCTACAACATTCAGCATTTCCTGATGATTTAAGTTCATAAAATAATTACATATAACTTCTTAGAATTCTAGCATTTAAGTTTCACAATTAAAACAGCATTAGAAATAACTATTAAATCACATTTACAGAATTAAGTGTACAAATATTTAAAAAATAATACTTTGTGATTAGAATGCTAAAACAGAACCTTTTAAAACAACCTTATATTGGTTTTCTTATTTGATAGAAAGAGAGAAAGGACAGGCCATGGTGCGTGGGTGGCAGGCAGTCAGCGCTCCATCACATGGGCTTCCAGGATCTAACTCAGGTCCCGAGCAGGTGCTGCTGAGCTGTCTCCCAGCCCCAAGAGCTCTTTCATAACTAAAGTTCTTCCAAATGCAGAACATTTCAATCGATATCCCACATAACCTTTAGTAAGTTTGAGTGTCACAACTGAGTGAAAAATAGTACATACACAGGTCACTACTGTTCATGTTTTCATGAACTACATCCTAGTGATGGAAGCTGGGTGTGGTCACCATCATCGCACATACAAAGCAAGCTTCCGTACTACACACACACACACACACACACTCTCTCTCTCTCTCACAAGACAAGCCTCCATTGCTAAGCATACACATACACACACACACACACACACACACGTACACACACACTCTCACAAGGCAACCCTCCATTGCTGCGTGCACATTAGTAGGAACTGAATGCCATATTAAACTATCCCTAAAGTCCAAGGACTGGTGGGAGAAAAATTCTGAAGGACACAGGGCATGCGACAGACTGATGTTCCTTTCAGAGGCGGAGGGCAAGAACTGGCTGTCGGAGGGCTGGGACAGGCGGGGCTGTTTTAATGCCCAGCACTTAAAGCTCTGGCAGGGACAAGCTATGCAGGCTGCAGCAGTGTTGCATTTGCAACTACAAAGCATCAAGTCTGCTTCAAAGGACACAGGCGAGAGGAAGGACCACACTGCCCCCTCAAAGCGTCTACCTTCCGTCTCCCGTATGTCCAGAACCTTCTTAATCTGAGACAGAGGCATGAGGTGCAGGTGCTTCAGGGACGCAGGAGGTCGGGTGTGGCCGTGAGGGCTTCTGAACGTGCCGATCACCTTGTGTCGTTTTCTCGCTATCTAATTACAGAAAACAGAGGTCATAATCAGCAGGGTGATCAACACAAAATTCACCCGTTAAAAACCCAGCACTAATCCCAAGTCTATACGCAACTACCGTGCCGAGCAGCCATTCCAGCTACGCAAAGCAGAGCGCGTCTGAGGAAAGCGCACGCAAGCAGCACAAGCTCATGTTTACACCAGCCAGGGTCACAGTCAGAGAGCCGCCACAGGACAGGTGTGCACAGAGGGTCCCGAGGGACGAGAGGACTAGGCGCACAGCAAGAAACAGGAGCTTAAGGCTAATGAAGTCTGGAACAAAAGGCCCGGATTCGGGAGGAACCTGTAGTTCTGGGTCTCTGTCTTGGATTCAAATGGTGCTAATTTAAGTTTCAGAGCAGTTTTGGCAGACTCTCCCGTGTGGCGATCAGTAATGCCAGCAGGAGACCAGAAGGCCCCGACCTCCTGGGTCTCCACGTTCTGCTGGCACCAGAAGCTTTGAAAGTAACTGAACCCGCTAGACAAAGGATACAAGTGGTCTGGCAGTGACGTACACCTGCAAGCCCAGTGCTAGGCTCGGGCAGGAGGCTTGTCCAGTTTGAGGCCAGCCTGGAGTACATCGTGAGCTCTGGACTAGCATCAGCTACACAGTGAGACTGTCTAAAACAACGGACACCACCACAAACACACACACAAATAACAAACTACAATCCAACGTGCTGTGGGAGGCTACGACTTTACCTGCACGGGGACTCAGAGCTAGGAAACACTGCAGAGGAGCAAAACCAGAGGAGCTTGTGACTTGTGAGAAACTGAAGATGGAACAGAACAAAAACCCCTCCGTGCTTCCCAGAGTCCAGATTTGACTGGCAGACAACCTTGCGCGGGGCAATGAGAAAGGATGGAGCTCAGTGCACACCGTGCTCACGCTGAGTGGACTATGAAGCGCGCCTGCGTATGTCAGCGCACGCTCAGATAGTGCCAAGCTCATTTCCCAAGGCGCAATGACAAGAAGCAAAGAACTGTCATGCTTCGCCTGGAGGAAACACTTGTTTAGCTTTTGATTTGGCTAAACAAAATCAATGATTTTAAGGCTTATATTTTTTAAAGTATTAAATTGACGACATATTAGTTTACAAAAATTGGAAACAGGTAAAATATACAAAAGGAAAATAGTATTAAACCTGTCATATTAAAGGGTGGACTGTTCAGATTTTCCTTAATGGATCTTCAACATGGTACCAACTAGAGATGTGTATCATGTTGAGCAAGTAGCATAACTTCACCCAGCTTTGCTAAGAGCTTTATTTTTCCTAAACACGTTAGAGCTAAGGGTCTACCGAGGGATTTGCATCCTCAGCTCCAAATGTAAAGTGAGGACAGGTAGTTTCTCCAGGTATGGGGACATGCCTGTGACCTGGCTACACGGTGAGACCCTGTCTCAAACAGGGCAGAGCGGGCTAATCATCGAGCTAACCCATGAGCTCAGGAAGAAGCAGGAAGAGTGTGGTGCAGCATCGAAGAAACAAGGGGCAAACAGGAGCTTCTGTTAAAGGGACTCGGAGCAAGGGGGCTCAGGGGGATGGACCAAGGGGGCTCAGGGGGATGGATCAAGGGCACCCTAGACTCCGACCCTAGACTTGGGCGCAGTAGCCGCTACAGGATGCTCCACAGGAAACAGTGAAGCAGAAGGCAAGTCAGTGGCAGGTGACTACAGACTCAGCAGATGTAAGATTTAGAACAAGTCACTACTCTGCTAGAAATGAGGACCACACCCTGAACAGACTGGTAACATAACCTGGCAGTTGAGTGTCGCCAGTACCTGGAGGCTTCACCAGGAAAACCAAAGTAGCTTTAACTAAGCTAAGAAACCGCACAGGAAGCTATGACCTGCGGGCTCAGTGTGGATGACACTGCTCCAGCTGCGCCCTGGGGGCGGGGCCCTGGGATTCTTGCAGACACCCTGCAGGACCGACTGCCCCATAACCTTGGCTTTTCTCACCTATGCACCAACTGTGTGATTACTCTCTCTCCTGCATGTGACATTACTGACCAAAGAGAGTATCACTTTTCAACCACCTCACAAGCACAAAACTGTCTTTAACTCAAGTAAATTTTTGCTGAAATTTCCTCGCACTTCTAGCTACTCTAAGGACCTTCCCTGAGACTCCCCGGTATTTCATCTTTTCAATGCACAGGGTGTAAGAAGGCAGCACTTCCAGAGAAGCAAAGTGGAAAAGACTAGAAGGAATAGGTGTAGACTGTAAAGAACAGGAAAACAGCGATTGCTTTTGTGAAGGCAACAATCAGCCAATAACGCGAGTGTCAAATGAGTCATCTTGTTGACGTGTGTCTAGCAACAGAACAAGGATCACTTCCAGAAAAAAAGTGCGCTGCTTTTGATCTATCACTAGGCTGCGACGTAACAATAATACAAATGAAAAGGAAGAAAAAAACTTTAATACATAAACATAACAGGTTGCCTGGGTTATTATGACTTGAGCGGTTCAGAGCTTGGCATTAAAGTCATCGCATCTCCTCTAGTGTGTGGCACATCCCAGAAGAACCAAGCAAGAGGGGTGTCAGGGACACGCAGGAGGTGAGGGACAAGCATTGCCCAAAGACCAAGGCCAGCCTGGACTACGGATGAAACCCTGCCTAGAAACATAGTGAAGAATTGGGGCCCACAAAGAGTTCACAACTGACTTGAACTTATCAAGTTATCTCTTTGACAGATGTCATTTTTGCTGGAAGAATTATTTTAATATTCCAAAAAGAATTAACAATGTCAATTAAGTATACATAAAAACATAATGTTCCCAAAATTTATGATCTAAGCAATTATTTGTGAGAGAATAAAATACATACTCATTTTAACTTCGAGTTGAAATTATGGAAATTTATCACACTTCATATTAGACCTTCTCCAAAAAGCATTCTGCTGTATTAAATCAATAATTGAGGGAGAAAAGCAACTGAAAGTCTCATCAATCTGTGAAATTTGCAAGCTGCAATAACAATCACCATGGCAAGAGGAGACCGCGTACGTAACAGTGGCATAACTATCAAAGAGGCAACCAGCAGTTTTCTGATTAGATTTAAGGTGCACTTACTTGTTAGAAAGGACCACATTCCTGTCACTATCCACTAGATCAAGAACCCGTGACAGGAGAGGACACAGGTCCCAGGGGAAGAGCAAGTACGAAAGTTTAGCTATGAAGACAAAACATCAAACTGCCTTTGAAACACCTGTTATTATACTCATAGACTGGAGAACCACTCAGCACTCAGCTCCAAGCCTCCTGCAACAGAAAGTGTTTGCTACAGAAAAACACAGCTGGTCAAACTGCAGAAAGTAACGACTGAAGACTGGTTGGCCCTGAACAGGTCGTCGAAGCCACATTCATCCCCACCCCAAGGCTCAGGGAGCAGCGCAGAAGAGGGGGCACTAAGACTTAAGAGCCTGAAGCAGGACAGTGAGTGGCCAGACACTAACTCCTGGGCATGGCAGGACTGAGGGATCCACAGCTCATGGCAGACATGTAGACTTTCACAAGAACTGAACAAGATCTCAAGAAGCCCACGCCTCCCTGAGAGAGTGAAGAGGACTCATGCTGATGGGTAAGAAAAGGAGGATGCTGTCCCCCATGGTGCATCCGGATCTATGGCATTTGCTGGAGAGGAACCATGTCAGGCCCATGACATCCAAGATTAAGTAGATGAAGCACAGTGGGCCACACAAGTGAAAAGACCTGAAAACAGGAGGGAGTGTAACAAGGAGATAAAAAAAGGAGGGGATGGGATGGGATTAGGGGAGAGAAAAAAAGAAAAAATATATAAAAAAGATTGGAACTATAGTACAGTCCTTTATGGAAAAAAATAGTAATAAATCAACAAATGAGCCCAGTTTTAATAAAAAAGAAATGAACGTGTCTCAAGCTTCTATACACATTTCAACCAGAGCTTGGTTCTCGTAAAGACACCGCACAGCCAGCACTATGCGGTGACAGTGTGACTCACCTCGAGGCAGTCGTTGAAGAGGAAGAGGGTGACCTGCTCGCCCCGGTCACAAGGGTGCTCCCCAAGAGAGACGGTCTCAACTCTGTGCACCAGGCTCCGGTGGGAGGACAACAGGTTGGCCTGCACATGGGAGACAGTAGCAGCACCTGTTACACGTCATCCTCACAAAGAAGTCATGGAAAGGATCCGCAACATTGCTTACAATGAAACTGTAAGCACTTCACCAATGGCAAAAATAAGTTGGGAATCAAGAAATACATACCGGGCATCCATCTACTTCGTAAACAACATCGAAGATTTGCTTCTGGGCTTCCGTTTTTCTCTTGTCTTCGTTGATGTGTCTGGAAATAGGAATGGTTACAACTTCTGTAATGAAGACGTGGCAGCAGCACACAGACAGCAGCACGTCCCGCCCCGCACGAGCAGCAGGAACCCAGCTGTGAGCTTACGTCATCACTTCCTTCAGGGACCCGATGGCTCTCTCCAGCGTGCTCTTGTCGGGGTTGTCATCGGCCGTGTGCTTCTTAAGATCTGTGACAATGGAAAGTTGGGTGTTTCTCATGATACAGCCGGTGGCTTTCCACCTGGGGCTTAAAAGCGCATCCGACTCGATGTGCGCGCTGGCTTCTGTTCCAGGCAGCTTCTAACCTTGAAAACACTGCTTTGTGGGGGGCAGTGGCTCAGCCCTGCCTCCCTGGGATGTGGGGGGTCAGAGGCAGGGAGATCCCAGCATCAGCCCAGCCCAGCCCAGGTTCTGTAGAAACACGTGGTCTATTAAACCAATAGCTGGAGACACGGTTCAGTGTGAGACCCGAGATTGGAGGCCCAGCACCTTCCGGTGCTTCACACTGACTATCTCACAGCCCATGTGAGGCCCCCACACTGCGCCCAACTGCCATCCAGCCTTCTGGGGACTGGAGGCTCCAGCTTCCTCTGCCGTGCTCAAGGGTCTTCACCAGCTCAAAGTCACACGTGTGCTGCACTCCATGTCGGGACCCATGTGCTGCATCAGAAGCATCTGGTGCCCTAAAGGAAGCTTATCTGACAGTGTGCTCATGCACCGCCTCGCTCTGCGGTACTTCTGGGGGCGCCCTGCGCCGTCTGACTGGCCCTTGCCTTAGATGGACTCCATCTAAGACCATTATATGGATTGAGAAAAACACTAGAAGTTCATTTTGCTCACAACGACATTTCTTGAATCTCTGCTGACGCAAGCACTTAGCAGGAGTTGGTAGCACAATGCCAGCGCTCAGGGGGAGATGACCTCAGGTGTGAGGCCAGCCTGGACTACATGGTGAGCTCAAGCTGGTCTGGCCTAGAGAGAGACCCCGTCACAATAAAGTAGAAAGAACAAAGGAATGAACTGGTGCTTAACAAAACAGTGAAGATAAGCAAACATCAGTTCTGGTACCTGATGGCTGAACTGTAAAACAGTCAGTACCTGTGCAACAGGATGGATTTTAAAGTTCCTCGGCTATAAGGCAGGAATTTCAAACTACACAGATAAAGCAGAAGAGACAACAATCACCTGGAGCACTCAGATAACCTGCAGCACACCTCGTAGCCGGAGCACACCACAGAGCCGGAGCACACCATACAACCCGCAGCACACCACACAACCCACAGCACACCACACAACCCACAGCACACCACACAACCCTGGAGCACACCACACAACCCGCAGCACACCACACAACCCGCAGCACACCACACAACCCACAGCACACCACACAACCCGCAGCACACCACACAACCCGCAGCACAGCACACAACCCGCAGCACACCACACAACCCACAGCACACCACACAACCCGCAGCACACCACACAACCCACAGCACACCACACAACCCGCAGCACACCACACAACCCTGGAGCACACCACACAACCCGCAGCACAGCACACAACCCGCAGCACACCATACAACCCTGGAGCACACCACACAACCCTGGAGCACACCGTACAACCCTGGAGCACACCATACAACCCGCAGCACACCATAAAACCCGCAGCACAGCACACAACCCTGGAGCATACCACACAACCCTGGAGCACACCACACAACCCTGGAGCACACCACATAACCACCCTGGAGCACACATACAACCTGCAGCACATTATATAACCCATAGCATACCATATAACCCACGGCACATCACATAACCCACGGCACATCATATAACCCACGGCACATCACATAACCCACGCCACACCACATAACCCACGGCACATCATATAACCCACGGCACATCACATAACCCACGGCACATCACATAACCCACGGCACACCACATAACCCACGGCACATCATATAACCCACGGCACACCACATAACCCACGGCACACCATATAACCCGCGGCACATCACATAACCCACGGCACATCACATAACCCACGGCACACCACATAACCCGGAGCACACCCACACTCTAGCGCACATCATACAGCTTTGGGAGCACACCACCATGCAGCACTCAAGAGGAGGCTGGAAGGAGCAGAAGTCCAAAGTCGTCCTTGACTACACAGTGAGTCTGAGCCCAGCTTGGACTACATGAGATCCTGCCTCAAAAACAAAGCAAAAACACCCACAACCTATCGCATGAAAATATCTGAAGGATCAGAAAATAGAGAGGCACGTACCGTTCAAAAGCAGCGCGACACTGGGCAGCCGCTGCACGGGCCGGATGAGAAGCTCCGCAAGGCTCTGCCGGCCACACTCTGGCTTAGCTTGGTTTATCTGAAAGAAGAAATTCAGCACACAAAAAAGTTAAGTTTTCTGAAAACCCTCAAAACACCGTAGCTCTGCTGTCCTCATCCAGAATTCATGGAGAAGGGAGGGCAGCTGCTGCCAGGAGGTCAGTTTCTGAGGTCTAACATCACCTGTCACTATGCAACACAATGAGTTCCTCCATATATCACATACCACACACACACACACACACACACACACACACACACACACACACACCCCTGTCTGAAGTTTCTCTTAAGAATACACTAATGAGAAAAAAAATGTGGGGTTTTGTTTGGCTTTTATAGCATTACAGGATGCTTCACAAATTTCTGAGCCAACCTTGACTGGGGCTCCTAATCTATTCCTGTTTTAGCATGTGTCTCCTGCACTAAGCACAAATCGAGTTTTAACACACAGAGCGTGCTGATAGTACTGGCTGAAGGCAGGTGTCGGCTGAGAGAAAAATGGACATTAAAGGCAAAACAGAAGATCTCACTGAAACATCTTTAAATGTTTCGGGAATCTAAACACAAGTAACTTGAGTGTGTGAGAGTGTGTGTGTGTGTGTGTAAAGAGAGAGAGAACGAGAGGGAGGGCACTGTGGGTGTCTGTGAAGGCCCAAGGTGGCCTTAGGAATCATCCTGAATTGCTTCTACTTCCTTTTTCGGGGAGGGGGGGAAGATTGGGAGGTTTCAAAACCCAGGTTCTTTCTGCCTTCCAGGGCTGGAGGTGCAGGCTGGCGCCTCCATTGCTGCCTGGCGTTTTTACATGGATCTAGGATCTGAATTCAGGCTCTTCTGTTTGCGAGGCAGAGGCTTGAACTAAGCCTCTCTCCAGTCCCCAACTATTTTTCTTTTTAAAGTAACCACATGGTTTGAAGCTTTAGCTCGGAGGTAAGGTGTGTAACAACACGTTAAGACCTGGCTTCAATCCCCAGCACTCAAAAAAAGAAAAAAGAGAAATTCTCCTTCCCTGGGCCACCTATTTTTCTATTTATTGCTACTAAACATATCAAGCTTTCTGCCAGCTCCATTTTCTCTACAGAAGCAAGGAGAATGAAGACATGCCACCTGATGCTCTGGCTCGAAGACAATTTTACTAGAGTTAAAATTCGTAGCTTTTTATCATGCAGTGACTTCAGGTTTTCACTCGAATGGAAGGCGCTACCTTGAGAAAAGCGTGGAATCGCGGTTTCTGCTTCTCGCACGTGATGATCATTTCCTTGCTCATCTCGAAGAAGTTCACGAAGGGAGGGTAGGTTTTTATCAAATCTTTAGACTAGGAGCAAGAGCAGAAGAGCATTGCGCACGTGGCCCTTGGACAAACACAGGCACAACCTGTCCCTCTACAGGAAGGGCCGCCCAGCTCCTTCCAGCCCAGCGCACACTTCACACCAAGAGCTGGTGCTCGGCGGGTCCTCAGCCCTCAGCGCTAGGGAGGCTGAGGCAAGGGAGGCTGAGGCAAGAAGATTGCCAGCACTGGGCCAGCCTGAACTAGCCACACTGTCCGCTCCGGGCCAGCCTCAACACTACACAGTGAGACCCCCACCCCCAAGGAGCTGCCTGCTATAATGTTATGAGAAAATGTTAAAGAGAAAAGGGAAGATTCATAAGGACACAAAAGCAGATTTGGATTTACAGGTCACATATTGAAACATGATTTAAAAGTTTAAAACCTCAGGCTTACTGGGCAGGGTACCCGCCCAGCATGCCGAGTCCTAGGTTCAACGCCCAGCAACACAAGCTGGGCATGGGATCACACAACTGTCAGAGCATGTTACTTAAGTCAGAACTGATGCAAAGGGAGTCTAAAAGCTCACAACTCTATAATGATAATTTTGAAACAAATTCTAGAACAGACAGAAATTCGAGGTGCACTGTTAGCCCCGCAGCAAGCTCCAGGCCAGTGTGCCGCATCTGACATCCTGTCTCAAAGCAAATGAAACAAAGTGCAAATGTGCACATTTCCCCCGTCAGCTCTTCACGGGGTGCCACATTTTACCTGCAATGCTTGAGATGCCTGAACTCTCAGGACAGACACTTACGTATTTAAGAAAGATGTCACCAATGCTCTTGCTCTCGTCCCAGCTGACAATAAGGTCTTCGAGGTCATCCTGGAACAAACCGAAATACTCAGGAGGTGAACTCTGCGGCTCCCCACACCTGTCAGTACCCCAGAAGTTTACTCAGCATTTTAATCCCATATGTAGATTCCTTGAATCCAACACAATTAAGTTTTTTTTTTCCTACAAATAAAATATTCCTTGGAAAATATGCAAGTGAAAGAGGATAGCTGTGCTCTAACAAGACTCTATCTAAGAGTTCAGGGGGGCTGGGTTTGGCCTGTGAACCACAACTTATTAGTCCTGGTCCCTCGAATCCCTCAGTCATTCTTACAGATCACTTATTTGCAAAAGTTTGAAGGTGTTTGAAAGATCTGACCAGGAGCTGGGGCTCACACCTGTAATCCCAGCACTCAAAAAGCTGAGGCAGGACTGTCCTGAGTTCAAGGCCGGCCTAGGACACATGTGAGTTCCTCCAGGCAGCTCGGCTATGTACTGAGACACACACCCTAGTCCACAACTCCTCAGGCTAAGCGCCCTCAGCTGAGCGTGACGTTCACAATCACACAGAATGCAATAAAGC
This sequence comes from Typhlomys cinereus, assembly GCA_023101885.1. Taxonomy (NCBI): domain Eukaryota; kingdom Metazoa; phylum Chordata; class Mammalia; order Rodentia; family Platacanthomyidae; genus Typhlomys; species Typhlomys cinereus. The sequence goes on from JALPQD010000049.1 coordinate 8,889,843, forward strand.
TGGCACAGGCAGGCTCACCTTTATTTTTGTATGCACATCAAAGATGTCCTGGGATGCTTCCAAAAATAGTCTTAATTTCTTCTGGTGCAAGAATAGGCCCCCCACGCTGTCCTTCCTCTTCCAGGGGTACCTGAAATAACTGAATGGAGGAGGATAACGTTTAGGCTTCAGAAAAAAGGAAGGCAAGAGACAAAGGACAGACGTGACAGCAGAAGCCGCAGAAGAGCAGTCCCGATGCGACACTGCTCTGAGAGCAACCTTGGCTGTCGGCTCCCTGGTGGAAGCCCAGTCAGGGACAGGCAGGAAAACCTGTCTCAAAGCACTACACACACACACCAAAAAATTGTTAAAAAAGCGGCCACCAAACAATGAGTTCTTTACTTGGAAGTGAGATTCCTGCACATCTTCCAGAGCAGCCAAGGTAAAACACTGGTGCCTGAGGTACTGAGCTGTGAGCACTGACGCACTGCTCGCTGTGCCCAGGAGCACTGAGCTGTGAGCACCGACGCACAGTACCCAGGAGCACTGAGCTGTGAGCATTGACGCACGGTGCCCAGGAGCACTGAGCTGTGAGCACTGACGCATGGTGCCCAGGAGCACTGAGCTGTGAGCACTGATGCATGGTGCCCAGGAGCACTGAGCTGTGAGCACTGACGCACGGTGCCCAGGAGCACTGAGCTGTGAGCACTGACGCATGGTGCCCAGGAGCACTGAGCTGTGAGCACTGATGCATGGTGCCCAGGAGCACTGAGCTGTGAGCACCGACGCACAGTACCCAGGAGCACTGATCTGTGAGCACCGACGCACAGTACCCAGGAGCACTGAGCTGTGAGCACCGACGCACAGTACCCAGGAGCACTGAGCTGTGAGCACTGACGCATGGTGCTGGCTGTAGACAAGGACTGAATACAGCAGCTGTCCCAGAACGCTCACCAGCTTGCTGCGCAGTGCAACACTCACCACAGGATCCCCCAGCGCCATGCCCGCACCCGCCCCAGAGAAATCAAAACTCACACTTACGTAAGTTTCTGCAAGAACGTTTGTGCAGCAGCCCGAAGAGCAACTGCTGGAAACTAGAAATGACTGACTAAACGACCCTGCGCCCAACCTACAGAACTCCGCTCAGCAACAAAACATTAAACTCTTGACACTCAAATACTGACAAGCCAGGCCTGACGTGCCGCATGATTTCATGGCTACGACACCTCAGAAGATACAAGACTGACAGCCGAGGCTGGCGGCTCTCACGCTCTAACATAAGAAGGCGGAGACCAGGGAGACCTGGCAGATGGAGATGCCCAGTTCCTGACTGCAGCTACGAACTCTCCAGACACAGGGTTGGAAGATGGCTTGGGGGCTAAAGCCGTTGCCTGAGTTCAGAGTCCACGTTTAAAAACATTAAAAAAAAAAAAAAAAAAAAGCCAGGTAGCCATGGCGGTGGCCTGCAATCCTGGCCCTGAAAGGCAGAGCCAGGGAAACACCAGGCAAAGCGACAAAAGGTAGAGCAATCCAGGGAGATTGCCGAGGTCCTTCTTGGCTTTCATAGGTATGTAGGAAGCCCAGTTCAAGTTCTAGAGTTTATATACTACAAAGCTCACTCACCTCTCTTGCTCCATTTCTATAAATACGGTGTATTTTGCTAAAAACAAGGAAGTCAAACTCTTATCATTTCTCATAGCTGAGATAAGTTTGAGGACTTTTATAGTATGTTGAGCAGCTCATTCATTACCTAGAAGAAATATTTTCTTTCCTAATATGATGCTGCCTACTGTTGTGGCTTTTGGACCGTGCACTTCAGCTTAACCCTAATCTCTTTGCACTAATACTAGGAAGATTCGCTGGAATTGTTTGCTTTACCATAAATACTTGCATTGATTTCCCTAGACAGCCAGGCTGGCCTTGAACTCAGGACCTTCTGCCTCAGCATCCAGGATGCAGGATTCAAGTGCACTTGTACACACAGCCTTAAGTGCCAATCAGGAGTCAACCATCCACTGATGGTGAGCTGCTGCTGTCACGTGAAAGGACATTGACAAGAATAAGCAGGTCAGCGTGTGGAGCTCCTCGGGTATTTTTAGACAGCATGTAAGAAAGAGTGGCTCGAGAACACGCTTCCAGCAAATTCCTAAGGCAGCATCTTCTCAAGGTGAAAGTTGTCAGAATCAAAATGGACCATTTGTGTCAACCTCACACACAAAAAAAAGTCTAATTGGGAGGCTGTAAGGAAAGGTTCTGGGGCACAAGTGTGTTGTGTAACTAGCACAAAAGACACAGCCACACCCACACCACAGGCCATCACAGCCCTGCACAGGAAGCTCTTCCAGAGGCCTGGTGGGCTCAGCCTTGACTGCCCCCCTCCTACCAGCAAGGACAACACGCTTCTTTGTAGTGCTTCCTCTGACCACTGTTCCTGTCTCTTAGCCCGTCCCCAGCTGGACCTGTTACCTCAGCACTCAGAAGCCAGAGGCAGGAGGATCAGCATGTTCAAGACTAGCCTGGGCTACAGTGGCAGTATCAGACCAGCCAGGACCAGACAGAAAGACCCCTTCTCAAAAGCCCTCCCTTTCTCCCTACTAAAACACAAGCACAAGTGCAAGCGCGCACGCGCACACACACACACAGAAAGGAAGGGAAACTTCTGGAACCCGTAGGCATGACTCCACAAGCAAACTCATACTCACTTGGATAATTGTAGCCAGTATGTTGACGTAATTGCTCTCCGTCTGATACAGCTCTTTCGCCACTTGCCACCTGGCTGACTGCTTTGCAGGTACCGGAGTAGAGTTTTTGGATGGCTTAGTAGAAGACTTGGGTGTTTCTAAAAGAGGAAGCGTGACTCCACTAGAAGCCAGAACTAAGCACACAATACTACAAATGGTCAAGTATACCACTGTCATACATATTTTCACCAAAGTAAAATTCCCTAGTGAGGTAAGGCCAGAAAAATACACTGATCAAAAAATATCCCTGACTCTGGCCAAGGAGATGGCTCAGTAGCGGAGTGCTAGCCTGGCACGCTCAAAGTCCAGCATCCAATTCCCGCACCCTACACCCCCATGTCAGTGAAAAAAAAAAGGAAAAATGTAAAATCTCCAACTCCAAACTGACAAACATCTGACTCATAAATGTCCTGGAAGACTAGAAACAGAGCTCAGTTAAGAGCGCTTCCCCTGCACCCAAGGAGACCTGGACTGTAACCCACCACGCAATATCCCTGGCTCATACCTGTAATCTCAGCATTAATAATCAGGGCTCGCACTTGTGATCAAGCACTAATATCCTGGGCTCACACCTGTGATCCAGCACTAATATCCTGGGCTCACACCTGTAATCTCAGCACTAATATCCTGGGTCCACACCTGTGATCTCAGCATTAATACCCTGGGCTCACGCCTGTAATCTCAGCACTAATATCCTTGGCTCACACCTGTGATAGAGCAATAATAATCAGGACTCACACCTGTGATCCAGGCACTAATATCCTGGGCTCATGCCTGTGATCCAGCACACATGGTGGGGGGGGGCACAGGAGGATCAGAAGATCAAGCCAGCCCTGCCGACATAGGGAGTTCGAGACTACTGAACTGTAAGAATCTCTCTCAAAAAAAGGGAAGGGTGTGTCAGAGTTAAGCACAAGTGTCAACTTGACTGTTGAGGGTTTGAACTCTGGGCACATTTGTAGAGAATTAGTAATTGAGTTGAGTCTAGAGCAAGCCTACGGGAGACTGTCTAGCTGCTGGGGAAGGCCCAGCCCATGGTGGGTGGGACTAGGCCCTGGAATAAAATACAGAGAGCTGGTTGAGAAAGTTGGCATCCTTGTGTACACTTGGCCAGACATGCTGGTATGGCCAAGTAAGGATCGTCCCTTTCTCAGCTGTTATGTGGAGATAGTGTGGCCAGTTCCCTCGGCCCTGGTGTTGGTGCGTGCTATCCCTTCAAGCTGGACTGAGAACTGTAACCAGAGTGTGGTAATGAAATAAACCCCTTGTTCCCTTAAGCTGTTTGATGATCATTTATCAGCAACCATTCAGGCTGACTGCAATAGAATTTGATACCCAGGAAGTGGGGTATTGCTGATAAATCTATGTGGATATTGTAGCTTTTGAACGGTTTCACTGGACAAAGTTGGAAATGCTTGAAGACTTTCACTTTATGGATTACAAAAACCATTCTTCAGAGTTTGGCGGGAAATTTGGAAAACAGTGATACTGAGAGAATAATGAATTGTTTGGGCCCAGTTTCTGATGAGGGGAACAAGGACCTGACCTTGTTGAAGTTGAATTTGAAAATGATGGACTGGTTTGCTTGACAGTGGAGAGCTGTGTTGGGGGCCGTGAAGCTCTGGATGTGCAAAGCGCTGGCAGCAGAATATCTGCTGCTGTTGGAGAAATGAGTATCAGTGAAGGAAAACCTAGTGACTTGCACTGGGACGGTGGAAGATGTGAAAATCACCGTATGGCGAGTTCGTGGTTTGAAAACCCAGATTCTTTCAGGGGCAGAAAGCCCAAGTTAAAGCTGTTTCTTGCCCTTTGCAAGTTTGGTTGCCTAGAAAAGAGGCTTTTCCAGTGTCAGCGCATTAAAGATGGTAAGCTGTAGCTCCAGTGGACTAAGTAAGCTATGTTTCAACCTTGCTTTAGAATCTGGCAGCATCCCACAGGTGATACTGGTTTAGGTGTACTACTGAAGGGTTCATGGAGAGCAGCAAAAGCTTGGCACCAAGTGGCAGGTGTAGAGTTCCTTTGAGAGAAGCTTATAGCTGCAGAGGCACCCAAGTACTGTTGGAAATGCCAGAACCGTGGGACTGATGCTGAGGACGACTGTGAGTGGAGATTTGGTTCTACAACTTCGAGCTGCAAAAAGAGACTCGGAATGCCTAGAATCTTTGAGCCATTGTGATTACATGATGAGCAACAGAAGATGAACATTGAAGTAAAGGATGCAGTATTTGATTTGCTGGACTTGGATCTTTTTAATGTTTTCTTATTGTTTTAAGATCCTTCTGTTTAAAGTATTTAACTTATTCTGATTTAAGAGTCTTAAGGTTAAACTGAAGTTTTAACAAAAGAACATTTTAAATTCATCCATGAAATGTATTTATATTTTTTTAAGATAACTTTTAACATCTATGGGGACAAGGATTGAAGGTTATAGTTGAAAAGTGCTATTGTCTTTGTGTCAAGTTGACACAGGGTACAGTGTTATAGTTAAGCACAGATGTCAACTTGACTGTTAAGGGTTTGAGCTCTGGGCACATTTGTAGAGAATTAGTAGTTGAGTTAAGCCCAGAGCAAACCTGAAGGAGATTGATTGTCCAGCTGCTGGGGAAGGCCCAGCCCATAGTAGGTGGGACGAGGCCCTGGAATAAATCAAAGAGAGTTGGCATCCTTCTGTGTACTTGGCCAGACATGCTGGTCTGGCAAATAAGGATCGTCCCTCTCTCAGCTGTTATGTGGTGACGGTGTGACCAGTTCCCTCAGGCTTAGTGTTGGTGCGTGCTCTCCTGTGAAGCTGGACTGAGAACTGTAACCAGGAATCGTAAGAGAGAATAAATAAACCCTTGTTCCCTTAAGCCATTTGATGGTCATTTATCAGCAACCACGCAGACGAACTACTACAGGGTTCTTTAAAAAGCTACCATAGGGCTGGAGAGGTGGCTCAGGGGTTAAGTCTCTGCCTTGCAGGTGGAAGGTCCTGAGTTCGGATCCCAGATCCCACATATAGACGCCAGGCAGAAGTGGGGGCGGCCTGCATTTCTGGTCCTGGTAGGGCGGAGCCTGTAAATCCCGGGGCAGAAGGAGGTGGAGGCGTCCATGGTGGTTTGCGAATTCGTCCGTGGTTCTACACATACACAGACATGCACACATACACACGCACATGTGCACAGTTGAATAAATAATAATAAAAAAAATTAAAAAGCTACCATAATTACAAAGCCTGAATGACTTTGGAAGTAAGGCATCTAGCTTCTGGCTTTAGAGACTTCTACAAAGACAAAAACAGAGGCATAGAGGTGATCCCGAGACCACCAAAGTCAACTATAAGAACTTTCTATAGGAAAAGCTAAAGGCTGGAAAAGGAGGAGCTGAGCATAATGGAGAATCACACCTGCTGTTGGTTTAAGGTTCCTGGCAGACTTGAACAGGCCTCGAGGGGGCAACTAGGCAGAAAAGACAAATTTAAACAGGGGGGACATCACGCCCAAAATCACTTGAAGCCTCAGAATGACATGAGATCCTTTTGGAAAACAATCAAAAATAACCGAGAAACAACATAAAGTATGGATTAGAGTTGGAGGGAGAAGTTGGGCAAGAAAGAGCCATGAGCAGCATCAGAGAAGCCGCGCTGGGCACTGCGCTGCGGGCAGGCTCTGTGCAGAAGCTAAGCTGAAAGGACCAGAAAGCCACAAGTGAGGTCACGAAGTCGAGGGGACTCTGAGGTGTGCTGCGCGAAGGGGACAGAAAACCAGACAGTGATGGAGAACGTTGGAGTCAAGCAGCTACTGACTTTTGTTTCTTAAATCTAGAAAGCATTACCATGGAGGCTAAAGAGGGGACGTCTAAGGGTAAACTACACAATTAGACCCTGTGTGTTCAGCAGCGAGTGACATCGCACTCCTGACTCCATTCTGCGTATTTCTCGCCAATGGTGGTTGTTTAATTAGTGCAAGGGATGGGCTGGAGCCTGTGTCTACCACGAGCTACTAGAACTTTCAAGGTGCTGACCAGAGGACCGGTCGGGCCAGGTCAGCTTTGGCTACATAAGATTCTTTTTCTTTTTTTTTTTAAGATTTTTTTATTATTTATTATTTATCATTCAATTGTATGTGTGTGTATGTATGTGCACGTGTGTGCACGTGTGTGTGTGTGTGTGTGTGTGTGTGTGTGTGTGTGTGTGTAGAACCACGGACAAATTTGGGAACCATCATGGACGCCTCCACCTCCTCCTTGTTTACTCTGCCCAGGATTCACAGGCTCCGCCCTACCAGGACCAGAAACGCAGGCTGCCCCCACTTCCGCCCGGCGTCTATACCTGGGGTCTAGGATCTGAACTCAGGACCTTCCACCTGCAAGGCAGAGGCTTAACCCCTGAGCCACCTCTCCAGCCCAGCTATATAAGATTCTATCTCAAAAGTATTTGCTTTGTTTTTTGATGGTTGCGCTTCTTCAGCTTTTTTGTTTTGTTCCTTAAATAGATGCCATTCTCTAGTCAAGACACAGGGGCAATTATAACTGCCCCTCAGTTCAGCCACATAACCGAGTACATAAAGTACTAAGCATGTAGCAACAATCACTCAGTGGAAGTATTTTTATGTTGAACTGGCTGTTTGTTTCATAAATACATATTTAGTATCATGTGCATGCGTGTGCGTGCGTGTGCATGCTCACAAGCATAGGCACCTGGGTGCAGGGGCCAGAGGACACGTTTTCAAGAGGCGGGTCTCATCTCTCACTCCACAGGTGCCAGGCATTGAACTCCGTCTGTCAGGCTTGGTTGTCAAGCGCTTGCATCCACTGAGCCACCGCTTATCTCTCTAACTTTCTTTTTTTGACAGTGGCCCAAGTGCCTTGCTGACTCAACTCCTGACCCTCCAACCTCCAGCTTCTGGTGCTGAGATTCCAGCTGCGTGTCTCCCCTCCCCTCCAGTCCAGTGTCCCTCCCCTCAACCAGACCACGCTCCGCTGGTCACTCCAGCACTGGGGGTCACGGCTGCGGAGCGTGAGTTACCTGCATAGTTCATGCTCGACTCTGGTGTGTTGGAGATGTCGAGAAGAGACCCAATGGACAGGGAATGCTCAGCCGATGGCCGCTTGCGAGGAGGGAAGGGTGACAGGTCTGTCTCTCTGGACAGCTGAGCCAGGGTCTCCTTCAGCCGACGTCTCTTGCGGCCACTGTTTGGGGTGCTCAGGGACAGCAGCGACACAGACTTCTTGAGCTCGGGAGTGCTGGCCTGCGGGCAAAGACACACGTCAGTTCCACTTCACGGTGCTGAACTGAGACAGGAAAAGCAGATCCTGCCAGCGTCCCAAGTCCATGCTACAGGACAGCTCAGAAGCTGCACCCCAAGGCACAGCCATGGGGTGGGCGGGGGGATGGGGAGGGGAGTACCACTTCCTCTAATCACCACACCTCCCTGGGACCACCAGCTCCAAGAGGGCTGGGGCTACGAGTGCTCGTGCTCTGCCAAGCAGAAGCCACGCGGACAGGTGGCACCTGGTCCAAGCACATCACCTCCACATTCCACGCTTCTCGAGCGCTCCCCTAAAGCTAAAGCTGTTGTTTCACACTTGTAAGAACAAGAGGGACACACTGTTTCCTCTTCATCCGTGTCTGCTTTCTATGAAAGGCATCTGAATAACCTGCTCACTCTTCACTGACATCCGCAAAATGGAAAGACACCTCCCTCTGACATTATCACAGTCTCAGGCTGTCGAGATGGCTCACGGGTTAAGGCAGCCGTCACAAGAGCAAGGACCCGAGTTCAATCTCCAGAACTCACATGAAGACGGAAGGAGAGAGCCAGCTCCAGAGTTATGCTGACTTCCACTCGCGCCCGTGGCTCAAACATTCTACTCCACATCATGTGCGCGCGCACGCGCGCACACACACACACACACACACACACACACACACACACACACACACACACCAATAATAAACGAAGTTTAAAAAATAAATAAGGTGGGCCTAATGTCGACCATTGGCCTCTGCATGCACCAATGCACCACATCACAAACACACAACAAAACATGAAAAACAAACTTTATAAAAACTTCCACAAAAAAGTCAAGACAGGAGTGTTAGCATCACTGATAGCACTGAGAACTAGCAGACTAAGTTCCATATTATTAAAGTGCACTCTTTCCCCAGCACGGTCATCTAAACCTGCGCAGACAGGGAACACGGGTGTTTTTTGCTGTAACCATCCTAGCATCTTGGGAAAGATCACCATGCTGACCCTGCACGGGAGAGCAGCATTTCCTTCCAGTCAAGCTCACAGAAGCAACCTACCTTTTCATACAAATACATTGTTTCTCCGGCACGCGCATCCATCTGAATGCTTCCCCAGAACCACTAGAAGAGAAAAAGAAAGACTCTCACTAAGAACTGCAACGCCGTCTGGGAGAAGCTGCTAGAAGCTGCCGCGGCTGCCTACCTCTTGCTTGACAACGTATAGCTTCTTGGCGGGCTCAAATGGAAGCTCTTTCACGGTGTTCTCTTCCACTACAAGGTGAGTGCAGCCCGCATCTCCAACAGGTAGGTGGTGGCCCCCTAAAGAACAGACAGAGCAACTTGAACCTTACTCACCCCCAAACCTAGACGAACCCTAAAGCAGCTGCTCAGGAGGGGTGATGACACCAGTGTGCAGACACACAAAGCATGAACCATTACTTTCCCTTCAAGGCCCAGCCCAGAGCAGGTTGAAACCAAGCGGCGGCAGGTCATGGTGATCCATCATTCTCTTCATCCTGTCCTGGACCTGTGGGGTGACGCCACCCACAGAGTGGTTCTCCCCACTTCAATTAACCAAATCTAGAGACAGGTCCAGTGTGTGTTCCACATACCGTTACAAAGGCATCTCTACACCCCACAGCCTCTCACCTTGCATTTCTGTCATCTCCTCCATGTTGGTCCTCTCTTCATCTGAGAACCCCAGGAAACTTAGGGTGCAGTCTTGAAAAGGAGGGACTCGACATTCATTCCTAAAGTCCTCGGCGGCTGCACAGAAATCCCTTAAACACAAAACAAATGTTTTTTTTGGGGGGGTTGTTTTTTTATTCAATTGTGCGTGTATACATGAGTGCGTATGTATGTGTGGGTATATGTGTGTGTGTGTAGAACCACGGACGAATTCGGGAACCACCATGAGCGCCTCCACCTCTTCGTTTACTCTGCCCTGGGATTCACAGGCTCCGCCCTACCAGGACCAGAAACACAGGCCGCCCCCGCTTCCGCCCAGCATCTATACGTGGGGGTCTAGGATCCGAACTCAGGACCTTCCGCCTGCAAGGCAGAGGCTTAACCCCTGAGCCACCTCTCCAGCCCCACAAAAGAAATGTTTCTAAACCCAATTTAAATCCTGTTAGCTAGATGCATCCATTTACAATCCTCAAGGTATTACCACAATGCAGCTATTGAAAATACTTCACATACCATCTTGATTGTATTTTGATATTCACCAAAAAACTTCAGCTTAAGAGAAAAAAAAAAAAACCTGGGGCTGGAGAGATGCCTTAGAGGATAAGCCTCTGCCTGACAATTAGAAGGTCCTGAGTTCAGATCCCAAGTCCCATGTAAAAACACCAGGAGGTTGATCTGGGAAATCCCAGAGAGAAGCAAGGAGGTAGAAGCGATCCAGGATAATTCCCAAAGTCACCCTTGATCCTCCACAGGGACACACAGTGCCCTCTGATATACACACACACACACACACACGCACACGCACACATACACACAAGCACAAAAACAAATAAAGCCAAACAGAAAAAAAAAAATCCTGGGGATATAAATGCTGCTCAGAGGTCAATGAAAACAGCAGGTCAGAGGCCTCAAGTTCATCACCCAAAGAAGGAAATGTACCCCGAGTCATCTGGAAGTAAATTCTGAAAAATCGTGATCACAGACAGAGGCACAAGAAGATTCGAATCCCCAATGGGCATTCGTACTTCAGGCCGGCTCAGTGGTGTGGCACCTGCCTGCAATCCTGGGGACCTGAGTTCGATTCCTGGAACTCACACACATACGTACGCACACACGTACAACTGAATAAATAATAAAAAAATTTAATTTCAAAAAATATTAAAAAAAAGAAGAAAATGGTATTTGAAGGCTTCTTCAGTTTCATGAAGTTTTTTTTTTATTTTATTTATATACTTATTGCATGTGTGTGTGTGTGTGTGTGTGTGTGTGTGTGTGTGTGTGTGTGTGTGATTCAGAGGGCACTGTGTGTCCCTGGGGAGGACCAAGGGTGACTTTGGGAATCACCTGGATTGCTTCTACCTCTTTTTTGCTTCACTCTGGATTTCCCAGGCTCTATCCACCAGGGCCAGAAGTGCAGGCAGCTGTTGTTTCCGCCTGGTGTTTTTACGTGGGACCTGGGATCGGAACTCGGGACATACTGCTTTCGAGGCAGTCTTAACCCTGAACCATCTGTCCAGCCCATTTTCATGAAGTTTTATATAATGATAATGGAAGGAACTGTGAGGCTGCAGAGTTAGCAAGACCAGGAAATGAACTCTAAGCACCAATTAGACGCAACCAGACATGAAACAGAAAAAAGTTAGGATAATGTGAATGCCCACGATATTAGCACTTAGCTTATAGTCTTAGGGTGCTATGGCAATCCAAATCACTTCACAAAGTAAATCTCAAAGATACCACAGGTGTCTCTCAATTCGTTGTAACCTATATGTTATTCCCTAAGCTACCCAAAGACTGAATTCACTTTTTCTGTACTATCCAACAGTTCTATCTGTACTATTAGTCTTCGTTGGCATATGGCTTTACATTTAAATTTTTTTTTTTACTATTATTTATTCAATTGTGCACGTATGCATGTGTGCGTGTGTGTGTATGTATGTGTGTGTGTACGTGTGTGTAGAACCACGGATGAATTCGGGAACCACCATGGACGCCTCCACCTCCTCGTTTACTCTGCCCCGGGATTCACAGGTTCCGCCCTACCAGGACCAGAAATGCAGGCCGCCCCCACTTCTGCCCAGCATCTATACGTGGGGTCTAGGATCCGAACTCAGGACCTTCCGCCTGCAAGGCAGAGGCTTAATCCCTGAGCCACCTCTCCAGCCCCGGCTTTACAGTTTAAAACATGCTGACAAAAAAATTTTTTAAATAACGATATTGAGCTGATACCATACACTGTGTGTGAACACTTACCACTCATTCCTTCTTTCCCAAGCTTTATAAATCCATTCTGGCTTCATAATTGGGGTACCTAGGCTCACAGCAACCTGAAATATCAATAGTAAACACAATGAGTTTTTACCTTAAATAACTGCAATAAAGTTCTAAAAACTTATGCCCAAAATCTTCACATAGTTTCACATTAAATTTTGCTACGAGACAATGAATGGTAAAGCAAATCAACAGTCAACTGTCTCAGCGAACACAGGAACAACTTCAAACCCAGTTCCCTGGTATCCTGCTTTCTGTAGTTTACTTTACATAAGTCTCCTGCTCCTCCTCACTAAACTTTTCTCCTGTTTCAACCCTGGACACGCTGCCCAATACAATCCTCTGAAATAAATGGAAGAGAAGCAAACCCTTATGCCATGAGTTACAAGTTTGGGAGAAATTCCAGTCGCAGGGAGGGTAAGAATGAAAACCACCTGTTAAAATAGTCGAGGGATCTGACCTAAGGTTTCAAGCCCAACATGAGAACACCTGGGCCTCTGCGACCCCGTGCACAGGAGGCGGAGGCAGGCATTGTTTAGGGAGGTCCTTCCTCTTGCTTAGTATGGCTTTCACAGGGTACCCCCTAAAGGATCCTTACCAACCAGCTCAGGTCTTGTACACTGTTACCATGACAACTGTAAGGAGCCAGTGGTCAGGGAGAGCGGTCAATCTCTCACCCCTCACACTTGTCCTCTACCAACACCTGGCCCAGGTCAGCCAGCCTGTGTAAACCCTGAGGGACCACAGCTAGGGCTTCAATGTGCCGAGCATTTCCTCAGGATGCTCTGCTTGTCAGATGAGATCCCAGGCACCCAAAGCTCAACATAGCTGAGGATGACTTCGAACTCCAATCTGCCCATCTCGGGCACCAGGACAGGTTCATGGGCTGCTGGAGGCTGACTAAACCCAGGGCTTTCAGAGGCCACAGGCACTCCACGAATGGGCGCATCCCCAGCCCTTGACTAAGCATTCCAAGAGCAACGCTGGCTTTCCGGTCCTCAGTCACTGATCAATGAAGATGGATAAGATCAGATAAGACTGACACCATCACCACCGCTCCAAGGTGCACATGCCAGTGAGTGCCCGTAGTTCCAGCACTGGCAACGTGAGCAGGAGGAGCCGCAACATGGAAGCCAGCCCGACCCGATGAGCGCCAAGCCAGCCCCGGCGACAGGAGACCCACTCTCAAAACAAACAGGTGACTAAAGAAAGCCCCATTCCAAAACAACATCACATTGAAATACTCAAAAACAGGACATTTACATATACATACCCTAAATTTTTCTCCTTGAGTACAATTTGCCACCAAATGTGTTACTTTTGAATTGAAGTCTTTTCGAATAACTCCACCCATATGATGAACCAATGTTACCAAATGGACCTAAAAAAATTTGGGGGGCAAAATTGATTTTGATGAATTTGTACAAAATCTTAAACAATTTACATGATATTCATCATTTACTATTTTAAATTTTTTGTATTATTTATTTAAAAGACAGAAATAGAGGAGGGAAGAGGGAGGAGAGAGAGACATAGAGGGAAGTAAGAGGAGGGAGAGAGACAGAGACAGTAGTAGGGGAAGGGAAGGAAGTAGGGGAGGAGAAGAGATGAAATCACGGGCCACTGCACATTTGTGGAGGCCAGAGAACAACTTTCTGAAGTCAGTTCTATCCTTCCACTGTGCAGGCTTCTGGGATTGAACTGAGACCCCAGGTCTATGCACAGACCCTTATCTGCTGAGCCACTCCCAACATCCCTCACATGCCATTTTATAAAATTTATACCCAATTTTTATAGAAATGCTAAATTTTATGTCTAATGATTTTTTACAAAGTAATTTGCCTATTTGCCATAGGCAATTGGACAGATAAACTTAACACACATCTCAAAACATTATGTAACAAACAACTTGGCTGGCACACTGCCTAAATACATTCATTTATTTTCTTTTTCCCTTTTCTGTATGTGCAATGAATGCTAGGAACTGAAAACAAGGCCTTCTACCCCAAAGGAAACACACCAACTCTTAATATCCAGTGACATCACATCACAGTCTCTCAAAACTGCAGTGCTGTTCAAGAGTCCAACGTGAAAGACTGTACGACAGCAGCAAGGCTGCCGTAACATCTCTGGGCAGTGAGACACAATTCTGTGTACCAACGACTTCAGCAGCAAATGTGGCTGTCCAGAGGAGACCGCTGGAGAACCTCTATTAACGCTGCATCAGTCACTGCAGACGAAACACTGTGTGTGGAGACTCTTAACATCACCATACTTTGGGTACGTAGAACCCGGTGTGCAGTGTTTTCTCCTTCAAAATTTTTAAAATACAATCAGCACACCCAGAGTATGTGTCGTGTACTGTGTATGTGTAATGGGGGCACATCTCCGGAAGCCTGCGCCTGTGCCTTACCAGCTCCTCCTTCTTCCTGAATCCAGTGAAGCACAGCACCAGGCCGGTCATGCTCGTGCAGAACAGCGGGCGGCAGGAGAAGGGGACGGGCTGCGGGAAGAAAGCTCAGGTTAAGTGGAAGGCGCACATGTCTCCTCTTGCCAACTGACTTTTTACATCCCAGGATTTGACAATGTACAGCCGAAGGGGGAAAAAAATGAACCTAAGTCTAGAGTGCAAGTTCCATGAGATGTTCCCAGCCAGCTGCGCTGGAGGCCGCTGCAGCCCCAGCTCTTGGAGGGGTGCACCGACCAGACCACACAGGAGCCCACTTCAAGCACTCTTCAGGACTCCTGAATGACATCTGATTAGCCCAGACACGTCACGCTCAGCAGATTCCGTGATCCAAAAGGCTCTGACATACATGAAGCGTTGTCTGTATCTAAAGATTTAAACATCCTCTGCTGCGTGCTTCCAGCCCATGGGACAAACGCAAAGGCACTCCGCAGTTACTCAAGAAACTGAACACATGCGCTCTAACCTAGTATGTATGAGTGTGTGGACTCCAGCCAGAGGGCGACTCTGACTCCGACATCCTTAGATGCGGGGCTCAGTGTCACCCACAAGTCCCTTCCCCATTCCACAGGGGCACTTTTATGTCGTGTCTTTTCTACATAGTTATTAGCAATAAGATCTGGCTGGCATACAGCTTGGCAGACAAGGGACTGTCCGTGTGAGTTTGAACCCAGAACAATGCTGATACAAGAGAACAATCCAGTAGATTGTCTTCTGACCTCCACACAGCACGCACACACACACGCGCGCGCACACACACACACACACACACACACACATAAAAAAAAAATTCACCATTAAAAAAAGAAATCAAAGTTATTCTAGACTAATTCTCGACTTCTTAAACAAGACCTAAGTCCTTGTATTTAATAAATATATCACGTGGGCCTATGTATTATAAAACAAAATGGTTTACAAAAAAAGAACAACAAAAAACCCAGAATACATTTAATTTGCACCAACACATAAGCATTAAAAGCTAACTTAGGTTCATTACTAGCATCAAAAACTGTGGAAGCAAATGACAAAGAAATTTAAATAAAGGAAGCTTCAGAAAGGCAGTGCCAACAAATGAACACATAAACTTTTATGCTGCAATACTAGTTAAAAGCAAAAAGCTAAAATAATTTTCCTAATTAACGTCATATTGTAATGGAACTGTGGTTTTGTCTTGTGTAGAAGAAGTTTATAGAAACACTTCTGGAATCCAAGTTTATACGAGTCTCGGTTCCAAGGCACTGTAAGTAGTTAAGAACTTTTAACAGTAAGAATTAAAGTGTTAAAATAGGCACTTTTTCTTTTTATTTGGAAGAGTCTCGTGTAGTCCCGGCTAGCCCAGCTCTACACAGCTGAAGAACTTGACTTCAGAGCCTCTCCTCCCACAGGTGGGGACTGCACGTGAGCCACGCTCACAGCCATCAGCTGTGCTAGACAGTGCACCGGAGGGCACGTGTGCCCTTGCAAAGCCAGTGACTGCACCTACCTCCCCCTTCTGTGCACAGCGCAGTATGACAGGAGGCCCGACAATCCTACAATCAGTCTTGTAGAGGTCATCGAAGGCGGCATCCTGGAAGTCTGTGACCACAAACAAGTTCTCAAATTCTGGGGACTCCAAACCTCCAAACTCTTCCATTGAGTCCATCTTGACATATGGCACTTTAATTTCCTAGATTGTTAAAGTGTGGTGATTAGAAATGAAAATCATTGAAACTGTATAAATTAATCCATGACTCCCTTAAACTAAATTCTACATCCACAATTTAAGGCAGTAAGATTGGTAGAAATCTTTCAGTTTAAGTTAAATAATAATGAACCTAACAATGCAAATGAAAAAAATTACTTCTCTACTTACTTGCATTTTGCCTATGTAAAATCTCCTTTAAGATCTTAAAGAGCGCAGGCATAAGTACTCTATATGCTTGTAAAACTAAAAATAAATAAATAATAAAAAAAAAAAGAAAAGATCTTAAAGATCAAGACAGTAAACGCCTAAGCTTCTGATTTACCACTTAGTTGTCCATAAATCACCTGTGTGCATGCATGCTCAGTTCCACAATATTCAAAAACTTAGTTATTTTTTTCTTTTTTCGAAATAGGGTCTCACAATGTAGCCTAAGCTGAACTCTTGGCAATCCTCATGAGCCACCACACCCAGCTTGGAATATTTTTTTAAGTACACCATTTTGACAGAATGCACAAGAAATATATCCACTGTTTTTTTATTTTGACCAAGAAATGCCAATGCTGACTCTTGCTGAGGAGGCACATAGCTCTGTTCCAGGGTGCACCTTCCTCAATGCCTTTCTCTTAGCCCTAGTGCTTAAAAATCTCTTTAAAGATCTTAGTTAACTAACTCTGCTTCAAGGAAAAAAAGAAATGTCGCCATACACAGGGCTCATCCTGCATTGATTTGTCCGTAGAAATGTAAGGTAACAGGCCAGCAGGATGGCTGACACCTGGCCGCCAGCCTTCGATCCACACACAGGTGGAAAGAGAGAAGTGACTCCACAGTTGTCCTCTGACCACCACATGCTGGCAGTGACACGCCGCGCACGCACACAATTGTTTTTATTTATCAAGAAAACAATATTACGGTACTCATTTCAATGTATGTGCAGAAGAGGATGGAAGCTACGCACAGCCACCAATGGGAGAACCATAACACTACTTTTACAAAAAAAAAAAAAAAAAAAAAAAGAACATGCTATAGAGTTTGCATAATTTCTTTATAAAATTAACAAAAAAAATTCTAAATAGACCAGTACATTATCTGATCTACATTATCCAAGACTGGAATCTTCTGCGGAAGCCCTAACACAGAATAAAAATGATGTCGTCTCAGAACGTGATCACCTTCAAGATATTAAAGAGGTAATTAAGGCTAATTGAGGACTGATCACTGGGCCCGCATCCAACCTGACTGATTTCTGGAAGAAATCTGAGCATACAGGGAATGGACAGAGCTCGGTTGGCAGCATGCCTGCCCCGCACCCAAGAAATTGGGTCAGCACTGCACAAACCAGGTGTGGTGACAACTGACCTCTGATTCCAAAGTTGAAGGGCATTTGTAACTACGCAGAGAGCTACACACAGAGAGCTGAAAGGCAGCCTGGGCTGCCTAAGACTGTCTCAAAAAAAATAAATACATAAACACAAAATAAACCAAGCCAAGAGCTTTTGAGGAATACTACAATCAGCTGATGTAACTTTGGATCACCTTCCAAAAGCAGGAGAAAACTGTCTGCTGCTGGAGCCAGCCAGGATATGGTGGTTTGTTCTCAAAGGCCAGCCAGCTAACACAGCTGAAGACTATGGCTTCAGGTCAGAGGTAGAATCTCCCCTGGTATGCATGAGGCCTGGCAAGCACGAGGCCCTGAGCTCTAGTGCCCAAAAATAAATGAATAAACAAGCACATAAAGATGATGATGTGGCTGGACTAGATAATTAGATAAATCTAATATGCTGAGACAAATCCTTAGTGATTGGTTCTTATTGCTATTTATAATTTTGGAAAAATGAGAACTGACATTAAATATAGAATCAATGAGGAAAAGGTGAAAGAATTTGAAGAAAACTATCAGATTTGTGATATGTCTTTTACGTTTAATCATAAAGCTCTTAAAATTCAAATTTACAACATGCTATACGGTGTGGGATTTCAGAAAGAAGCAAATTTTAAAAATGCACTTTCTAGGTGTCTGGCTCAGGGTGCACACAGACATGCATAACACCCGATTCCGATCACTGGGGTGCAAAGGAAACTCAGTGGAGGGGGTACAGCATGCCACATGCACCACAGTGTCGGACCTACCATGTGAACAACACTTTTTATTAACTTTTCATCCGACTTCCCAGGGCGACTTTCTTTTATCTTTATAACGGGGACTTCCATTATCTTAACTGTCTGTGGAAAAGAGACTTACATATGAGATTAAGAATGTTGTGCCAGCAATTCACACTGACACAGGAAAAACTTTTGACAGGAACCAGGAACCAAGGGTCTTACCTCTAGGGCTTGGAGAAGCCCCTCGCGCTTCCCGGCGTCCTGGACCAAGACTACCCTCGTTTCCACCTGCGGCATTTCTTCTGTTGAAATGGAAGGTTCCAGAATGATTACTGAATAACACAGGACTAGCCACCACTAGCCACCCTAACATTCTTGGAAATGAGAAGTCAACTCTCAATTTGCCAGAGTGCGTGGCTTTGGTACGCGGGAAGACACACCGCAGTAGGTGGGACTCTTGAAGTACCCCTGAAAGAAGGACCTCTCATTTATAGTGAGAAGGGAAGACACGCTCTTCACCTAACCAACCGGCCACAGATGAACCCTAGCTTACAACCGTGTAACTAGGGTGCCTGCCCTCTAACTCGGTAAGATGCCCCTCTCTTCAAAGTTAGAAAAACACCCATAGACTACGAAGAACTCAAAAGAAATAAACAAAGTGGAACCTTTGGGGACTAAAGCTAGAGGAGTGAAGGGAAATACCCCTATCTGTGGGATGGTCCTCTGAGGCAACAGAGCCCTGAACCCCCATAAGAGTAGACAAGCCAGAGGGAACCCTGGGATCCATAGAAATGGCCAGGCAGGAGGGCAGGAGGGAGTGAGATGGATTGATGAGGGGAAGGGAGAGGGATGGGAGGAGGGAGGATGGAGGGAAGCAGGGATTAGTATTCAATATGCTTGTAAAACTAGAAAAATAAATAATAACAAAATTAGGAAACATTCAGCTAAATGATAAACAGAAAATCTACATGGTAGATAGCATTCAAAACATGCTTTCCAGCCAGGAGAGCTCAGTGGGTGAGGAAACTTGTAAGTCAAGCCACTTGAGTCTGAGCCCAGCTCAACACAGAACCATGTGACTGGGAAAGTATCGACTGGCCACCCCAGGCTGTGACCTCTATCCCTGCATCGAGACATGTGTGCCACACACACGTATGCAATTAAAAATGTTTAACGTGGGCTGGGCAAGCAGAAGGTCCCGGTAGAATGACCTGAAATGCTGGCCCTGGTGGGTGGAGCCTGGGAAATCCCAGAGGAAAGCAAAAGGAGGTAGAAACAATCTAGGATGATCCCAAAGTCATCCTTGGTCCTCCACAGGGACACACAGTGCCCTTTGATACACACGTACTCACTCACACACCCACACTATTTTCTTTAAAGTTTGTGTGTTCTATAATAACTTAGCAATTAACTCTTACTACCATTAAATTATACATACAAAATCACCCATCAGCATGTTAGGATTAAAATAACCACGCTGCATCTTTGTGGTCAGGCGCGGGTTTTACCATCAACGTGTGACGTAGATTCAGTGCACAAGTTCTCCCTGGACGTGTCAATAACTTTGGAATCGAAAATGGAAGAATCTGCCAGGCTCGTGGTGCCCAGAGCAGGCGCAGACTCGATATTCTCAGCCATGGCTCGCACCGCCTGCGGCAGCTAAAAAACACAATTTGAATACATGAAGTAAATATGCCACTGGACAAGCCCCAGGAACTCTACTAATATATCTAGGGTTTGTAAGAGGATGTGGGGTGCGTGCCGGCAACCCCAGAACTTGGAAAGGAAAAGAGAGGAGAATTGAGTTCATGGTCAGCCTCTTAATATTCTCAATAAGCCACTGTACTCTGAGACTGAGTTTTTTCTTCTAAAAAAAAATAAAGCTGATTAATAGGAAATATGAAAGAAACAACAAAGTGTATCAAAAGAGTACAATCACTGATGTAATAAACACAAACAGCAATCACAAGCTTTTCTGCCCCACCCCAACCCCAACCAACACTGTAACACCCGCCACCCATCATCCCATCCTACTCCTCCTGCCAATACCAACCCAAGCACTCCTGCGCCTCACTCAGTGACCAAGGCCACATAGCTGCTGGGCCCAATGAGAAAACTCCCACCTCCCACCAGCATCCAGATGCCCTGTCCCCCGGGACCTGTGCTCGACAGCTTCTCTTTCTGTGTGACCAAGTCCCAGTTCTCCCTCAAGCTGCCCACTGGTCCCTGCCTACCTTTTCAAAGGCATGCACTGCCACAGACCCCTGGTGAGGCCACATCTGTACCCACAGGGAACTCCTCAGTCAACCCAGCGGTGCTGTCTGAACCCCCCTCTCCATGCCTTTCCTAGCTGCTGGCACCTGACAAGGTCTGGCTCTACCCAGCACGTCTCCCGCCTTCAGCTTTCACAGACCTGAGAATCTGCCCTGTCAAGCAGACGCCAATCGCTAAGATCCGACTCACTATTAAACTGCATTGGTAACAAGAACTCAGGGCCATGAAAGAGAAGCCTCCATTTTATAAAGTTGTATTTATTTATCTTTAGGCTTCTAGGACCCATGAGTTGAAAACGTAAGCACACAGGGACTAATGAAAAGGCTGAACTGAGGTATGAGTCGTTGAGATTGTCAGGCAGAAGGGGGGTCCTGGATCTGACCACCTCCCGGCACTTCAAAGAAGAAAAAGAGAAGAGGAAGAAAGAAAAGGAGAGGAAGGAAGAAAGGAAAAAGCAGGGAGAAAGGAAGGAAGGAAGGAAGGAAGGAAGGAAGGGAAAGAAGAAAGAAAGAAAAAAAGAAGAAAGAAAGAAAGAAAGAAAGAAAAGAAAGAGAAAGAAGAAAGAAGAAAGAAGAAAGAAAGAAAGAAAGAAAAAAAGAGAAAAGAAAGAAGAAAGAAAGAAAGAAAGAAAGAGAAAAAGAAAGAAAGAAAGAAAGAAAGGAAGAAAGAAAGAAAGAAAGAAAGAAAGAAAGAAAGAAAGAAAGAAAGAAAGAAAGAAAGAAAGAAAGAAAGAGAAAAAGAAAATGAGGAGGGAGTCTTTCTGGAAAGTAGGTTATCTAAGTGATTTCTAGACTAGTAACCCAGTTTAAGGCAGTGAGTGGTCTCCTCTTTACTGAGCTTATGTCTGCTCCACCCCCTTCCATTTCAGATGCATGAAATTGCAGGTGTTGTTCCTGCAGCTCACAGGGAGCCCTGGAGGAACAGGAGGGCTGAGTGTGCACAGTTCTTCTAGGCAGAGCTGAGCAGGTGGGAGCAGCAAGAGACCCTACCCAGGACCACAAACTCTGCACCCCTGGGCTCCAGCTTCCTAGGTTCAGTCAGTCCCATCTGAGGAAGGAGACCTAGGAGCAAGCCAGATCCAGGTGTGCTGGAATAATGGGAGCCAAATGATGAGCGCAGGGTCCTCAATGACCCTGGCAATCAAGATGTTCTAAGATTCTAACAGTGTTCCAGCTTGTCTCTGTTCAGAACTGACCGCTGTATGCAGCACAGCCCCTACGTGTGGGTCTCTGAAACGTAATCATTCCCTCCAACAGAAAAGACTTCCCATAGCTGTCAGAGCCCATCTTGTAAAAATGCTTAAAAAGCAGAGAAGCCAGGGTGATTTTGTTTATCTACTCATTTATTTGATCTTGCTGTGTACCCGACTGGCTTGGACTCACTCTACACACCAGCTTGCCCTCCTGGACCATCCCTCTCCTCAGTCTCCCAAGTGCTGAAACTATAGGCTGGCACAACCTGGCCAGATGCTGGACACATTTTAATAAATCAGAATTACCATGAGTCAGGTGCAGCTACCCACCTGTAATCTTAGCAGCCTTGGGGGGCAGTCAGGACAGTCAGAAACTCAAAGTCGCTTGCTGAACACTTAGAGGCCAGTCTGGGCTACATAGACCCTGTCAATAAATACATAAATAAATAAATAAACAAACACACACACACACACACATCTTATCTCTCTCCCAATCACAGACCCAAATTTTTTGATTCAAAAATACACACTCTTTAAACAAAACTCATTTTAACTGTTCTTTTAAAGAAGTTTTTCAGAAAAATACCTCCCGAGATGTGGAACTAAATACATTAGTGAGTGCTGATGGTTAATAGTAACAGGTAATGGAGAAGTTTACTTAGGGCTTGACCTGCACACATCCGTGCTGACCTCTGCCGCAGGGCTCTGGAGGGACCCGTGGTGACCCCAAGCTCTGGCTGCAGAGCTTTGCTGGTTATCCGCGGGCCTCACACACCTGCAGCAGGAGGCAGGCGCAGGGCTCGACAGGTGATTTGTTTGGGGGGCAGGGCCTCCAGCAGGGCTGCCCCCCCTCCCGCTCTAGGCACAGAGATTACTGCGAGCGCCGCCACGCCCGGGTCTGGCATCCGTATTAGACATCCAGAAATGGATTTCCTGCGGGGATCCGGAGGGAAACCGCCGAGTAATCTGAGCCGCCAGGCCGAGGCCACAGTCAATCCCGGCGGAAGAAACAGAGACGGGCACTGGGCGAGGACGAGGATCGGATGGAGGATGAAGAGCGGAGGACGCACTGAGGAGGAGGGCGGAGATGGGGGACAGCGGGGTGATGGCGGAGTGGAGGTGGGGGCGAGAGGACCAGCACGGAGGAGGAGGAGGAGGAGGAGGAGGACGGTGGGAGTGGAGGACGAGCATGGAGGAGGACGAGCATGGAGGAGGACGAGGAGGAGGAGGAGGAGGACGGTGGGGATGGAGGACGAGCACGGAGGAGGAGGAGGAGGACGGTGGGGGTGGAGGACGAGAACGGAGGAGGAGGAGGAGGATGGTGGGGGTGGAGGATGAGCATGGAGGAGGACGAGCATGGTGGAGGACGAGCATGGAGGAGGACGAAGAGGAGGAGGACGAGCATGGAGGAGGACGAGGAAGGAGGAGGAGGACGATGGGGGTGGAGGTCGCGACGGGAGCACCGGCTGGGGAGCAGCCCGGGCTGGGCAGGAGCCGCCCCGTCCCGGGAGGTCGGGCCGCCCGCCGGCTCGGGGATGCCGCGCGGAGCCCACGGCCCTGGAACACCCGCCTCCCCTCCCGAGCCTCCCACGCCGCGGTCCTCACCGGGCCCCGACGCAAACCCGATCCCGCGGCGCGGTGCTCCTGCGGCGCGGAGCTCCGGCTCAGACGCCCGCCCGTCGCAGCGCCGCCGCCATGGCCCGCGGAGGCCGCGCCGCCGATTCAAAATCCCAGCGGCTCTCGGGGGCGCCGCGCCGATTGGCCCGCGCCGCCTACCCCCTGCCCATAGGCTGGCAGCCTTGCGGGGACGTTGATTGGTCGCCGCGCAGCGCCCGCCCCCTTGGCCCGCCGTCTGATTGGCTGTGCGTGCGTTCAAATAAACCAAACGGCTCTTGCGTGGGGACGTCAGGGACTGGCCGCCAGGTGCCCGGATGCGGCTGGGACGAGGGGTGGTGACGACTCTGGGAACAGCCGGTGTTTCTGTGGCTACCGCTTGTTGACCCTGTAAACAGCCCATTCCCTTAGCAACGGTCTCCACCATCGCTCCGCCTTAAACACTCAAAACGTGCTTCCGAATCCTTTCAGGTCTGTTTCCCAGGTTTGGGGTTGTACATGGAAGCTTGCATCCCAGCACGTTAAATGTGTGCAGAGCCATTCGTTGACAACACCGTGCGATGAGATCATTCATTCTAGAAGCTCCTGGGGCGAAATTGGTGCCTGGCTGCTCCCCCCCACACCGGGACAACCTTGGTGTGGGTCCTCTGAAGTCTAGCCAAGAAATCATGGGTTTCTTCCTGTGACTAATGTTGCCGCTATGCGAACTATGTGTTTCGTGCTTTAAATATAGTGTTATATAACACCATCTCCCGAAACCAAAAATACACCTCTAGCCTGTGTGGAAACGGGCGGGAGTCACGGGCTCACCTGGGCTGCAGCCTGAGTCCTGGTCTGGAAGACGCAACAGACAAAAAAATCAAAACACCTGCCAGGAACTCACCGGATGGTTTATTTATTTGTTTATTTATTTGTAAATTTAAAAGTAGGTCACCAGTGGGTTTGGGGAGGGGCGTTGTTCTGAGATGGCTGTTCTCTCCTTCCATAACGTGGGCTTTTGGGGCTGGAACTCAGATCCTCAGGGTTGCTGGCAATCACCTCCCCCAGTAAGCATCTTCCCAGTTCGGATGACTCTGTGTGCCTGTGGATGCCCGAAGGTGACTCAGGGAATCACCGTGGATTGCTTTACTTCCTCTTCGCTTGAGGTTTCCCAGGCTCCACCTTCCAGGACCCAAAGTACAAGGTGAGGCTTAACTAACCCTTAGCCATCTCTCTAGCCCCAGTCGATATTTATAGATGCTCATTCCTTAGGACGCTGTGATAACAGAGAGGAGAAAGCATAGCTCTGAACACCTCTGAATGTGCTTGAGTCCCCGGGCTGGGGTGTGTCTGGCATCCCAAAAATTCTCATAGTTGAAAATTCACACCAAATTCCCGAGTAAGGAAGTTGCTTCCTTTGTGCATTGATTGCTGTAGAAAGACGCGCTACACGCCTGGGGTGCTAGGGAGAGTTTGCTGCGGGAATGTCAGGTGAGCCGAGCCAAAGACACGCTTGGTTGCTTCCACAGAATGCCAGGACATTGTCTCAATGAATTGGAGATGCAATCTCCACACTTGGGTTTCCTTCCCTCTGCGGGTTTTCCTGAATTGTGAGACAGCTATCAGGTTTTCTAGGGTCCAAAGCAGAATAAGGTATGGATACCTGCCTGCAGTGCAAGTCTTCAGTCCCAGCTTTCCCTGGAGGACCAGGGGTTGAAGACCACCCTGCACTTACAGATGCACTTCCAAGCCAGCCTCGCTGGGCTGCAGGCTGACTGGTACAGTGCTTACCTTGGTAAATGAAGCCCAGCCTTCCTGGACCCAAAGAAACCAGGGTGGTAGCCCAGGCCTTAAGTCTAGCATTTGGGAGGTGGAGAGGGGAGGCAAGAGAATCTGAAATCCAAAGTCATCTTAGGCTGCAAAAAGGAGGTCAAGGCCAGGCTGGGCTACATGAGGCACTCTCTTAATTTTATATATATACA
The DNA here is from genome assembly GCA_023101885.1 of Typhlomys cinereus. NCBI lineage: Eukaryota > Metazoa > Chordata > Mammalia > Rodentia > Platacanthomyidae > Typhlomys > Typhlomys cinereus. The sequence continues at coordinate 8,915,045 of JALPQD010000049.1, forward strand.
TATATATATATATATGTATATATATATATATATACATATATATAGAGAGAGAGAGAGCACTACGGACTCAGGGAGGCCCTAGCCCAGCTCTCAAATTCAGGACAAGCCTGGACGTACAGACATGCCCCAGAGGGTCCCAACAGAGGACCACGCAGGCAGAGAGATGACAACCAATGGGAAGCGGCCGTCTAACCTGCACCTGCAATGGACACCTAGTAAAGTTAAATGACTGGTGGCTGTTCCCCCCCCCCAGGGCAACATCTGATTGGACCCTGACCTGTATAAGCCCAAATGCCCTTAATGACTCTGAATCTGTGGCATCTCGTCCACTGCTGCTTCTCACCTGATTCTGGTGGTGACCCCGTCGCAGGCTCACCCATTTGCCTCTAGCCCTGAGGCCCCGCTGTTTCCCCCACACACACTGGCCCAGCGGGGGGATACGGCAACGTACACACACGCGCGCGCGTGCACACACACACACATATATATACATAGAGAGAGAGAGGGAGAGAGTATATATATAATTTATATGTATTTTTTCATTTATATTTTGTAAGGCAAAGGCTTAACCCGTGAGCCAGCATTATTCCAGGGATGGAAATGAAAGGATAAGGAGTTGAAGACCACCCTCAGCTATCATTTTTTAATTTTTTTCATTTATTTGTGTGTGTGTGCGTGTGCATGTGTGCATGTGTATACACATATGTGGAGGTCAGAGGACAACTTCAGGAAGCCAGTTCTCTTTCCATCCTTCTGTGGTTCCGGGGAATGAACCCAATCATCAGGCTTGGATGGCAATCACCTTGACCCACTATCTCACCAGCCTGATTTTTTTTTTAAGTACTGTTTCATTTAAGATGTTGTTGTATCCCATCCTGAAGCTCAGGGACATCTGCGGAAGAGGGGGCGGTAAGAGTGTAAGAGCACAAGGATGGGGGGAGCAATGATTTGAAGAGTCTCCACACTAGTTAGGGCTGAAGCAATCATAATTGGACTTTGCATGCCCTGCGCCATGTCCATCACACTATTGACCTCACAAAGTCTAACATCGGCTAAAAGCACCAAGATCCTTGGAGGCAAGGGATTGACAGCCACAGTAGTGTTCCTATGCTTAAGGGGAACACGAGAAAGGGTTCAGGGAAATGCCACTGGGTCCTTGTACGTCATCGGAAAGGAGGACCAAGAGGAGAGTTAGGCATACACAATAAAGGACTCTCTGGGAATTGGGGGGGAGGCCCTGGGAGATGGGGAGGGAGGGAGGGGGAGCAGGGGGTTCGGGGGGAGGAGGGGGGGAGGGAACTGGTGTACCTATTAAGTTTGTATGAGCAGAAATAATAAAAAATGTTAAAAAAAAAAAAAAGATGTAATGAAAAGTCTGGAATTTCTGTCACTGATTTTTTTGGGGGGGTGGGAGGAAATAATAACATTTTCTAATTAAGTTGCCATGTTTCCAGGCTGGTTACAACGTAGTGTCTTCTCATCTGTCATCCTTGACTATAAAACACACTTTAGAAATTATAATCACTCTGGGCCAGACGAAGCTATTTTACACACCTCAATAGTCAGTGATTAGTGTATTAATCTCCACTCTATTCACATGAATCATTAGGCAAAAAATCTCAAAACATTCATTCCCAAGATTGTAGGTGGTTGGCACTCACGTCGATCTTGGAAAACTAGAAATAGCTCCCCTTGATAGAGCAAAGGCTCCCAAATGCAAGGGTGCCATCCTTCCAAATCGTTTCATTCTGATTAGCAAAATGTCAAACATGGAGAGAAAAATCTCAACCCATCAGACTGTTTTCCAGGTGAGTTTTACCGAGTCCAGCAAAGTGGAGACTACATAGCTCAGGCAGTTGTTGCTAAGCAGCATAGCCAGGATCCAACAGTTGTTCCCATAGGTCTGTTACTTTTATTAAAGATATTTGTGTTTTACATTACATATACAAAGTACCACCGGGGCTGGAGAGATGGCTCAGGGGTTAAGACTCTGCCTCCCAAGCAGAAAGTCCTGAGTTCAGATCCGGGTTGGGCCTGCACTTCCAGCCCTAGTGGGTGGAGCCTAGGAAATCCCAGAGAGAAGCAAGGAGGTAGAAGCCATCCAGGATGATTCCCAAAGTCACCCTTGGACCTCCACAGGTCCTCTGTTACACACACACACACACACACACACACACACACACACACACATCATTTCAGCTCTGTGAGAGCCTCCAATGTCTCTCCAGCACCTAGCGACAGTGATCAACCCACAGTGCTTTCACAAAGCTCATCCTAAGAAGAGCATTGTAATCGAGCTGCAGGAATCCATACCATCCCCATCTAATCCATTTTCCAGCCTGCATGAGAAAATGACATTGTCATATTGAAAAGAAGGGTGTCTCAGCTTCAGTCCTGGGCCACAAGGTTTAGCTATGTGTGTGCTAGGTGTGGTGGTGCACGCCTGTAATCCCAGCACTTGGGAGGGGGAGAGAGGAGGCTCAGAAATTCAAGGTCAGCCTCAGGTACAAGTTGGAGGCCAAGGAGAGCCACATGGGACCCTGTCTCAAAAGACAAAGAGAAAACCTTGGTGGTCTGAATTCTACCTACTTCTTACAACATGACGATCTCTCTCTGTCTCTCTCCCTCTCCTCTCCAATCTCTCTAAAATAAAGAAAATGTTTGAATAGAAGGATGTCAATGGTAAACACTATCAAACTGATCCAGTTAAGACTTGCTAGAGTTTATAAACTTAGGCAACTATACATATCAAAATGTTTTTTCCACATATGTATGCATAGGGTATGTGTGTGTTTGCATGTGAGTGGATATACATGTGTGTGAGGTTTGAATACATTAATGTATTTGAGTGACCAAGGGTGACTTCAGGAATCATCCTAGATTGCTCTACTTCCTCATTGCCGTGTTCTGGGGTTTTTGGGCTCTGCCTCCCAGGGCCAGAATTGCAGGTTGCTGCCACGTACACTGTCCGGGCCCATGAACCAGACCGAACCTGAAGCGCAAGAAACGGAAGTGGGAGCGGTAGGAATTAAAAGTCCAGGCTTTGGGTCAGAGGGGGCCTTGGATGTCCTCTTATCATCCAAGCCAACTTTATTGTAGCATAAATGAGTATTTATAGGAAAACAATCAAGGAGCAGGACCAAATTCAGGAAAACATCAAAGAAGAGCAGGACCAAATTCTTTACAGGATTATGTAAAACGTATACATTCCACTTAACAAAGAAAAGGCAGGAGTGACATCTACTTGCTGCGGGACCAGACATAATGTTTCCAGGCAGAGAAAACAGGCATGGCACCTTGTTGCTAGAAGAGAATGGAGGATGTATGCCTCAACAGTTACTTGGTCCCTGCATTAGCATATCTCAAATCTGTAGGAAGGAATTTTCGGGGGAGGTAACAGCCCAGCCTCCTGAGAAAAACGAAAGCATCTAAGAACGGACAGGAGGCAAACTCAACTTCCACGGGAAGGAGTCCCTAAAGACAGCCCATTTCAGATGCTAATGTATCATTCTCCAGAGAGCAGGCCTGACAACCCCACAACACACCTGGTATTTTTACCTGGGACCTGTGGATCAGAACCCAGGTTTGTTTTTTTCTTCCCCATGTATGTCTGTGTGTGCCTGTGGAGGCCCAAAGGTGGCTTCGGATTGTGTTAAATTTGCTGTGCTCTGGAGTTTCTCAGGCTCCACCTTTCCTGGGCCAGAAGTACAGACCACCACCGTCCACCATTTTCACCTGTTTGTTGTTGTTGTTGTTTGTTTGTTTGTTTTACATGGGATCCAGAATCTGAATTCAGGATCTAATGTTTTTAAGGCAGAGATTTAACCTCTGAGCCGCCCCCCCAGCCTTATCCCTGGACTTTTTAGCCAGATGGTCTTCACTGAGCCAGGTGTTCAGTCTTTGGCTAGAGCCCAGCTGATCTGCCTTTGTGCATCACTGTGCAGGGGGTCTACACACGCAGGATCACTGCTGGCTTTTACAGGTGGGCGCTGGGGGTTCTCCCCACAGGCTTCTCTTCTTACCTTGCATTTCGAGACACAGCATAAGTTGCTCAGTCAGGCCTTGAACTCCCACCCTAGCCAAGTGGACCGTGGAATTCCAATCCTCTTGCCTCAGGCTCCTGAGTGGATGGAATCTTGAGTCAAGCCCCCAGTATAGATTGTACAGAGTTGAACCCACCATTATAGGCTTCCCAGTTCCCTTCTGTTTTGCTAAGGCCAAGCCTGCGTCCCGCAAAACCACAAGCCAGGCGTAACACAAGGAGGTAGGTGAACCTGGGACTTCGAAGACAAACAGGACCAGAAAGAAGGTAAATCCTGAAACTGTAGCCAGCATAGGGGATCAGGCACGTCATGTGGGGCGCTGGCGCCAGAGACATTCATGTTACGCACAACAGAAGGGCAGCATGGGAACTGACCACAGGTCAGCTCTCGGGAGGCAGAGGGGAAATGAACAGATGTTGAGGCCATTTTCAACTACATAGCATTTGAGGCCAGCCTGGGCTACAGGAAACCCTGTCTCAAAACACCAAAACAGCAAACAGAAATGCATAAGTAAAAAAGTTCATGCAATTCATATGACAGTACAAAACATATTAGTATAAGTATCGATCATGCATTTATCTGCCAGGCACTTGCAGGGAAGGCACGAGGAATAAAAACCATGAAGCCGATTGGTGTAACCTTATCTAGACGCCTCTGATTTCTCTGTGAAACATGATTTCTCGTGGTCCAGGCTGGCTCTACACTTGCTGTGTTGCTGAGGATAGCCTCGAACCCGCGATCCTTCTGCCTCTTGGCCAGGCAGGGTGACCCCACGCTACACAATGCAATACACGAGGCGTCATTGCAGTGCTCACTGCCCACGTTGCAAGCTTGCTTCCTCCTGGAAGGATGGACAGAGCTGCTACCCGCACTGTCCCACAGTGAAGATGTGCATCAGGCGAGTCCAGTGACGATTTACTTTTCCTAATTCAGATCCTGCTTTGGTTCTTATTGCTGTGATCACATCTTCTAGAAGGTGACTGACCGGGGGATTAAGGTATTGATCTCTGCTCCTCAGAGTGGGTGGGATTAAAAGTCAAAGATGAGCATATGCCTAACCAGACAGATATGACTCGTGTGTGTGTGTGTGTGTGTGTGTGTGTGTGTGTGGTGATGTGTTTGTGTGTGATATATGTGTATTGAGTATGTGTAAGTATAGTGCTTGTGTGTGTTGTGTATGTGTGTGTGTGTATGTATGTATATGTGTGGTGGCATGTTTGTGTGTGATGTATGTGTGAGTGGCATGTGTGCATGTGTGGTGTGTGTGGCATGTGCATAATGTGCAGGTGTGAGTAGTGTATGTCTGTATGCGGTGTGTGTGGCATATGTGATGTACAATGAATAATATGTCTGCATGGTGCACACAGTGTGAGGTGTGAGGTGTGTGTTGTACACAGTGTGAGGTGTGAGGTGTGTTGTACACAGTGTGAGGTGTGAGGTGTGTGTGGTGCACACAGCGTGAGGTGTGTGTGTGTTGCATACAGTGTGCAGGTGTGTGTGTGGTGCACACAGTGTGAGGTGTGAGGTGTGTTGTGCGCACAGTGTGAGGTGTGAGGAGCATGTGGTGCACACAGTGTGAGGTGTGAGGTGTGTGGTGCACAGTGTGAGGTGTGAGGTGTGTGGTGCGCACAGTGTGAGGTGTGTGTGTTGCACACAGTGTGAGGTGTGAGGAGTGTGTTGCACACAGTGTGAGGTGTGAGGAGCCCAGCATTTGCTCCATTTTGAGACCCCAGGACGACCTTGACCTCCAGCCTCCACTTCCCCAAGCAATGGGATCAAGGCCCTGCTTAGCTGTTTCTTGGTTTATTTTATTTTATTTTATTTTATTTAAATTTTTTATTATTATTATTTATTCAACTGTGTTGCGCGCATGTCTGTGTGTGTGTGTGTCTGTGTATGTGTAGAACCACGGACGAATTCGCGAACCACCATCGACGCCTCCACCTCCTTCTGCCCCGGGATTCACAGGCTCCGCCCTACCAGGACCAGAAGCTCAGGCCACCCCTGCTTCCGCCCGGCGTCTATACGTGGGATCTGGGATCCGAACTCAGGACCTTCCGCCTACAAGGCGGAGGCTTACCCCCTGAGCCACCTCTCCAGCCCCGTTTTTTTTTTATTTTGACACAAGGGCTCAAGGTGTATCCCTGGTAGTTCACTGTAGATCAAGCTGTGTAAACTAGGCTGGTTTTGGACTGCAGACATCCTCCTGCTTCTGCCTTCTAAAGTGCTGGAATTGACAGAGCGCACCCCAGAGCGCACCCCACGCCTGGCCCACATTGTTTCTAATGTGCGATTGCAGATTCCTTTTATAATTTAAAAACTTTGAACCATAAAGTGGTCCTTCTCTGCTCCATTCCTTATCAAACCTTTCCAGTCCTGAAGTTACTGGTGGCATTCAGGGAATGTTCCAGGGCTTTTACCAATTCTCCTCTGAGCAGAAAGAACAAGCATGGTTTCATGCTAGGAGAGGAAGCAAAGTGGAGCAGAAGGCTGATTTCCTGGAAACTCATAGAGAACTTGGAAGCAGAAACCACTGCGTCCAAACTTTCAAAAACCAAAACAGGACAAACAACCAAAGAATGAGAACTTAAAAGGAACAAAAACTTCTAATGAGGAGGGAGGAAGGGAGGGGAGGGCAGAGGAGGACAGGGATGGAAGAGTTCAAGATCAGTCTAGTGTAAGAGATCTGATGACAGAGAAAAACAGAGGAGTAAGAAGGAAGGAAGGAAGGAAGGAAGGAAGGAAGGAAGGAAGGAAGGAAGGAAGGAAGGAAGGAAGGGAAAAGGGGAGGGGAAAGGGAAAAGAAGAAGAAGGGAAGGGAAGAGAAGGGAAGGGAAGGGGACAGGGGAAGGGAGGGGAGGGGAGGAGAAAGAGAGGAGGGGAGGAGAAGAGAGGGAAGGGAAGGAAGGTGAGGAAGAGGAGGGGAGGAGAAGAGAAGGGGAAGGGAGGGAAGGGGAAGGAAGGGGAAGGAGAGGAGGGGAGAAGAAGGGAAGGGGAAAGGAGGAAGGAGAGGGAGGAGATGAGTCAGAAGCTGAAGGTCATTGTCATAGTTAGAAATGGACATCAACCTGATGGTTGAGGGTTCCAACTCTGGGCACATTTGTAAAGAATTAGTGGTCAACTTAGGCCCTGAGCAAGCCTGCAGGAGATGGTCTAATTGATGGGGGAAGGCCCAGCCCATGGTGGCGGGGGTGGGGGGGTACGACTAGTCCCTTGGCAGGTGAATAAGATGGAGGGAACAGGTTAAGGAAGTGGGCATTCTTCTGTGTACTCAGTCAGACACGCTAGTCTGGCAAGTGAGGATCAATCCCTCTCAGCCGTTATGTGGAGTTGGTGTGGCTAGTTCCCTCAGCCTTTGGTGTTGGTGTGTCATAGTTAGAAATGGACATCAACCTGATAGTTGAGGGTTCCAACTCTGGGCAGGGAACTGTAATCAAGAATCATGAGTCAGAATAAAACCCCTTGTTCCTTTAAAGTATTTAGTAGAGAATTTATCCCAGTATTCACAGTGACTGCAATGTGCATCTTCAGCTGTGTAGTATATTCTAGGCCAGTTACAGGAAGCCCTGTCTCAACAAAACCCAAGACCACGACATTTGCTTAAAGCAATTCCATAAAATGGAAAAGTAAATTGCCTCCCTCAAACTCCATATATATATAATCAATGAGAAAACCTCAAATTAAGACTAAAGTCCAGCAAATCAAACCACATCCTAAACTTCAATGTCCATTTTCTGTTGCTCATCACATGGTCACAATGGCTCAAAGATTCTAGGCATTCCCAGTCCCTCTTTGCAGCTCAAAGTTGTCCAAGCAGAGTTTCTTTGGAGCAGGTTGAATCTCCACCTGCAGGTGTCCTCACATACATCCCACAGTTCTGGCATCTCCAACGATACTCTGGGTTCACCTATGCAACTAAAAGCTTCATTTTTCCTTTGCAGAAACTCCAAATCTGCCACCTGGGGATGAAGCTCGCTGCTCTCCATGAACCCCTAATTGTGCATCAAAACCAGGACCACCTGGGCGATGCTGGCGAGTTCTGCCACGAGGTTGACATGTAGCTTGTTCCACTCAAATCACAGCTGTACCAACTTCCATGAGCTAACCTTGGAAAAGCCTTGTTTTAGGTGGCTGAAACATTTGAAGTGCAAGAAACGGCCTCAGCTTGGGCTTTTGGCCCCTGGAGAATCCAGGTTTTCAAACCATGGAATCACTATGCGGTAGTTTCCACTGCCCCAGTACAAACCACCAGTGTTTCCTTCACTGATGTTCATTTCTCCAAAACGGCAGCTGTTCTGCTGCCTGCCCTTTCCATATCTAGAGCTTCACAGCCACCAACACAGCTGTCCTCTATCAAGCAAACCAGGACATCGTCTTTAAATTCGCAAACTGACTCACACAATCTACCACCCTCTCAGCATTCCCATTCTCCAAATGCCCATTGAACTCTGCAGAACGGTACTTGTAATCCACAGACTCAAGACCTTCAAACATTTCAAACTTCGTCCAACAAAACCATTCAAAACCCACAAAAGTCACATAGCCAGATTTATCAGCAACATCCCACTTCTCTGGTACCAAATTCTGACCATCTCTAGATAACAACTGAGAAAGGGACAATGCTTACTTGCCAGACCAGCATGTCTGGCCAAGTGTACACAAGGATGCCGACTTTCTCAATCAGTTCTCTGTATTGTATTCCAGGGCCTAGTCCCACCCACCATAGGCTGGGCCTTCTCCACCCACTAGACAATCTCCTGCTTGTTCTGGGCTTAACCACTAATTCTCTACACATGTGCCCAGAGCTCAAACTCTCAACTGTCAAGTTGATCCTATCTTTAATGATGATAGTTATTCACAATCTCAAGACAGATCTAGGTAGGCTTGAACTACATGAGATCCTGTCTGAAATAGAGAGATGAAATGTGTGTGTGAGAGAGAGAGAGAGAGAGAGACAGAGAGACAGAGAGACAGAGAGAGAGACAGAGAGACAGGGACAGAGAGACAGAGACAGAGATTGAAGACCTTGTCAGGTGTGGTTGCAAACACCTGCATATCCAGACCTGCAGAGTCTGAAGCAGGAGGAAAGACGAGTGGCTCTAGGCCAACCTGGGCTACAGAATGAGATTCTGACTCCAAAATAACCAAATAAAAACCCAAACCAAGCAAGCAAGGGCTAGGATATAGCTTAGTAGTAGAGCGTTTTCCTGACATGTGCAAGACCCTGAATTCAAGTCCCAACACCTTGTTCTCCAACTCTCCTCTTTCCCAGTGTGGGCTGGGGGTTACCTAAGGGGCCCAAAGGGATGAAATTGTGTTTTTATGAATATTAAGTTGTCCTCATTAAAAAAAAAAAACTCTGGGGGGAGGGCTTGTAAGATGGCTCAGCAAACCTGCTCGCTATGGACACACACACACACACACACACACACACACACACACACACACCTGCGAGCATGCTCCCTCTCTCATAATGAACACTAAAAAAAATTCCCTCTCATATGTACAAAGGAGGCAGCAAGTATATTGAGTTTCTTCTTTTTTCTTTTTCAGTTTTGAAATTATTCTTGTTTTGCATATTTACTTAGTTTCACATATTCATTTTGTTTTGCATGTTTATTTTGTTTTGTATACATATGGTATTTTGCATATTTATTTTGTTTGCATGTTTGTTTTGTTTTGCATATTTATTTTGAAGTGCTGGGGTTTGAACCTGGGTCCTCAGAAGCCTGAGCCATCACTCTTCCTCCAAAGTAAACTCACAGCTGCTCTCCCCCCCACACCCTACCCCACTCCAAGGCTTCATGCATCCTAGGCCGACTTCAGACTCCCAATCCTTTTTCCTCTTCCTCCCTAGTGCTGGGTGGCAGGTGAGGGTTGAGAATTTGAAGTCAAGACATAAATTAGAAGTTCTGCTGGGTTCATTGATTGTCTAATAAAAAATTTGTTGTTCTTTCTCTGTTTAAACCACTTATCAGCAAATGCTTATGTCCTGTGCTGTGTATGACAGGAGATTATGTCCTTTCTCAACAGTATCTCCATCTGGGTCAGAATCACATGTGGACTTTATCTACCCAGCACACTGAAACAACTTGGGTGGTTCGTTATTTATATAAATTTTATTTCTCGAGAGATAGCAAGACAGTGAGAGAAAGAGAGAGAGCAAGCAGACATGCACTTATGTCATGATTTGAAATGTGTCCCCCACAGTCTCATGTGTTTGGAAAGGTCATGGCCCCTTTGAGAGGTGGAGTCTTATTGGAGGGAGGTGGTCACAGGCGGTGGGTCTTGAGGTGCATTAGTCCCACCCTACCTCTTGCAGCAAGCAGTCTTGCAGCTCTCCGCCTCAAGGATGGGTGTGATGTAGTTTGTCTCCAGCTTCTGTCAGTCAGCCATGCCACCATAAAAGACTGAGTAAGCTGAGTAAATCTCTCTTTCTCCCTTAAGTTGCTTGACTTTGGGTGTTTTCTCACAGCAACACAGAAGAGTATTAGTGCAACGTGGCAGAAGAAAACTTTGGAAAGTTGGTTTTTCTACTGCCCCTGTATGAACTCTGGGGAAGGAACTCAGGCCACTAGATCTCAGACCGGGTCATCTCCCTGGGACTATTTTTATTTGTTTGTCTGTTATTGAGATAGGGATATCTTGTGGTCCAGGCAGTCACTGAGCTAGCTGTGCAGTCTACAGTGCCCTTGACCTTCTGATCCTCCTGATGCCACCTCTCAAGGGCTGGGATGGCAGACGTTTCTCACCACGCCTGAGGTATTTATTTATCGTGGTTGTTGTTTTACAGTCATTTTTTCCAGGCGCGTTCTCTGGGATCCTAGCTGTGAATGACTCTTTGAGCTCGTGCTCCCAAGCCTCCACCTCTGCGGGGGTGGGATCACAGACGTGTGTCCCGACGCAGCTCTCTTGTTATGAATGATGACGGTGGGGCCCAGGCTGGCCAGAACCGGAGGATGCTGAGCGTTTCCATGTCAACGCCAGGAGCAGGCCGGGCGCCGCAGGCTGCAATACCCGCCTAGGCCAGCAGGGGGCGCTGCCCGCGCGCTTCCTGCAACCTGGCGAGCCCCGCGCTGGGCAAGGGCATCGCGGAGGGGGCGCGTCCGCGCTGCCACTTCCTCCCGACGCCGCCTGTGATTGGCTCCCGGCCGCGGGAGGGACACGTGAAACGGCGGCTGCGGCTGGCAGACACTTGCCAGAGGTCTCCCGGGCAGCCGCGCGCGGCGATCGGCCGAGCCGGAGGGGACGATGAGGTCGTCGTGCGCGCTGCTGGCCACGCTGCTGGCGCTGGCCGCCTACTACGTGTACATCCCGCTGCCTGGCGCCGTGTCCGACCCCTGGAAGCTGATGCTGCTGGACGCCACTTTCCGCGGCGCGCAGCAAGTGGTGAGCGCAACCCCCCTCCCGTGCCGGAGCGATGCTCTCCCGGGCAGGGACCCCCCCACACCAACACACACGCGTGCGCCTCAAGAGCGCAGGGCTACCCCGGAGGGAGGCGATCGCTGGCCGCGGCGACCCCACGCGCGTGCGAGGGGGTCGCGCTCGCACCCCTGCAGCCCGTAGTTGTCGTGCGCGTCTGACAGCTGTCTCTCCAGTCCATGGTCCTGGAGGACGCCCCTTCCTCACACCCCGTTTTCTTGGTTCCAGTGTCCAAAGCCTGATAGATGTTTATATGTTTTATAACCCTCCCGCCCCCACCTGCCTTTTGCCTTTCAGGGCCGGAAAGGAGAGAGTTAAATGTTTAGGGGATACGGGTGGCGATTTCTAGGGGAAGCCTAAGGAGCCTCGGGCCTGGGCTCCCGACTCCTGGGGGGAGCGAAGATTAGCAGACTAGAGGGTCTCTCCGATCGCCCTTAATATCCGTGGCACCTCACTTAGCTCCAGAGAGGAAGCTGGGCAGGCCGTGGTGGTCCTAGTCGGGGGGGGGGGCCCAGCGCCTGCTGTCTGTCCTTCAGGTTTTATCATGGTTCTTGGGGTGGCAAGAAGATAACCTTGGCCGGAGCCCAGGGGACGTGGCTCTACTTAACCTGACAGTGGTGTTTTCTCTCCTCTGGATCCTGTCTCTGGGTGTCTCCCAATCCCCCAAAAAACAGGAAAATGTAATCGTGTAGTTCATTCCACGGCAATGCCTTGTTTTGTGTCCCAACCAGTCTGCAAAAGAGACCAAATCCTGTGATTGGACAGTATTTTTGAGCATTCTTCTTTATCCAAGCCCAAGACCCTCTGCCAAAATCAAGTCACGCCCACTTCTTCCTCCAGCTTTAGTCCTGGTTATTTTTGTGATTTCAGGGAGAGAGAGGGAGAGAGAGAGAGAGAGAGAATTTTCCTAGAGGGTCTATACTTTTTCTCCCTGTCCACTTCAAGTCCCTTTGTCTATTAGGGGGGGAAATTTATAAAATTATAGACTCCTTTCTTTTCTTTCCAATTACCAGACTTTTTAAATGGTATTTATATGCAGTACTGGAGATTGTACTGGCGCTTTATGCATTTAGGCACTCTGTCATCCAGGTACCTTCTAGTGCTTTCTTGTTTAGAAAGTCTTATGAAGTCCAAGCTGGTCTCCAACTTGCCTGTGTTGGTCTTGAACTCCTGACTCTGCTGCCTTCCAGGTGCTGGGCTTACAGGCCTGTACCATAGCTGTGCTGGGTAGATACAGATGTCGACTTCATAATGGAAGGCTCAGCCTCTGGGTACAGATATGAAGACTTCTTAATTAATGAAAGCCCAGAGCCAGCCGGTGAGGCCCTGTCTGATTGATGGGGGAAGACCCAGCCCATAAGTGGGTGGGGCCATGCCCTGGGCAGGTGGATAAGATGGAGATGGCTGGTTCAGTTGTCTGGCTACTTCAGAACACTTTGGCAGGCTCGGGGTCTGGCAAGTGAGGAGGTGTGCTCCTCTCTCAGCGATCCCTGTGCGGATGGTAGGGCCAGTTCCCTCGGCTCCTGCGGTGGGTGTGGACTGTGCTGCCACGTTGGCCTAAGAACTATGACCGGAATCTTAAGCAGGACTAAAACGCCTTGTTCCTTGAGCCATTTGCTCATCTCAGCAACATGAAGGGGAACTGCAGCAACCACGTCATTGCCTCGTTTTATTAGAAGTGTCGACATGGGACAGGAGGACTAACCATGAGAGCCCGCAGCTGCCCTCTTCCCATAGGGAACTGTGTCATTTGCATGTAACACCTTTCAGAGATTCTGGGAAACAGTGGTCGTTTCCTGGCTTGTGTTTTGGTGTGTGCATGTGCAAAAGGGCACTTCGGTGTGTGCGTGTGAGCCTGTGGAGGTGTAACACTCGGGAGTCACTCTGAATTGCTCCACCTCCTTATTGCTTTGCTCTGGAGTTACCCAGGCTCCGCCCTCCAGGGAGGAAATCACAGGTCACAGCTATATCCGTCCAGCATTTTTCACATGGGATCTTGGCATCTGAACTCGGGTCTTTTTGCTTTTGAGGCAAAGGCCTCTGAGCCATCTCCCTGGCCCTTTACCTGGCTCGTTAAGAGATCGTCAAGACATAGACCAGAAGGCAGAGCTCTGGTCTGGTTCCTCATTTGTCAGCCACCGCAGAAGTCTTCCTCTTCCTCACCATCACCAAGGGGACATGGTGGCTGGGAGGAAGGCTTTTCTTCCCTAATGTTGTTCAGCTGGGCTCTGCCTGGACGTACGCCTAGGGCCAGCTGTACGAGGGTTGTGTGTGTGTGTGTGTGTGTGTCCCACAGTGCTGGAAAAGGGGAAGTGCAAGGCAGTAAGTCAGGGGAGCAGTGTGCTTACCCCAGCTGCCTCCTGCAAAGCTCGGCCGAGAATGGCTCCTGTCACCACTCTGCCAAGTTGTGAAACATAAACGAGAACTACACAGACCCTAAGCAAGCATTTCTATCTCTTTAACCGGTTTCTTTGAGTCTCCGTAAAAGACAAGGATCGACTCCACCATCTAGGACATGCCAGGCTGCCAGGCAACCAGCAGAGAACTGAGCCCTTCCTGAGGGCACCCCTCCCTCCCGCCTGGCAGTGCATGTCCTTGTTGTTGTTGTTGTTTTTCAAGTCTCTCAATAAATATTCTAGGCCAATCTGGGACTCACTCTGTGGCTCAGGCTGCCTGCAAACTCATGGCAGGTCTCTTGTCTCAGCCCGAGTGCTGGATTGCAGGCACGACTCTCAGTGCCTAGTTTCCTTTGCAGAACTCTTCCTTCCTCTCTCCCTCCTTCCCCTCTCCTCCTTCCTTCCTTCCTTCCTTCCTTCCTTCCTTCCTTCCTTCCTTTCTCCTCTCCTCCATCCCTCCCTCTCTCCCTCCTTCCTTCCTCTCTCTCTCTCTCTCTCCATCCCTCCCTCCCTCCTTCCCTCCTTTCCTTTCCTCCCTGTTGGTTTTTGAGACAGGGTTTCATGTGGGTTCGGCGCTCTTGAATTTGCTGGGGAGCCAAGGGTGACCTTGAACCCCTGATTCTCTGACTTCTACCACCTCCCTGAAACTGGGATTATAGACGAGGGGTTTCTCGTTTCTTCGTTTTCATGGTTTGCTCTAGATGTCCCAGCTTCACTTAGAACTCTTTAGCAGCTCAGGTTGCCCTCACAGGCGTGATCCTCCGGCCTCAGCCTCGCCAGTGGTATATTTAGATGCTGTAGGTCGTGAAGAAATGGGTTGGAGTGCTCAAACAATGAAATCATCAATTGGATGCAATTTTGCTCACTGAAACGTAGAGAGATGCCAGGAAGCTGACATTACCTGGTTTGTCACGTCCGTTTCGGTTTGATTTGGTTGACTGGCGACAGAAGTGGAGAGAGCCGTTGGAGGGGCTCAGCTGCCTACTCCCAGCACCTGGCCAGCGCCAAGCAACATGGGTACTCACGTTCTGTTGGCATCTGCGCCCCACTTCTTCCTCTTATATCTTGGGGTGTGTGTGTGTGTGTGTCAGAGAGCACAAGAGTGACTTCTGGAATCACCCTGGATTGCTTCTACCTCCTGTTTGCTTTGCTCTGGAGCTTCCCAGACTCCGCCTTCCAGGACCGGAAGTGCAGGTCAATATCATTTCCACCTGGTGTTTTTACGTGGGATCTGGGATCTGAACTCAGGACCTTCTGCATGTGAGGTAGAGGCTTAACCCCTTAACCATCTCTCTGGCCCTCTCTTATGTCTTTTATGCAGTGGGTCAGATTATTTACTATGTATTATTATTATTATTAGACACAGCATCTCATGGAGCCCACGTTGGCCCCTGCCTGGGTTCTCTGCTTGGCCCAAGTTGACCTTAGATTCTCCTGCCTCCACCTCTGGAGTGCTGGAGTTGCAGGCCTGCCCCTCTCCCCACCCCTGACCTGGCTGCAGTTCCCCTCATCCTAAACTCTGGAATCCTCTGGGGACCTGGAAGCTCCGTTGCCTGGGGCAACCCCCGCACGGATCTGATTCAGAAGCTCTGCAAGTTTTCAGTGTTTGCAGAAATTTTTTTCTTGTGGTGCCAGAAACCGGAGATTGTATAAGAGGTGATCGCTGTGCCACTGAGCTACATCCCGGCCGGTTAGCAGTATTTAAAAGAGAACCAAACCAAACAACTTCCTGGGTGATTTCAGTTGAGACTTGAAAACCTCTGAATTTCTGTCCCTGAGGAGGCGGGACATGGCTTCAAATTCAAGGTCACCCTGGAGCAGGTCTGGAAACTCTGCTCTGGAGAGAGAGAGAGAGACAGACAGGCAGAGACAGAGAGACAGACAGACAGGCAGAGACAGAGAGATTCCCAACAGCATGTTGTAGTCAACCAGAGGAATGGCTGTTGGAGATACTGTGTTGTGTTCCACCTGTTGTCTAGATTGCATTGTGTGTCTGTTGCTGGGACCGAACCCCTTACATTGCATGCATTAGCCAATCAGATTAGTTGGCCCTAAGTCAGAGGGTGAAGCACTGACTAGGCAATTGCAGCAGCAGCAGGAAGCAGGAAGAAGTGTGTTTGTTTGTGAGTCCGGGGCAGGAAGCAGCTGGAGGACCCTGGAGGACCTCAGGTGAGAGGTGGGGCTGGAGACCCTGCAAACAAATACTTTCTCTTTTATTATTTGGTAGGAGAGAACAGACCACCAGAAGTTGTCTTCTGGCCTCCCCGTGCGTGCTAAGACATAGTACTCACACACACACACACACACGTATATGCATGCACACGCACACACATATTCAGTAAATAAATGTATAATCTCTTATCTGTGTGAGTTTCATTACAGAAACTAAAGAGCTATTCTCTAAATAAAAATAGATGTTAAGAAAAATAAAGTGTGTGTGGGGGGGGTTGGGAGAGATGGCTCAGGAGTTAAGCCTCTGCCTTGAAAGCAGAAGGTCTTGAGTTCAGATTCCAGATCCCATGTAAAAACTCCCGGAAGCATGTCTGGCCCTGGAAAGCAGAGCCTGGGAAACCTCAGAGCACACAAATAGGAGACAGAGCAAGTAATCCAAGATGATTCCCAAACTCACCCTTGGGCCTCCATGAACACACACACACACACACACACACAGAATATCCTCTGATACACACATGCACACACATACACAAATAAGTTAGAGAATGAATGAGGAGGACATTTGGCATTGACACCTGGCTTCACAGACACATACACAGGTGAGTGCACACATTACTGTTCTCTCTCTCTCTTACACATACACATACTAAAAACTGTGTATATATACACACATATATACATATGTATATGTGTGGTGTATATCTCTCTCTCTCTCTATATATATATACATATACACACATTAAAAAAAAACAAACAAAAACTCCCATCTCAACCATGTAAAAACAAAGGAGAAACCAAGCCAACCGTCCAAAGCAACTCACAGGTGTGGCTGATTCTGGAACGCTTGCCTAGAGGCACAAGGCCCTGCAGCATATCCTCAGAACTGCAGGGGATGCTGGGAGCTGATGGTATCATGGGGTAGGGCTGGTTCCACAGGCTCCCTGGAGGGGTGCAGCAGCTGGGTCGGGTTTCCTGAGTGTAAAGATGGGGTCAGGGCTGGTCATGTTTCAGGGAGTTCAGACCGAGAGTCCATTTCACCTGAATCATCTCCAGGTACACTATCTCTCTCTCTCTCTCTCTCTCTCAACAAATAAATGCATAAAGAAGAAGCAGGTGTATAGTCATCTTTATTCTCAGTGGAAGAAAGGCCGGCATGGTACGGTCCACACCCAAAATACCAGCCCAGACTGGCTGTGTGGTGAGACCTTGGCTCAAACATACATGAAGGAGAAACCGCGTCACGGAGGGCTGGGAACGTTGCTCAGTGGCAGAGCACTGGTCTAGCTCACATTAGCCCCTTGGCTCATTCCCAGCACCACGAAGAAAAAAAGAAGAAATTGGACTGAATCTCCAAGGGACATACCAATTCTCAGGCCAGTCAGGTGTGTTGTGTTTTGACACTGTAGCAATATATCAGTGTTTCTAGAAGGAAGCTAAAGACCTATTATATGGAAGTCCATCACTTATGTTTAAAGATATATATATATATATATATAATAGATATACATATTTATAACATATAAAGTATATCTAAGTATACATATTAAAGATATATATATTACCTTTACAATAGGTGATATAATGTATATAGCCTTTGCGTGCGTATGTATGTGCACATACTGGGATTAAGCCCAGAGCTTCGCGCATGCTAAGCAGGCGCTCTACCATCGAGCTAGTGAACCCCCGACCTGTTTAGTGACTATTAACTGAAGACACATGCTAGGAGTGAAGACACATGAAGACGGGCATGGGCAAGACGGCTGTTTGCTCCTGTGCCATGGCCCCCCCTTCCATCCCCGTCCCCCGCCTCAGGGAGACATGAACCAATATCTCTTCACCCCAGATCTAGTAACCAACCGAAGAAGTAGTTCCACTGAGTCCAGCACAGTGAACCAGGGAGCCTACTGGGGTGTAAGTAAGGGGAGCAGGAGCCTGGGCGAGTCAGAGGTCACCCCTGCTTGGGTGACACCACATGTCTCACAAGAGCTGCATTCTCCAGCTCCAGGGACTCCAGCAGTTAGTCCTTCACTGCTGTTATAACCTTGGGAAGGCGCTCTCGGACGTCCGCTTCCTGAACCTTTGTAAGCTGCATTTACCCCAAGTCCTAATACATTTTTCTGGAGTGGCTCAAGGATGTGGCTACCTAACAAATCTTGAGTTTGCAGTTCAGCAAGGTGAGCTAGACCATCTGCCAGTATATAGCAAGTGCTCAATGATGGAAGGAGAGCTGCGGAGGACACGTGTGAATTCCTGCCAGAACCTTGAGTATGGATCTGGGGGGACCTTTACAGTGGTGTGCAGTAGTGAGGGTGAGGTCGCAGGGCCATCAGTTCAAGGCCAGCCCGGACTCTACAGGGAGAGTCTATCTTAGAAGCACGGATGGTGCCACACCCCTGTAGGAGGTAGAAACCAGAAAGAGGATCAGGAATTCAAGGACAAGCTCAGTTGTGTAGCAAGCTGGAGCGCAGCCAGGACTACATGTCTTTAAAAAAAAAAAAAAGTCAAACAGGCTCAGAACAAAAGGAAATCGCCCAAGGTGCTGGAAAATGACTCCCTTCTCTTGGTTATCTAATCTGAGTCATCAAAGGCAACAGCACAGCCACATCTGTAGGCTGCTGAGCACTAATCTGGGCTCCAGGATCCTGTTTGCTGTAGCTTCGTGAGCCCTTCGTTCAGCTGCATCTTCCTCACGTGACAGAGCTGAAATGCGAAGAGCAACATGGTTTCTAAAACTCAGGCTGCCTTCCGCCCCGCCTGTCTCCTGCTAAGCATGAAATCCTAGCACCTGTAAGGATTGCCTTTCTCCTGGACCCGCCGGAGGGAAGGGAGGGGGGAGCACAGTGAGGGGAGGGGGGTCTCAGCAAGGTTTGGGCAGTGAAGGGTCCTGTGGTCAGCAGAAAGATTTTTGAAAAGAAGTCACGTGGTCAAGTCTGCAGTTTAATGCACTGCTCAGCGATTTTTTTTTTTAAATGAAAGACAAAATCTCATGTGTCCTAGGCTGAGCGACCTTGTTGTATAGCCTAGGATCACCCTGAACTTCGGTGTCGGGAGCTCCCAGACCCATATCTACCCAATCTTATTTGTGCACAACCACTTGGTCTGCAAGGATTCTTTTTTCCAAAATCTGGCTGCATTCTTGTTTCCCTTGTCTTTTATACAATGTAACTGTCTGGTCTGGAGACTTCTTACCCGCAACTCTCCCCACCCCCTTTCCCGTCTTCCTAGGGAAGCTGAAAGCAGGATTTTTTTTTTTTTTAACAAGAAGGTTACAATTTCACCACCTCCTGGGATTCCAGGCATGTGCTGCCACGCCCAGTTTATGATTAAGTTCCTGGGATTGCTGTGAATCAAATCCAGGGCTTTGTGCACTCTGGCAAGCAGGCTACCAACTGAGCTACATCCCTAGTCCCAGACCAGCACTTTAAAGCAGAATCATTGCTAGAGAAACCTGAACAGAGAGTCACGCTACCTGTGTCTGACAGCCTGACTCTGGGTTCCAATCTAGCCTAACCCCTGTCACCACCCCCACACACCCAGACAACTTCTCCTCCCTTGTAGGTTGAAAGTCCTGAATTCCTTAGCTACCCCATTCACTGACTCACCATGGGTGTGGGTTTGTACACTTACATCTGACCTTTTTCTGCTGTGCTCTGTGGCTTTGGCCAGTGTCCCGAGTGTGTTTCATGAGGACAAGTCCGATGGCTTAGGCCAGAAATCTTGGTACTTGGAAGGCCGAGGCAGGGGGATCGCTGTGAGTTTGAAGCCAGCTTAGGCTACAGAGTAAGTGCCAAGCTGACTTTGCGCTGCCTAGTGTGAGACCTTTCTCAACAAAACAAACCAGGATACCCCACGCCCCCCAAAACACACCTGGTTTTGCAAAATTTTTTGTATCCCACACCCTAGGAATCCTCATTTTGCTCATTCTGTGAATATTTTGGTTTTCTTTTATGACTCTTGTATGTTTCTTCTCTTAGGGTTTGTGTGTATGTGTGTGTGTGTGTGTGTGTGTGTGAGAGAGAGAGAGAGAGAGAGCGCGCGCGCGCGCGCGCGCGAGAGAGAGAGAGAGAGAGAGAGAGAGAGAGAGAGAGAGAGCACTGTGTGTCCCTGTGGAAGCCTAAGGGTAACTTCAGGAATCATCCTGGATTGCTTCTACCACCTTTTTGCTTTGCTCTGGGATTTCCCAGACTCCGCCCACCAGGACCAGAAGTGCAAGTTGCCGCCATTTCCACCGGATGTTTTGTGGGATCAGGGTTCCAAACTCAGGTCCTTCTGCTTGCAAGGCAGGGTCTTAATCCCTGAGCCTTCTTGCAGCCCCTCCCCCTTTAACTTTCAGCCCAATCACCATCCTCCTCATGTACCAGACAATGATTTCCCTCTTATTGTTTTTGATTTAGCTTGAAGATGACTTGCAAGAGAGAGACGGAGGTTGCAGTTCTGCTTTCCTTCGGTCTGTGTCTCTCGGTTCCCAGGGTCAGGTCCACCGCTGCCTCCTGCTTGGTGAACTTTTTCTTGTTTCTTTTTGGTGTTCTGTTTTGTTTTGTTTTTTTAATTTCCTTGTGATATTTTTATTCCCTGCAATAAGATTATAGATTTCATATTTGTTTTTGAGTTTGTAGAGAACCAACTGCCTGTTTCTGGTTAAATACTTGCCACTGTAGTTCATCTTCTCTAAGGGTCACTGACAAGCTTCTTTATTTACATTATTTACTTTATTACGGCTTTCGAAACCTTTACCCCCTTGGATGGGCAATTGATGCAAATCTCATGTGAAGCTGGAGGTTCCTAGCTGCCCAGGTCATGGTATTTTTCCTGGATTGAGCCCGAAACTCCTCCCTTTCTCCTTTCCTTCCTCCTTCTCTCCCTATCTGGTGTGTGTGTGTGTGTGTGTGTGTGTATGCACATGCAAACACCAGAGGTCAATGTCAGGTGTCAGTCCTCCTTGTCTCTCTCTACTTTATTTTTTTGACACAAGGTCTCTCACTGAACCAGCTGGCCAGCACACTCCAGAAACCCACCCTACTCCGCCTCCCACCTTGAGGATTCTAGGCACACTACCACCACGCCTGGCTTTTGCATGGATCCAAACTATGATCCTCAGACTGGCACAGCAAGCGCTTCACCCGCTGAGACATCTGCAAATCCCTTTTGTTTTCTGGGGTGTCCCAGGCTGGCCTCGAACTCACCATCCTCTCGCTTCTGTCTCTCAAGTGTGGGATTCAAAGCAAGGCCCCCAGTGCTGAGTTGCAAACTATCCCTGCTTTAAACACTTTGAAGCCTGTTTGGATGCTGCATGTCCACCACATCTCTTGCACGTGTTTCTGTTTTAACACAGGGCTGTCGTGAGGGTCTGCATAGGATCCATGTACTTGTAAATAGCAGCGGCTTCGTTTGTAAAAGAGGAAGTGGGGGGCTGGGGGCAGGGTTCCGTGGCTGTACTTGCTGAGCACACACGTGGTCCTGGGTTCAGGCTCCCAGCCCCCCACCTTGGTCAACACACTTAAGTAGTTTGTTCACAGGCACATGACTATTTGCCAGGCTGGCTGCGAACAAGGGCGGTTGGACTCCACAGCCTTTCACCTGTATTCAAAAGCTGCCTGCAGGGCGATTGTAGGGGCATGTGCCTGTAGTCCCAGCACTTGGGAGGTATTGATGGGGTAGAGGGGTCACAGATGCATTCTCCTGCTTCGGCCTCCTGGGAGCTGGGCTCTCAGGTGTGAGTCACCAAGCCCAACTTCGTTTAGTCAATTCCAAGTAAGTTGCCACCCCCACTCCAGATTCTATCTCCTCTGCCTGGCTGGAACTCTAGAAGAGAGTTCTGGAATATTCGTCCCATCCTCCTCTCCCCCCAGACACACACTCCCTAAAAGTCCCTGGCACACTGGGTCCTTGCACCTCATCGGAGAGGAGGATCCAAAGGAGAGTTTGGCATGCACATTAAAGGATGCTCTGGGGATGGGAGGGGGAGACACTGGGGGATGGGGAGGGAGGGGGAGGGGAGGGGGCACAGGGCGGTGGGAGGTTGAAGGTTGGAGGGAGGGAGGGGACCGGTGTATCTGTTAAGTTTGTATGAGTGGAGAAAAAAAAAAAGTCCCTGGCACACACTAAACGTCTGTCCATTTCCCCAGTGTACAAAGGACTACAAGTCCCTGGGGCTTCTCAGTCGTGCCTTGGTGACTTTGTGACTCAGGAAAGGCATCCCGTTTCTCACATGGGCCTTGTCATCAGGACCGACCAGAAAAACTGCTCGCTCCTATCCTGGCTTCCTATCCAGGAAGCCCGAAGGAAAAACCCTGCTGAGAGGTCAGCGGCCTGCTGCTTCCAAAAACCTCAGCCTAGAGCGAAAACTTGGGCAGAAGTAGGGATCTGCCATTCATTCCCCAGTTACACCAGCCCAACCTGATGGTTCAGACTTGCTGGGCCGGTGGGGGGGGTGCTGAAGCAGGAGAATCACAGTGCGGGGTCTGCCTGGGCCACTTTGAGAGACCCTGTCATGAGGAAAGTTCCCCCGTCCACTGCCCCCACACCCAAAGGGGATATAGGTTATCTCAAGTGCATGGGACAGCTATTAGCACACATGAAACCCTAGAGTCCCTCCGATGGGGGGTTAGGTGGACTGCTCATGAGGTAGGTACCAGGCAGTTTGGCGAGGGCACAATGGTAAAGAAGTTAGAGGCCCCTGACCACAGTGTATAAGTCCCAAAGCGGAAACCGAAGAGGGGAACTACAGTCTAAGGTGGGACTCGACAGAGTGGCTCAGAGTGGGGGACATTTGAAATGGGCACCAAGGGATGAGCAGGAGTTTGGAGGTGATCAAAGGAATGGAAGAGAGTCCAATGAGAGGCGGAAGTGATCAGCTTACCACCCTGGAGTCTCAAGGCTGGATGGATAAGTTGTGCAGGCCGGGCAAATATATGGGGGAGCTGCCCAGGATACAGGGGGGAGTAGGGGAAAGGGGTATTCTCACAGCGGGCACATTTATATCTCTCTCTCTTTCTTCTATCTATCTATCTATCTATCTATCTATCTATCTATCTATCTATCTATCTATCATCTATCTATCTATCTATCTAAATATCTATCTATTCAAATGTCTGTTAGAGAGAGGGGGACGGAGGGAAGGAGGGAAGGAGAGAGAGAATGAGGACATTGTATGCATGCATGCCACGGTGCACTGGTGGAGATCACAGGATAACTACTTTTAGAAGTCAGTTCTCTCTACCACGTGGACTTCGGTGGATCAAGCCCAGGTCACGGGTGTGTGAGCGGTCACCTTACCCGCCCCACAGCCAGAGTTCATGTCCCGTCACTGCAGTGTCTGTGCTCAGGTGTTTGTACAGCAGGCGTTTCCTTGAGTCCATGCAGACCGAACCCTTACCGGCCAAGGCTGTGGATCATGCCATAGACGTTATGCAAGAGAGGGGGGAGTCTACAGCTTCACAACAGGTGCAGCGCATGGATCATTCTAGAACAACTTTGGCTTTTCCAGAATTCAAATTCAACTTTAGAGAATGACTGTGTGTCCCCGAAGTATATGTGTGTGTCTGAGTGTATGTATGTGTCTGAGTGTATATGTGTATGTGTGTGTCTGAGTGTATGAATGTGTGTGTCTGAGTGTATGTATGTGTGTGTCTGAGTGTGTGTATGTGTGTGTCTGAATGTGTATCTGTGTGTGTGTCTGAGTGTATGTATGTTTATGTGTGTGTGTCTGAGTGCATGTGTGTATGTATGCCTGTGTGTATGTGTATGTGTATGCACATGTGTGTGTTGAGAGAAGGTTTTATGTTGCTCACACTGGTCTTGAACTTGCTATGCTTGGGTTACAGTCCGCTGCCACCTCACCTAGTTCATGCCATACTGGGATCGAAGGCAGCATTTCCTGAATGCTGGGCAAACACTCTGCCAGTTGAGGGACATTCCTCAGGGCCCCCCCACTTCTTCATGTTCAAGGAGTAAAATGAAATCCCCACATATAGTTATGAAAAATCTTTAGCCTTGGCAGTAGGAAGCTGCTGTTTTGAGTGCTGAGTAACAAATGTGATGAGGACGAGGGAAGGTGGGGTTGGGTTTTAAGGGTGTGAAAATTTTGTAAGTTCAGTACTTTCATCTATAATATACATGAGTTAAATAAAAATATATGTACTTACTAAAAAGCAAAACAAAAAACCCAGCCCCTTCAGTCAGCAGAAGCCATGTCGTGGGTAAGCGAGCACGTTTGCAACAGTGAGGACGTTGGAGGTTGGTTCGGTTTGCTGCTTAGATGGACTGTCAGCTTCCAGTCCTGCTTGAGCTGCGGAGTCCTCTTCACAGGAAGCACTTCCGGGTCGCCACACAGCACTGCAGCATTGAGTGTGGCCCTCGGCACAGTACTGAGCACCCCTTGTTATAACACCAGCTTCCTCCCTCCTGTTGGCTGTGGAGAGCCATATCCTGGGTACTCGCTGAGTGAAGTGGTGTTTAAGCACTTTTGGATGTATTTTTATATATGTATACTTTTTGGGGGGAGGGAACCTCCAAATTCTAACAGTGATTAACTCAGAAGACTTAGTCCTTGGTCCTGATTTTGTGATTCCCGAATAGGACTCATTGCATCCAATAAGACAGCTGTGCTCCGGGCTAAGGATGGGGCTCGATGGCCCGGGCTCACCTAGTGTGCAAGAAGCTCTGGGCCCCATCCAGCAGGGCATGAGCCGCGTCCCAGCATTCAGGAGGGTCAGCCATCTAAGGTCCTCTTCAAGGGTACAGAGTCCAGCCTGGGCTACATTAGACACCGTCTCAAAAGCCCCAAAATAAATAAACAATAATTATACTCCACCATCTATGTGATTTAAAGGAGAAAGAAGTTTTTAAAAAGAAGCAAGTGGTCCACCTCTGCCATGTTGGGACCCGCCGTGTCTCCACTTAGGAGAATCTCCTGCACATCAGTTTTTATCAGTGGGTGAGTTGTGCCTACACTTTAGCATAGCTTAATGTCACATAAAACGATGTGCCACTTGCCCTCGATCTGAAGCCCTTTGGAGGTGGACTCAGGAGAGGTCAGGATCATACTTGGCTGCACCCAGAGTTCAAGGCTCGATGCATAGAAGATCCTGTCTCTAAAACCAAACAGAAAAGTAAAACCCAAAACAATGCTTTTAGGTTTTTTTTTTTTTTTTTTTTTTTTTTTGCTATGGTCCATTTTTCAATGTATGTTTAATAAAAAAATATTTTTTCTCTTGAACTTATTGTCCTTTTATCTTTCTCCAAAGTCTAATTATACATATTGTAAATGTATATAGTTAAATGTAATTTTTTGAGGCAGTGCCTCGAGTACCCAGGCTGGCCTCGTTCATTGCGTAGCACTGAGCTTCCAATCTTCCTGCCTGCACCTCTGGAGTGCTGGGATTCCAGGTGTGCATCACCATGCTGGGAACGGAGCCCAAGACTTCACGCATGCCAGGCAAGCACTCTGGCAGCTGAGCCGCATCCCCACGCCCAGGTTGGGACATTAAACTCTTGCCATGACAGCACAGTCTTTGCGGGAGCAAATGCAATGGGACGACCAGCTTGGGGATAGAAGACTAACCTCATGTCGTGAACGACCACCACATGTTGCGAGCAGCAGATCGATCTTCTCGCGTTAGTTTTGGCCCATAGCGTGGAGAAAACTCTGTGTCAATGCTTCGAGTCCCAGGAATTTCATGTGATAGTCAGGGCTTCCTGCTTCTCTTGAAAGTGTTGTCATCTGGTAACGCGGGACGGAGTGCCCACGTGGTACAAACCTGGGCTGAGCTCACCCTCTCAGGAGGGCACGAGCTTCTGGTTTTTGCCTCATTTGCATTCATTGTTTCAGACTCTGTAGACAGGAGTTTAAATAACAATCTCAGGATATGCTCAACAGCGAATGCTTATTTGTATCTTCTGGTTGATGAATACTTTTTGAAGATGAAAACCTTAAGAATATATTTGTTTATTTTTGCATTTAGTGTGTGCATGTATGTGCATGTTTGCGTGTGTGTGTGTGCATGTGTGTTTGAGTAGTGTGTGTGAATGCTTGTGTGCACTGAAGTCAAATGATAACTCTTTTGCCTGGCATTTTTACGTGGGACTAAAGATTCAAACTCAGGACTTTCTGCTTGCGAGGCAGAGTCTTAACCCCTGATGCATCTCTCCAGCCCTCGACTCCGTTTTAGTTAGAGAGTAAAGCACTGGCTCGTCACAACACTGTCATCCGTATGTGCCACTATGTTACACAGTTCACATTCGCAGTCTCTTATCTCTCCTCCACCTTTTCACGGTCTTCGTGTCTGTCTTTCTGTTTTCACAACATGCACATACATACGTGTGTCTATGTATCTAAATTCTCCCATGTCTGGACATCTGTGATGTTTAATTCTCAATCTTCTGCCTTCCTCATTTGCACGTCCCATGTGCCATGGGAGGATTGAAATGAATTGCACGGCCAGCAGAGGAACATGGCAGCATTCGGCTGGACACGCTGGGAGGAAGGGTCTGCCTGGGTGACTTCCAGGGGGTAGAACTGTTAGTCATGCTGTGATCTCAGGGTGAAAGATGAGCCGGAAAGTTAAGATGAACTGGCACCTGACGAGGGCCAGAATTGTATTACAGGGAGACAAGGAAAGCTAGTGTGGATGTCACAGGAGGAAGGAATCCTGTAAAAGAAGAGCACAAGGGCTGGGGGACGGGGACGACTCAGTGGTTAAAGTACTACCTACATAAGAAAGAAGACTGGAATGCTCGCTTCGGCAGCACATATACTAAAATTGGAATGATACAGAGAAGATTAGCTGGGGTCCTTTTGCTTGGGAAGCAAAAGCTTTAACTCTGAGCCACCTCCCAGCCCCCACTTTACTCTTTTTGAGACAGGGTCTCTAATCAAACCCGAGTTCACACATAGGGCTAGCCTCATTAGCCAGCTTGCTCGGGGATTAACCACATCTGCCTTCCTATGCTGGAATTACGGTGGGTTACGTAATTAGGGGTACGGAATTAGGAGTCTGGAATTACGGTGGGTCACAGAATTACAGATCTGGAATTACTGGTGGGTCACAGCTCTCCACTGGCACTTTATGTGGGATCTGGAAATCTGAACTCCAGTCTTCTTTCTTTCTTTTTTTTTTTTTTTAAATATGGAACGCTTCACGACTTTGCGTGTCATCCTTGCGCAGGGGCCATGCTAATCTTCTTCCATGGGAACATGCCAAACAATGAGGGCACTGGCCTGTGATTCTGCCCTGGAAGGCGGAGCCCGGGAAGCCCTAAAGCAAAGCATTAAGGAAGTAGAGCAATCCAGGATGATTCCTGAAGTCATTCTGGGGCCTCCACACGCACACACGCTCAAGTGCTCTCTTGTACACACACACACACACACACACACACACACACACACACACAATCTGCATGAAAATGGAAAAAGAAATCCACAGAACAAAGGGCCTGGCGCTAGAGCTCATGGGAGAGGCTGGCTGGGCCTGCTTGGTTCCTCAGTACTGAGAACAATCAGCTTTCCTTGGACCTCCATCCTTCTCCTCCCTGGGGACTGGCAACCAGCCTGTCCCCAAGACTCCAGCCAAGGACAGAGCTGCAGGAATTTGAAACTCCCGGTGGTGGAAATTCCCACTTCTACAAAGGCTTTTGTTCTAATGCTAATTCTCTCAGAGAATTAGCCTCAGAAATGGGATCAGGACACTCCCGGGCCAGGCGCCATCACCACCACCACAGGGCCGCAGTGGAAGGACAGTCTGGGATGTATTTGACAACCCACTTTCCTCCTGTGCCGTGATAGGAAACCTTTCCCTCTTGAGGGCGAGGCTCAGCGTTCAGCCGCTGTGGGGATGGTGGCCGTTTCCCCAGCTCTGAGTCATAACTGTCAGGGCTTTGTTTTCTTAGTACCCGCAAAATCCCCAGCCAGGTCATTCAGGCCTCGCAGCATCCATTAATTGTGATACCCGCCCTTCCTGTCTCACAAAACCTGGAGAGACTCAAGCAGGTGAAAGTTAAAACGGTCATAAAGTCACACAAGAACATGTAGATAACGTGCGGTTCTAACACTGTTAGTGCGTGTGTATGTGGGGGGTGGGCATGTGCCATGGTACTATGTGGAGGTCAGAAGACAACTTTGTGAAGCTGGTTCTCTCCTTCCACTGTGTGTGTGCGTGTATGTGTGTGCGTGTATCAGAGGGCACTGTATGTGCCTGTGGAGGTCCAAAAGTGACTTTAGGAATCACCCTAGATTGCACTAGCTTTTCTTTGCTTTGCTCTGGAGTTTTCCAGGCTCTGCCTTCCAGGGCCAGAAGTACAGGCAGCCACTATTTCTGCCAGTTTTTATGTAGGATTCAAACTCAGGACCTTCTGCTTGGAAGGCAGTGGCTTAACCCCTGAGCCTTCTCTGCAACCCCTCCTTCCACTTTCATGTCTGTTCTGGGAAATCAGATTCAAGTCACCAGGCTTTTGTGGCAAGTGCTTTTGTTTGCTGAGCTGTCTCTCCATTCCTGTATCTTCCTCTGTGTTTGACATGGTATACATTCATTGGTCCTTTCAGGTGGATGTATACAAAATGGTTATTATCATTTGCATCTACCTCCAGCAGACATCCATAGATACCTACAAAAACCATTTGCTTTGTGTGTTTAGAGTATATGTACCATTTGTGGTGTGTGTGTTGTGTACACTAGAATGTGTACCTGTAGAGGCCCAAGGATGACATTGAGAATCATCCTATATTGTTCTTCTTCTTTATTGTTTCGATCCAAGATTTCCCAGGCTCTGCCTTCCAGGGCCAGAACTCCAGGCTGCTGCTATTTCTGTCTGGCATTTTTCCATGGGCTCTGGGCTCTGAACTTAGGTCCTTTTGCCTGTGAGACCAAGCCTTTAATTCTCAAGCCATCTCCCCAGCCCTATATATACCATTTTTAAGGAATAATTTATACCACACCACATGGGAGTCTGGGGCAGGAAGATTGCCAGCTTCAGTGGAAAGGAAGGAGGAAGGAAGGAAGAAAGGAAGGAAGGAAGGAAAGAAAGGAAGGAGAAAGGGAGGGAGGGAGGAAGAGAAAGAAAGAGAGAAAGAGAGAAAGAAAGAAAGAAAGAAAGAAAGAAAGAAAGAAAGAAAGAAAGAAAGAAGGGATAGGAAAGGAGAGTGGAAGAAAGGAAAAGAAGAAAAGGAAAGAAGGAAAAGAAAGGAAAGAAGGAAGGAAGGAAGGAAGGAAGGAAGGAAGGAAGGAAGGAAGGAAGGAAGGAAGGAAAGAAAAGAAAGAAAAATTTCAGCGATCACGTCTGATTTGCAGCTTCCGCATTTGACCGGAAGCAAACGGTGAAGCAGCTTTCTGGTGAGCAAGCTTGGAGGCCAGGCCCAGGGTCTGGGAGGGAGGTTTTGCTAGGTGTCTTTATTCTTTTGGGCTGCACATTTAGTCACTGCTATTTGGAACACTTGGATAAAAACAAATGACATTTGTCTATCAGGCGGCTTGGATTAAGCTGGCGGAAGGTCTATTGTTTTGGAAAACATTTTTCTCTCTCTTTCTTTAGGGCGCTGGAAATGGAATTCAGGGTTTCCTCCTGCTAGGCACATGTTCCGCTACTGAGCAGCCACCCCAGCCCCAGAGATAATAAAAAGTTGATTCCCTTTGACTAAAGACCAAGCTGTGCTGAAGTGCAGAGATAGTCACTGAAGTTGTTAGTTGGCGTCTGGATGCTGGTGGCCTTGATAAGCCAGGCCTGGCCGCCCGCCCACTGTGGACCAAGTCAACAGACAAGTAATAGCGAAAAGCAGGGGAAAGATTCAGACCACGTGGCCACACTGGGAAGAGTAGCAGGTAGACAAGGCCGGTGGCCCCCACATCTACCTACAGGGTCCCTACATGAAGCTCGTGTTAAAGTAGGGGGCAACAGGCATGCTTGACTTAGCAGTCCTGTGATCTCCGCCACCCCCGCCCCCATCTAGCCCTGACACCCTCATTATCTAGGCGCTAGACAATCTCCCCTGCAAGATGGTCTGAGGCTGTCAGAACTGTGAAATCTCTACTGAGGAGACCAGCTTCTCTGGACAGAACCAGGGTTCTTCCCTGAGCAACCGCTTCCAGAAGATTCCTTTGGGAAAATCCTTTCAGTATTGTTTGCAAAAGGAGGGAGCACAAGTCTGTTTTCAAAATGTCTTCATTCCCGCTGAGATAGTTGGTTATGATCTGAGAGGAAAAGAGAAAAGCCTCAGTTCTTATTGGTCCCATTTTTTCTTTCTTTTTACTTATACATGTCATGCATTGACAGTTTCACGCATGTAGGTAATACGTGCTGATTGCTCTTCCCCACACCCTCTCTTCTCCCCACACACTCCTGTCAGTTCCCCTTTACCTGCAGATCTCTTTCCAATACTCACATCTCTTTGTCTAGTTTGGTGTCCCGATGTCTCTGTGACTCTGGGTTGGCACTCTCTATCAGAGCCTGGTGGCTCCCCAGGGGATTCACGGCTGGATGCTTTGCCTCCCCCTCCCCCACAATCTGTTAGCTGCCAGTTGTTCCTTGGTAATTGCTGGAGAGAATTCAAGAGCCAAAAGGTGCAGTGAAATAGAGTGTGCGCATGTCTGTGCATGTGTGCGTATGAGTGTATATGTGTGCGTGTGCGTGCTTGTGTGCGTATGCATTGCGTATGTGCATGTGTGTGTGTGTGCACACGGTGGATGCTCAGATGCCCCACTCCCTCGCTGGCTGGCTGCGCACTTGAGCACGGGGCAAGCCTTTTGTGTAACTGGAGGCTCTCATTCTGGCCTATCTTCCATCTTCCTTGGATCCAGGCTTACTTCCCAGAGGTAATGGATTTACAATCCTTTTGCAGCCAATTCAGAACACGAGTGTCGTAGTTGGATATAGGTGTCAACTTGATGTTGAAGGTTTGAGCTCTGGGCACATTTGTAGATAATTGGTAGTTGAGTTAGCCCAGAGCAAACCTGCAGGAGATTGTCTAGTTGGTGGGTAAGGCCCAGCCCATGGTGGGTGGGACTAGGCCCTGGACAGGTGAATAAGATGGAGGGAAGTGGTTGAGAAAGTTGGCATCCTTGGGCACAGTTGGCCAGCTGTGCTGGTCTGGCGAGTAAGGATCGTCTCTTTCACAGCCATTGTGTAGAAATGGTGCAAGCAGCGCCCTCGGCCCTTGGTGTTTGTGTGGCCTCTCCTGTCAAGATGAACAAAGGATCGTAACTGGAGAGAAAATAAACCCCTTGTTCCCTCAAGTTGTTTTGTGTTGAGTTGATCAGCAACCGTGCATAGTAACTGCAGCCATACTAACGAAAGGTCACGGGACACTGATCCTCCTGCTTCACCCAGCCTCTGAGGGCGGAGCTTACCACCCTGCTTCCCTGGCAACCCTTAGCAACGTCTGACACCCATAAAAAGACAGAAGCCTCTTTAGTCCAGAGACTCTCTGCAGATCCCCTAGCATGCCTACCACCGAGGCATCTCTCTCTTGTCCTCTCAGACCCAAAGCTCTCTCTTGTGTTCAATGCTTTCCCACCTGAAAGCCGACCTCTGCCTCCTGGAGGTGTACTCTGGCCTAAACCAGTCCTGGAGGGCAAGTCCCTGTGTCTGTCTCTTAGCAGTACTTGACCAGACTTGCTGGGGCTACTTAACTCGGAGCCTGGCACCTTGAGCAGCATCGCCCATGGCTGGGTCAAGCTTGCTGCAGGCCTTCGGGCAGGGAAAGAGGGGGTCCTTGACTGTCCGCGACGAGAGGCATGGTGTTCCCATTTTCAGATTCCAAAAGACCCTTGACACCTGGCTGAGGGGTAATTTCTGTCGGTTTTGTTTCTTGAGTCGGAGCCTTGGGTAGCCCAGGGTAGCCCACACGGGCCCCCAGCTCTCTGTGTAGATGAGAGTGACCTCGAACTCAGGGTCTTCCTGCTCCCCCTCCTGAGTGCTGGGTGACAGTATGTACCATGCGGCAGGTGTTAGGATAACTGGTTTGTTTTTAGTTATCTGATTTATCAAGATAACACTGTTTTCTAGGTTCCCCCCTTAACACCCACTTTGGTTTTTGCCCTCTTGCTTGCGTTCCTACACAGACTGTCCCTTTCATAATCAGTGAACATAAGCTGAGAACAGGATGTTTGAGAAACCAAGTTGAGTACATGATTCGGGCCACGCACTCCCTGCGGGAGGCCCAGGGGGCTCTGCTCTGCACCATCCTGTAAAGACAGTTCTCTTTTTAAGAGCTTTTTTTTTTTTTTTTTTTTTTACAGCTGAAGAAAATAATGTGCAATTTGCTACAATTATTTGACAAAGTCTTCATTTAACTTTTAAAAAAAGGAGAAATAGAAGAGGTAGGAGGAAGAGGAAGAAAAGGAGAAGAGGAGGAGGAGATCAAAGCTAGGGGAGGAGAATGAGAAGAGAAAGGAGGAGGCCCGAGGAGGAGGCCCAGGGGTCCGAGCCCAGTTCTCGGGTCCTGCCCTCATCTCCTGCCTGCTAGCAGTGCCCCATGAAGGACAGAACAGAGGTGTAGGAGTCACCAGTAAAAATGCCGGGAGCAGAAGCGTGCACTGGTAATCCATCCCCGGAGAGGCACAGACTGGCAGGTCTCTGGGCTCCTGGCCCTCTTACCTGGCCTGAGGGGTGAGCTTCAGGCCTAGTGAGAGACCCCCTTCCTGAGAGTAAGGCAAGATTGCCCTCGAGCCTCCACATGTATGCACGCACACATACATTTGAATTCATAGGGGTTATAAATAGAAAGGACTCAATATTCTGTTAGCTTATAAAAGTATTTTCTTCAGATCAAGCCGCGTGTGTGTGTGTGTGTGTGTGTGTGTGTGTGTGTGTGTGTGTGTGTGTAGAGAGCACTGTGTATCCCAGTGGAGGCCCCAGGGGCGACTTCAAGAATCATCCTGGATTGTTCTACCTCCTATTTGCTTTGTTCTGGGATTTCCCAGGCTCCACCTTCCAGGACCAGAAGTGCAGGCCTCTGCCATTTCCTGCTGATGTTTTTGTGTTTTGTTTTGTTTTGTTTTTATGTGGGATCTGGGATCTAAACTCAGGACCTTCTGCTTGTGAGGCAAAGGCTTAACCTCTGAGCCATCTCTCTGGCCCCAAGATCAAGTCTCATTCTGTATTCTAGTGAAAAGAAGGTTTGTCATCAGGATGGGGAGATGGCAGGGGGTTAAGCTTCTGCCTCGAAAGCAGAAGGACCTGAGTTCAGATCCTCAGGTCCCACCTAAAAATGCCAGGCAGAGGTGGCAGCAGTCCAGACTTCTGATCTTGGAAGGCGGAGGCTGGAAAACTCCAGAGCAAAGCAGTAAAGAGGTGAAGCCATCCACAGTTGAGTCTGGATGTTACCCTTGGGTCTCTACAGGCCCACACACTCAATGTGTCCTCGTATATACACACAATGTGTCCTCTTAGATACACACATACCCCCCCCACACACACAAATAAAAATAAATAAGTAAAAGAAAAGGGGAAAAGAAAAGATGTCCTGAGTTCTGGGGACATGGTTCTGTGAAGATCACGTCTGATGCGACGCGCTGAACCCCGGGTTACTACTGGCTTCTAGCACTGATAGTGATTTCTTGTTTCACGGATGCATTTGCATAGAACTCAGATCACCGGGCGTGGCAGCTCATGGGTGCGATCTCAGCACTTGGCAAACCGAGGCTGGAGGATGGTCGTCAGTTCAGGGCCAGCCTGGGATGCATACAAGGCTAGCTTGGGCTACACAACCTGACTCAGTTTCAACTCCCTCCTCCCCCCAAAAAATGTGGAGTGGTGGACCTGTTAGTTTCTTCCCATTGCTAAGTGATGGACCAAAAACAACGTAAGGGAATGAGGGACTCGTTCTTTTTAATTACTAAATTATTTATTTATTTTTGAGGGGGTGTGTGTGTCAGAGGGCACCATGTGTCCCTGTGGAGGCCCAAGGGTGACTTTGGGAACATCCTGGACTGCTTCTACCTCCTGTTTGCTTCCCTCGGGGATTTCCCAGGCTCCATCCACTATGGCTAGAAGTCATTTCCTCTTGGCGTTTTTTTACATGTGATCCGGGATCTAAACTCAGGTCTTGCAGCTTGCCCGGCAGAGGTTTAGCTCCTGAGCCTTCTCTCTGGCCCCACAAAGGGCATATTCTTGGGTCACAGTTTCAGGGTATAGTTCATTAGTATGGCAGGAGAGGTCAAACCAACATTAGTAGCTGAGGAAAGTTGGCACATCCACGCACAGCAGGACTGAGGGACGGTACACTCCCCAGCTGGCCACATTGCTAGGGTATAGAACCAGCTCATCCTTCTTATCTACCTGTTCAGGGAATAGTCCCACCCACAGTCTTCCCCCATCAGTTGGATAATCTCCCACAGGCTTAATGATACAATTCCCTATAGGTGTACCCGTAGGCTCACCTCTCAGCGATCAAGCTGACTCGGTATCTAGGTGGCACTGTGGCGTCCACGGCTAACCTGCTCCTTCTCTTCCCCACCCCGCACCCTTTGCAGAGCAACATGATCCACAACCTGGGGCTGAGCCACCATCTGATCGCACTGAATTTTATCATCATCTCTTTCGGCAAGAAGAGGGCGTGGTCGTCGGAGCAGGTGAAGGTGACGGACACCGAGTTCGATGGGGTGGAGGTGCGGGTGTTCGAAGGCCCCCCGAAGCCCAACGAGCCGCTAAGACGCAGCGTCGTCTACATCCACGGAGGAGGCTGGGCCTTGGCAAGCGCAAGTACGTCCCCTTCGGGTGGGTTTGGTGTGCGCCGTGGCCCTGGAGGCCCCGTGAATGAGGCCCGCTCCTTCGCAGCATGCAAAGGGGACCTTGGACCACCTGGCAGTCTCGTCCCAGCCACGTTCACGGTGCCCCTTTCCACCCTCAGAAGTCTCCTGGTTTGAAGGATCGTGAGATGGTTTTTGTACATGTAAAAGTTTTACCTGTCATGGTGTGAATGTGAGTTGTGGCCCCCTCCTCTTAGGCTCGTGTGTTCTAATCCTTAGCTATGTTTGGGAAGGGTGTGGCAACTGTAGGAGGCGGAGCCTTGCTGGGGGAAAGCACACGTCAGGGGGGCGGGCCTTGAGGTGGATTAGCCCCACCCTACTTCTGCTAGAAGTCAGCTCTTACAGTCTGCAATTGGCTGGCTGGTGAGGTCTGCAGGAACCTAAGCCGCCTCCAGCTTCTGCTGCCGGCCATTCTGCCTTTCCCACCATAATGGACCGAATCTCCCTTCTGGAACATTAAGCCAATAAATCTTCATTTTCTCCCCTTCAGTTGCTTGAGCCTGAGTGTTGTCTCTTGGCAGCAGAAAGAGTAACTGAGACACTGCCTATTTGATTCTGGCAGCTGACTTTGCAAATTCTTCCGGGGCTGGGTTGTAGCTGTAGTTGGTGGAGTGCTTACCTGTTGTAGGTGACACCCTGTGTTGGAACGCCAACACCTCCTGAACCAGGTGCACCCATGCCTGGAATCTCAGCATCCTGGAGATGGGGGCAGGCGGATTGGAAGTTTAAAATCATCCTCTGCTGCATAGAGTTTGAGACCAGCCTGGACTAGAGATCTCTCTAAACACACAGTCACCCCAAAGCTGTCGTGACTTAAAGACTTACCAAATTAAAACTTTCCCAGGATCAAAATATAAGGGACTTAGCTGTAGCTCCGGTTGATGTGTGTTTTGCAGCTGTCTTTCTATGTGTTGTTTAATGTGTATGTCAGCACACCACCCCCTGCCAGCTTTCGAAGGCAAAGATTCATATAACAAAGGCCCGCAGCCATGGGGGAAATGGTCTTGCCAATGCGAGGAATCTCTCTTTAGAGTTGGATTTCTTTCCTGAACAGAACAGGTTTGGTGTGGTGGTCACAGCACCACAGGACACAGTCTGTCTCAGAAGGCTGGGCCTTTCCCTCTATAGTGACTCCAAGACTGGACCCTTCTGTTGCAGTTTGCCTGCATGGTTGCTGATAAAACACTGTCAAACGGCTTAAGGAAACAAGGGGTTTCCTTTCTGTTAACAATTGTCCGGTTACAGTTCTCAGTCCAGCTTGACAGGAGAGCTCACACCAACACCAGGGCCAAGGGAACTAGCCACACCATCTCTACATAATGGCTGAGAGAGGGATCATTCTAGACCAGCATGTCTGGCTAAGCATACACAAGGATGCCAACTCTCTCAACCAGCTGTCTGTATTTTATTCCTGGGCCTAGTCCCACCCACCATGGGCTGGGCCTTCCCCATTAGCTAGACAATCTCCTGCAGGTTTGCTTTGAGCTTAACTCAACCACTAATTCTCTGCAAATGTGCCCAGAGCTCAAACCCTCAACTGTCAAGTTGACACCTGTGCCTAACCATGATACCTTCTGTCCACAATCACTGTAGCACCCTTCTTCATCTTCCTCTCGGATCTTCCTCCAGAACCTTGTTATGCCCTGTGTTGAAAAGCAACGGCAATATGGTCTCTTCAGCCTATCATTATACAATGGCTGTAGCGCGAATGTCACTTAGCCTGTGAGCCCATCTTATTTGGTCCCATATCCATCCTTTGCTGTGGTAGTCACTGATTTGGTCACATCATCAGAGACGCTCACGGAGTCCAGTTGCCTGCCCAGCGCTGCAGTGCAGAGCCTTGAAGCACGAGACAACCCGGACTCTCCCTATAATGTGCCTTTCATCGCTAACAAAGCACTGACAAGAAGCAGTTAGAGGAGCAAGAGCGGATCTGGGCTCACACTTTAGGGGTGCCGTCCATCGTACCGTCCCATCATGGCATGTCTTTTTTGGTGATCGCCTCTTTGCTTTTGAGCTCATGGAGAGCTGAAGGTCACCCAGCTGTGTAGCCAAGGACAGCTTGAACTTCTGATCCTCCATGTGCAGGGATTGTAGACATGTGCGCATTTTATGCAGGGCTAGGAATCAAACCCAGGGCTTCACACCCTGCTAAGTAGACTGTTTACCAACAGAGCCACAGTCCCAGCCCCAGATGGTTCTTGGTGTGTTGGAAGAACAATCCAAGGGCTAGATGTTCACACAGTACAATCACTCCAGTCTATTAGGACCTTTGAGTCATCCAGGAAATGCTAAAACTCCCAGAATTCTACCTCCTCCTGTGCTGATTTAAAGAGACAACCAGATTCTTCAAATCCGCAATTCTCCTGAATTGCAGCAAATGAAGATGTTAAAAGAGCAAAATTATTTAATTCTAAGAAGGAAACAGTTCTTTGCTTTGACAGTGAGGATACATCTGAAGAGCTCAAAACTAATGTGTATCCATACATTGTGGGTAAATGTGTGGTTAGTTAAAAACATGTTCACAGCTAACTGAAATGGGTTTCCTGTTAATGATAGTAATCTCATTTTATCAGAAACCAGATTTAATTTTGCATATGCCTATGTGACTCAACGAGATATTTGTTCACCTTCTTCCTCTTTTCCCCTCTTTCCCTTTCTTCCTCTCTCCTTCCTTCTCTCCCTCTTTTTTTTCCTTCCTCCCTCCCTCCTTGCCTGCCTCCCTCCTTTTTTTTTTCTTTCCTTTAGTTTTTTTAAACTTTATTTATTGTGTGCACATGCATGTGTGCATGTGTGCCTGTATGTGTGCGTGCGTGCGTGCGTGCGTGCGTGCCTGTATGTATCAGAGGGCACTATGTGTTCCTGTGGAGGACCAAGGATGACTTCAGAAATCACCCTGAATTGCATTTACGTCCTTTTTACTTTGGGATTTTCCAGGCTCCACCTGCCAGGGCTGGAAGTACAGGCTGCTGCCCATTTCCTTTCGCATTTTTACGTGAAACATGGGATCCGAACTCAGGACCTTCTGAGTATGAGACAGAGCCTTGACCCCTGAGCCACCTCTCCAGCCCTCTCTTTAGTTTTTTGACATAAGGTGTCATATAGCCCAGGCTGGTCTCAAACTCACTCCGCAGTCTGGAAGCTAGCTTTAAACCACCGTCCTCCCGCTTCTTCTTCTCTAGTGCTGGGGTGATGGGGCGTGTACTGCCACACGAGACTTACACTTGCTTTTCGTTTTTTGTTCTTATCCTTAACTGCTCCAAGTCTGAAAACAGCCTCCTCTCTGAAGAGCCCCTGCCCGGGCCATCTTATGACCCCTTCTCAGTGCCAACTCTGGTCTGTTTCAGAAATCAGCTACTATGACGAGCTATGCACAGCAATGGCGGAGGAGCTGAACGCTGTCGTTGTCTCCATCGAGTAAGTAATGCCTGTCACCCGTGCAGCCTGTCGCTCAGGAGAGATTCTGTGTAGCAGAATGAGGACTTTGTGGGTGGTACAAGTAAAAAATGAAACAGAGTAAAATGATAGGATAAGGCCTCGAGTTCCCTTAGGGTTTTTTTGTTGTTGTTGTTTTAGGTGCAAGCTTTTATTTTTCTTCTGTGAATAGAGTTTTTGGATCACATGCTAAGAATGTGTTTAAGTTTATAAGAAGACACCAAACAATTTTCTGAAGTGGTTACATCATGTTATATCCCCCCTAGTAGCATTAGAGTTGTTCTACCTCCTCTCAGACTTCTTTATTGTCAATCATTTTAA
Organism: Typhlomys cinereus; assembly: GCA_023101885.1. NCBI lineage: Eukaryota > Metazoa > Chordata > Mammalia > Rodentia > Platacanthomyidae > Typhlomys > Typhlomys cinereus. The sequence goes on from JALPQD010000049.1 coordinate 8,953,574, forward strand.
TGTAGACATTTTGGTGGATGTAAAGTGCCATCTTACTGTGATTTAATTGATATTTCTCTGGTAAGGGTTTTTTAATGCGTGCGTTTTGCATGTGAGTGCACGTATGTGTATCAGAGAGCACTTGAGTGTATCTGTAGGTCCCAACGGGAACGTCTGAATCATGTTGCTTTGCTTTGCTCTGGGGTTTCCCAGGCTCTGCCTCCCAGGGCCTGCATTGCGGGCTGCCACCCTTTCCACCCGGCATTTTTACATGGGATCTAGGGATCTGAACTCATGTCCCTTTGCTCATGAGGCAAAGGCTTTACCTCCAAGCCATTTCCTCAGCCCCAGTTCCCTTGTTTTTAATATTTACTCTGGCTTCAGCATTAGGGATGAAGCCCACACTCTCACATGTGCCTGGCACATGCCCTAACATGGAGCTATAGTCCCACCCATCTTCTTAATTTAATTTTGGAAACTTCCAGAACAGGAGTTACCTAAAAACTCACAACATACAAGTTGGTTGCTAACTTTTTTGTAACTAAAATATTTTATTTGCATGTGCTTGGAGGACCAAGAGTGACTTTGGGAATCATCTGATTACTTCTATCTCCTTTTTGCTCTGGGATTTCCAAGGCTCTGCCCACCAGGGCCAAAAGTGCAGCTGCCACTGTTTCTACCTGGCGTTTTTATGTGGGGTCTGGATCAGAACTCAGGACCCTCTTGAGAGGCAGAGTTCTAAACCTGAGTCATCTCTCCAGCCCACCCTATTTTTTTTTCCAACTCCAAAGCGTTCAGAACTTTATCATTTCTAACTCCCCTGCCCCGCACTCTCTGTTAGTTAAAGGCATTAAATGTCCCCGTCCTTTATGATTTGATGGCTCACATTTTTCTTAGGTGCCCAGGAAAGAGGCTCACATGGGACAGTGGTACTGAATCAAGGACCTGTCTTTACTAGTGGCCGCACGAGCAAGCGCAAGCCTCAGCTTTCGTTCCCCGGTTCAAAGACAGGGCCTTTTCCAAACCTTGGCTGTGGGAAAGATTCTATTAAAAAGAATGGAGCTTTATACTTTATCATTTTTAAAAGCTTTTTTATTATCTTAGTTTTGTTTTAGAGAGAGCGAGAGTATGGGTGAAGGTCAGAGGTCAACTTTGAGAAGTCAGTTCTGTACTTCCACCTTGTGGGCCTCTAGGGATTGAACTCAGGTCATCAGGTTTTCGAGGAGCTCCCTTTATCTTGAGCTGTCTTGCAGCCTTGGAGTTTTATGCTTTATGCGTGTGTGGCTGTGTGGGGGCGGTAGCTCAGCCAGTCAAGTGTCCTTGGGGCACGAGGAGCTGAGTTCCATGAAAAGATGGAAAAAAGCCAGATGTGGTGCATCTGTAACCCCAGCACAGGAAGATCCCAGGGCTCGCTGCTCAGCCAAGCCCAGCCAACTTGGAGATGGTTCCAGGCCAGTAAGAGACCCTGTCTCTAAAATGATGGGCAGCAGCTCAAGGAATGACAACCCAATTTTCCCCTGGCCTCCACATGCATACAGCATGCATGCACACACCACACACCTCTGGCCTCCACATGCATACAGCATGCATGCACACACCACACACCTCTGGCCTCCACATGCATACAGCATGCATGCACACACCACACACACACACACACACACACACACACACACACACACACACGCTTCTCCTCCTTTCACAGAGTTGGGGCTCACACTTAAGACCTCTCTGTGTTGGACAGATGCTCATCCCCTGAGCCAAGTCGCCAGCCCTGTGAAGTCTTCCATCCAGGTAGCCATTGGGCTCGTGGTACAGTGCCTGCCGCCTTGGACGGCTCGGGGAGCTTTGCATTGTCTGAATTCACTGTGCGACTCAGGCCCCAGGGTCTTGGAGCCGTCTCCCACCATCTGCTGTATCTTGGAATGCTATGTCTCTTTAGAGAGCATATAATCCTATAACCCAGGTTGCAGTTCACCTTGTAGCCCAGGTTAGCCTGCAGCTCACTGTGTAGCCCAGGTTGGCTTCAAACTCTTCCTGTGCTTCAGCCGCCTGAGTGCTGGGTTACAGTTTCAGGTTTACTGAAGTCGATCTCATCCGATCACTCGAGCCTTTAGCCTGTCCTCTCCCTTGCTGATTGACAGGGGAGATGTGGGGGCGGGAGGAGGGCTCAGGGAGGAGGAATGCTTCTTGTTCTAGGATGCCTGTGCCAACAGCCAAGAAGGTCCTTATTCCTCCTTCCCACACAAATCACACTTGGAGGAAGATAGAAAAGATGCCGCCAGCAAGCTTTCCACGTGCTTCGCTGATTGGCTGTTGACTGTGGAGACAGGCTGTCCTGTGGCCTGGCTTCGGGGTCCTTGTGCAATCAGAGAGGACCTTGAACTGCCAACCTGAACCCATCTGCCGAGTGTTGGGATGACAGGTGCTGTCATGTCGTAGGGCAGCGGGTCCGAGGCAGCGGGTCTGACCCAGCTTGCCGTCTCCAGTCCTGCCCTGTTGGGGAGATGGGGAAAGGTCTTTGTTAAAGGAACGAAGAGATTGTGTCCCCAGGCGTGGCCTTGCAAACAGAGAGCAGAAGGTGGATGTAGTTATGAGTTTGGTGGGGTCCCCTACTGAAGATATGGGTTCTCCCAACTTTGGGGTGGCTTAAATTTTCTGATGCCCCCAAGGTGAACTTACGCAGAAGGCAGTGAGACTCACCTCTGTCCCTCTGAGTCAAACAGGAAGGTGGCTGTGTGCCTGACTAGCACTCAGACCTTTTACCCAACTGGCAGGGCCGAGAGCAGACAATGTTCCTCCCACGCCAGCCAGAAGGCGTGGCTCCCAGGTTAGTTTATTCTGGGGGAGAATCATCATTCCAGTGCTCCTGGGTCACTTCCAGCTACTCACGCTTTCCAGTGCCACGCCTGGGTGTGGGGCCTTCGCCTTTGACACAAGAAGCACCCCAGCAACTTTCCTCCATTCCCCCGTCACTGTTACAAAGCGGTGAGTACAGCTTTCAGGGTTCAGGTTGCAGCTGAGTTGCTGGCCTACATGCACCAAGTCCTGGGTTTGATCCCTAGCACCGCATTAGCTGGAGCATCCCTGGGATCCCAAGCGGGGGCCACCATGCCCCACTCAGCTTTGCTTTGCTTGTTCTTCTGAGCAAAGGCTCCTGTAGCCCAGGCTGACTCCAAGCTTGCTGTGTAGCCAAGGAAATCCTTGATATCTGATTCTCTTTCCCCAACCTCCCAAGTGCCGGGATTACAGACTTAGCTGTAATCTCTCTCTCTGCGGTGGAAGCCAGAGGACAATTTCAGAAGTCATTTCTTTCCTGCCACCATGTGGGCTTCCAGGGATCAAACTCAGGTCTCCAGGTTTTCAAGCAAGCATCTTATCCGCTGCGCCATCTTGCTGGCCCGTATTTTTAATCTTCAATATCCACAACCTTAAGGTTCTCATTGTTTCATCTGCAGGAAATTCTTAAACAAGCTTTTTTATCTTTTATATACATAATGGATTTGCAGTATTCTCAGCCCACAATACCAGACAGAGCCTGGACTGGCACCTCACCCGTAATAATATTCTTTTGGCTGCCAGACTCGGTGATACATGACTGTGGTCCCAGCACTTGGGACGCTAAGGGAATGGTAAAGAACACTTGAGCAACAGAATGCCAAAGCCCTTCTTGGGCACAGTCCACAGAGTCTGTGGAATCTGATGTTCCTGCGTGGGTTTGCTATGAGTTTTGAAGGGCCACATGTGTACCCTTGGCAAAGTCTCTCACTGGCACCTGAGGTGTTTGGAGTGAAACCATTTACTCAGCTGATGAATGATTAAGCCTGAGCCTGCTTGGGAGACAACCGGTCGAAGGCCCAGCGGGCATGGCAGTCAGTCCTACCTGTGGGGACCCAGCGAATTAAACCAAGGACAGACAGATCTTTGATTTTTTAAATTGAAACCCTGAGGATCCTTTCACAGAACTTTGAATATAAGCAATAGATAGCAGCCAATTCCTCTCTCTCTCTCTCTCTTTCACACACACACACACACACACACACACACACACACTTGGTCTCACATATGCCAGGCAAGCACTCTATTAAACTATGGCTCCAGACCACTTTTTAATTTTTGATCTTGAGACAGGGTCTCTCTAATTAGCCAGGCTGGTTTTGAACTTACTGTAGCTCAGACAGACGTAGAACATTCCATCCTCCTGCCTCAACCTCTCAAATACCTGGGGCTCCAAGCCGGTACCACCAGTCTTTTGCTGTGTATTCTCTTTAGCTATACCATTCACGAATTTTCTCCTAGCTTTCAGTCTTCTTTGCCTATAAGTGCAATTTCTGTTGGATTTCTCGGGTAAATTTTAGGTCCTTTGAAGGTTTGTTATGCACCAAGTGACCGAAGAAATATTTACTTTTGGTATATTCTCCAATCTACAAAGAAGTGCCCTTACCTCTTGAGTAAACTATTTTCAGATTGCACAAAGAAGGGAGCTTGGATTGTGGATGGGGTGGGGGTCAGAGGTGCTGAGGACTGAACCTCAAGGCGAGTACATGCTAGCCAAGTGCTCTTCTGTGAGCTCTCATGATGTTTAAATTTTTTAATGTTTACTTATCTTTCTTTCTTTCTTTCTTTCTTTCTTTCTTTCTTTCTTTCTTTCTTTCTTTCTTTCTTTCTTTCTTTCTTTCTATGTCTCTCGTGTGTGGTGTGTGTGTGTGTGTGTGTGTGTGTGTGTGTGTGTGTCTCAGAGGGTACTGTGTGTAACTGTGGAGGTTTAAGGGTAACTTTGGAGACCGCCCTAGATTATTTCTGTCTCTCACTTGCTTTGCTCTGAAGTTTTCCAGGCTCCCCCTTCCAGGATCAAAAGTACAAGCCGCCACCATTTCCAACTAATGTTTTTTACATGGGATCTGGGATCCAAACTCAGGACTTTCTGCTTATGAGGCAGAGGCTTAACCCCTGAGCCATCTTTCGGGCCCCTCTTTTGATTTTTTGAGCCAGGGCCTCTCTTCAAGTTACCCACACGGACACCTCATTCTGTAGTCCTGGCAGGCCTAGAGCTTTCCCTCTTCCTCCTGCCTTGATCCCCCAGATAGCTGACCAGAATATGGATCTTCAATGCCAGGAAGGCCCTAACATGGTAGTGTTGTCTTTTCTTAAGCATATTTGCCCTGTCATCTCAGCAAGTTATTAATTGACAGGATTACCAATTTCCTTCCACACGACACAGAGACCTATTTTGAAATAGCACTTGAAATCTCAGTGTATCGGCTGAGAACAGATAGGTATTGGCCTCCTGAGCAGCTTAGGGGACTGTTTACCGTCATATACTGGCTGCTGAGGAAATGAAATGGATTTTATTTTTGATACATGCGTCACTGAAGTGCATCTCTTTTTCTCTAAATCAGAAATTCAGCTTGACCTGGGAAGAGCTAGAACCTTGAGACATGGCGCCACCTGCTGGGCACAGTAGCATGCTTCTCCTCTGTCCACGGAATAGTGGACATTTTGTATTTTGAGGCTCACTGACCTTGAATTCACTGTTCCCAATCGGGCCTTAAGTTTGGGATTCTCCTGCCTCAGCAACCTGGGGGGGGATTAGCAGACTGAACTAGCAGGCCCACCAGAAGGGGGGGAGGGAAGGCTTTCTGTGGCCTAGAGCACCTTGAATTTCAGTCAAACCCTTCAATTAAGGCTCAAAGACCAGAAAGAGTTCATGAGCACAGGAGGAAGTAGTGGCCTTCGACAGAGATGGGATTCTTACAAATTGTACCTGAGTAGGATTATGAACAACTGTGACTGAGCAATGTGTACTCCAGGAAAACCCCAAAATATCCTTGATGATTGGACTAGGGTGCATGCAGTCTTATTTTTACTTTTATTTGAGGAGCAGTCTTTAAAAATATTTAACTTATTTATTGGGAGGGGAGGGTTCATGATGCATGGATGGAGATCAAGGAACAATGTCCTTTCTACCATGTGGGTTTTCGGGGAGCAAACTCAGGTTGCCAGGTCTGCAAGTAAGCAGGCTCCTTACCTGCTGAGCTATCTCAGCGGCACGAGAAGGGGTGTTTCTCTTTACGTTTCAGTGGCCTCTTCACCTGGGCAGGACCCCGAAACAAACATGTCCTTTGCTTTCACAGATACAGGCTCGTCCCACACGTTTACTTTCCCGAGCAAATTTACGACGTCGTCCGTGCCACCAAGTATTTCCTGCAGCCAGATGTCCTGCAGAAGTACCAGGTTGACCCGGGCAGAATTGGCATCTCTGGTGACAGTGCTGGCGGGAATCTGGCCGCCGCCCTGGGACAGCAGGTAACAGCGGGGCTGCCCTGTGGTGCTGGTAGTTGTGGGGTACACCTGACCCCCACTTTCTCCACTCGAGGCTTTTCCCTGCTAGGACAGAAATACCCGAGAGAAACCAATATAAAGGAAGGATTCATTTGGGCCTGATGGTTTCGGAGGCTTCGATACATGGTCAGGTGACTCCATTGTTGATATTATTTTAATATTTTATTTTATTTGAGAGAATGAGAGTGAAAGAGAGGGAAAGGCGTGTGCATATACGTTAAGGCACACTGGTGGAGGTCAGAGGTCAACTTTCAGAGGTTGGTTTGCTCCTTCCACTGTGTGGGTTTCCGGGGATCAGACTCGGGCTGCAGGTTCGGGAGCAGGCGCCTTGCCTTTTGAGCTATCTTGTCGGCCCCTCTTGTTTCTTATACCAGACAGAACATGGTGATAGGGGTTTCTGGCAGGGAAAAGCTGCTTACTTCATGGCAGTCAGAAAGCATAAAGAGAAGGGGTCTGAGACAAGCTGTCCTTCCAGAATACATCCTGTAGGAGCTGTTTCCACAGCCTCTTCTGACACAGTCAGGTGGCCAATCCATCAGTGGATTTGTCCACCGATGAGGTCCAGCCTTTAGGATCTAGTCACTTGCCCATCATTGGCTAGTCAAGCCCTGAACCTGTGATCTGTGGGGGGATATTAAATCTCTGCCTGGTGTTCGAATGTGGGATCTGAGATCCGAACTCAGGCCCTTCTGCTGTTGAGGCAGAGTCTTTGCCCCTGAGCTGTCCCTCCAACCTGAAATATTAGATCTTGACTCTAACACGTAAAACCTACCTGGTGGGGATTTGACTCTTCAGCCTCTGACCCATTCCAAATAGGACAGGAGCTTCCCATTGAAGGGACATGATACATGCAAAACGCAATCCTGTGTGTTGCAGTTGGCCCGCATGGTTGCTGACAAATCACCATCAAAAGGTCTAGGGGAACAAGGGATTCATTTTCTCTTACGACAGTCTGGTTACAGTTCATAGTACAGGGCCGAGGAAAACTGGACACATCATCTCTACATAATGACTGAGTGAGGGATGATCTTATTTGCTAGACCAGCATGGCCAAGTGTACACAAGGATGCCAACTTTCTCAATCAGCTCTCTGTATTTTAATCCAGGGCCTAGCCCACCCACCATTGGCTGGGTGGTCCCATCAGCTAGACAATCTCCTGCAGGTTTGCTCAGGGCTTAGCCACTAATTCTCTACAAATATGCCCAGAGCTCACACCCTCAAGTGTCATGTTGACACCTGTACCTAACCATGACACCATGTCCCTTCTTTTTTAGTTTACCTACGTGGACAGCCTGAGAGATAAACTCAAGTTGCAAGCTTTAATCTATCCGGTGCTCCAGGCTTTGGATTTCAACACCCCTTCTTATTCCTTCTCATCAGGTGATCTAGGGACAGTTTGGGTGGTACCATGCGGACCAGAAGAAAAGGAGGGGTGTTCTCCACCGGAACAGGACACAGTGGTCAGAAAGGAAGAGAGAACCAGTTCTAAATGAGAGATTTTTATTTCCAAACTGAGAAAATTTCCAGTGCCACACCAGATTTTCATTTCTATAAAATTTATCTGCTCCTAACATTCTTCATGAAATCTGCCTCTTTCTTTGTGCAGTGGGAAAGAGGCACAAAAAGGTCAAAGGTTAAAAGATCATGCAATAAACTACGACATCGGCCGGCATAATTATTATACAAGTCTTCGATTCTTCATGGACGGAAAGGGGGCAAACAACCCACCAAGGTTAATGACTCTTCTCTGCATTCTGCAGCTCAGCCAGATCTTGCCTTCATATATTCACCTCTAGATTTCACAGATCACAAAAAGTATCACAAAAAGGATCAACTATTTCATTACAGGGAAACAAATCGAAGCCACCCTACTAAGGAAAAAAAACAATCTACATTGCATCACTTTAGGGAGAATAAAAACCAAAGAACAATAAAACTCAAGTATTTCACCCGGAACGGTGGCTGTCCCCATGTCCCTGTCAACCCCCCCCCCCCCTCTTTGAATTCCCGAGCGCTCTTTAGGAATCTGAAATCATGTGTTTTCTGTAATTCTGGGGGAAAATGCCATTTCAAGGAACTCTGTGAGTATATAATATTTTCTCTTTCGGAGAGGTAGGCAGATTCAAAATGTACGCCCCACCTTTCAGCGGGGTGAAAAGAGAAAGTCACAGGGTCACAGGTGTGGCTCCATGGGAGGGCTCTCGCTTAGCACATGGGGGGGCTCCCTCCCCAGCATCCAAGGATAATCGTGCCACACAACAGTGTCTCTCTCAACAGAACAAGAACTCGTATCGTATCACAGGGTTTTGAACCCTCACGATTGGTTTCTCTTAACCTCTTAGTTTCAGATTCTGTTATCGGCATGAGCAATCGTGACCGGTAAGGGTCTCCCTGCTCTAAGGGCCATTGTGCTTACATTGCAGGTATGTTTTTAAAGGAAGTAAGTCTTGGGTAATGCATGCATCTGGGTACAAGAATAATGGCCTATCAAAACCTACCAGGGATACCAAAAGCCACCAGAGAACAGGCTGGTAATAATTTGTTTGGCCTGGCAACATGTTTGGAGCTTATCGCTCACTGAGAACTCAAAAGAACAAATAATTCCACTCTCAGATTTTAGACAAGGGGAAAGAGGCCCAAAAATTCCCCTAAGCACACTAGCAAGGTATCTTTCAGGATTATTTTTACAGGCACACAGAACATACAAATTCACACACACACAGAGTAATGTTTACTTTTGTTTTGTTTGTAACATGCTATTGGCTGGGATGATAAATGAAAAGTACCTATGCAAGTTTCCATTTGTTATTTCACGCTGAGTGAGAAAAGATTCCACTCTTCCCAAGGTTCACTGGATCATGGCTCAGCGCTGCCGTTATCCTGTGAGGTCACTAAGAGAGGCGGGGATTCACAAAAAGGGGGGGGCCTAGGCAGGAGGGTCGGATGCTTGACTCACATTAAACTGGACTCTCCACTGCCAAGAAAGACCCTTTGTAAAGCTCAGTCAGGGCTGTGGGACAAGCCTGGTAGAGTAAGGCGGTGGAAAGTTCCAACATCTGCCAGGAGCCTTCTTCAGGCAGCAAAGGCGAAGGGGGCACAGCCTGAGCTACCGACCTGCAGGGTGGGTGCCTCTCAGATGAAGTGCTTAGGACCAGAAATGTTTCAGATTTTGAAGTTTTCTAGATTCTGAAATATCTGTGTGTCCATGCACATGTATGTGCATGTGTTCATGTGTCCCGTTTTATATATATATATATATCCAAGTCTAAATAAGACATAATTAATTCTTTGTATGCCCAAAGGTGACTTTGTATATTTTTGACATTTTAATAGTTTTGTACATGAAACAGGTCTCTGTGGTGTGGAATTGTGTGCTGGTGCCATTATATCAACACTAAAATGTTCTGGATTTTCGGAGTGGTTCAGATTTTGGATTGGGGTGTTTAACCTGCACAGACTTGGATGATATTAACTAGGTCAATCAGAGTTTATGGTTATTTAAAGCTGCATATGCATATAAATAGCAAAATAGTTTATCCTAATATATGGTACTATTATTATTTTTTCTCTCTTTAAAATAACATGTGGCTATAACTCTACCATAGCTTTTTTTAAAAAAAAAAGCTTTCATCTTAAATTTTCATTAGAGATGTCTTCCAGAAAAGTCCTCTTTAGTTACATATATATTACCATTTAATAACTTAAAAAAATAAACAATACATTATACTGAAAATAGTCCCCGAGTGGAAAAGTTGAGTTTCATGAATGGATTGGCCCTTCTTTCACAAACTACACCTCTTAAAGGTATTTTTTTTCTTAATTTTAAACTAATAGTAAGCATGTTTTATTTTCTGGCTATGTCCAATATATACACGCTGTTCTTAGTAATTTATGGCAGAAGTATTCTTACGAAAACAATAGGCTATTTCACTTGTCTGTTCTTATTTGTTTCGTAAGAGGACACGTAAAGCTACATAAGTTTGTTCCCAGGAGATTTTTTTTTCCCCAAGGAGACGTCTGGTGCATGCAAGCTCGAGATTTCTCTTAAGAGTCACAGGAAAGAACTTTCAAGTAGGATCTTGAGTCCACTGTTTTGTGCAGACAAACAGCTTGTGGGATCTCAGAATTCACAAACTCAGAAGAAAGGCTTTTGAGAAACTCGACTTGCAGAATGGCTTCTGTTGAAACTCCCACAGGAAATCAAACCATCCAAAGAGGACAGGGGGCACGTGGTCCCCAGTACTGATCTACCTCAAAGTGTGTACTGAACCCCAAAGTCACCTCGAGTGAGCTGAAGAAGGGCTCCCATATTCTGGGATTGCCAAAGCCAATGGCCTCACCCGCTGTTGGGGGAAGAAAAAAAAACTGCTTGCGAAAAGAACACGTCAAAGGCATGTTCTTCATGCTCCGACCAACCACAGACCTGGCTATTATTGCTCACACCGGGTTAAGATAATGATCGGAGAGCCGGGCTCATGCTGAGAACCCAGTTCAGGTGTTATATCTCTGTGCCATAGACGCACTTTAAAAAAAAAAATCTTATCATAAAGTCTGCAGGGGTCCAGAGACTCCCAAAGTCACAAGAAATGAGGATGGAGCCGGGACGGGGAGAAGGAGGGGATGACGGAAAACCACACGTCTTTCCAAAGCCAATGCAGAAGAGAGGGCTGCTGGCCCGGTGCAGCAGACGACCTGTCACAGGTTCTGGTCCAGCCACTTGATGTAGCTGTTCCTAGTCCGGATGCCCACCGAGAAGTTGGTGGGCCAGCTGGTGAATATCATGCACCCGTGGAAGCCGTCGGCGAAGTGGTCCAGGGTCACGTCCACGCCGGCCCCCTCCAGGCGCTTGGCGTACATGATGCCGTCGTCACGCAGCACGTCGTGCTCGCACGTGAGGATGTAGGTCTTGGGGAGCCGCTGCAGCACCTCCTCCTCGGCGATGAGCGGGGACGAAGACGCATCCAGCAGCTGCGGGATCTCGCGCACGATGCGCGGGTCGCCCGTGCGCTGCACCACGGGCTGGTAGCTCTTCCTGATGGACTCGGGCAGCAGGGCGGTCCAGTTGAGGTGGGCCCTGAGCTCCGTGGCCCTTTCCATATCCAGGGACGTGTGGTTGTTCACGATCATGGCCTTGACGAAGTCATGGTTGCCTTTGAAGTAATCCAGCCAGTACTTCACCATGACATGGCGGGGCAGGATCGGGGTTGTTGGACATTTGCT
>JALPQD010000049.1:8971342-9001342 GCA_023101885.1 Typhlomys cinereus
ACACGTATTTAAATAATTACGAAAAGACAAAACCCACACTTCATGGGCCTCTATTATCTCTGACCTCTAGCTTTCTGCTTCTGGGTCTTGGGGCGCTCCAAATATTTGGCACCTTTTAATTCCTACCCCAAACTGCTCCTCTCTGCGCTGTGGTCCCAGCAGCCCACACTGCACACCCCTGCCTGGCGGCGCCAGCTCCAGAAGGCTCCAAACACACGGAGCTTGTTCTCCCCCGACCCCGCCCTACCCGCTTCCTGGCCCAACTTGAGAGAGCGAGATGAATGTGCTATTGAGGAGCCCGCTGGCCTGCGCCCCACGCGGGCAGAACTCCTTCAGTTTAGCAGCTGAGACCTGGGCTGGTGGGGGGACGGAAGGTTTCCACCCGGCTGTAGGTAGAAGTGGGCGTGCACATATACCTGTATGTATGCAGGTTGATGTGTCTATACATGAACATCTGTCCTCGCCCACGCGTGCTCACGCACGTCTGTACACATGTGCACATGTACTCTGCACACATGCACACCTCCATGCACATCTGTACATATGGTACTTATATGTGAGCACGCAGGCGCCAGCACTCACCAAATGTGTTCGCGGGGTTGACTGCGCTTAGAAACGCTGCACAGCAGAGGCAATAGAACCTGGAGCGGAGCCAGCATACGCAGTAATCGATGCAACCAGGCTGGCATCCATCCATATGCTCACCATCGCGCCATCCAATATACTCCTGGAGGTCCACCCTACCCAGCGCATCGATGACCCCCGCACCCAGCCACCCCTCCAGCCACCCCTCCACCACCCACCCCGCCATCCACCCGCCACCCACCCCTCCACTCGCCACCTACCCCGCCAGCCACCCCCCCCAGCCACCCCGCCAGCCAGCGCGCACCGACCCCTCCAGCCACCCCGCCAGCCACCCTCCAGCCACCCCCCATCCACCTCGCCATCCACCCCGCACCCACCCTCCACCCCGCCCCCATCGCGCCCCACCCCTCCACCCACCCCCCATCCAGCTCGCCATCCACCCCTTCATCCCCCATACCCACCCCCATCCACCCCTCCATCATCCACCCCCGCCACCCCCACCCACCCCCCCTCCCCCATCTCTCCATCCACCCCTCCATCCACCCCCTTCATCCATCCACCCATCCACCACCCCCCCCCATCCATCTCTCCTCCACCCCTTCTCCACACCTCTATCCATCCATCCATTCCCCACCCCCCATTATCCACTCCTCATCCATTCCTTCATCCCCTCCACCCACCCCTCCATCCCCCCACCCATTCATCCATCCTGCCCACCCACTTATCCACCCCTCCACCCACCATCCACCCACCTCTCCATCCATCTCTTCATCCACCCCTCCATCCACCCACCCATTCATCCATTCCTCACCTACCCACTTATCCACCCCTCCATCCACCCATCCACCCATCCATCCACCTGCCCCTGCATCCACTCCTTCACCCACCCTTCCATCCATCCATCATTCAACCATCTAAACTCAGTCTTGTTCTTAGCAAGACTGGACTCTAAGACCCCTCACAGACCACGTACATGGCAGATGACACCCCACGGGGTCACACACCAGTACTGCACATCTCCTTCTGACAGGCCCAAGCTTGGCTGCCATCTTGGGCTCGGGACACATCGGAGCCGCCCAAGGACCCAGTCACCAGCCAGCTGCCTCTGGTGCGAACATCAGACGTGCAGCCGCGCTTGTCACGCTTGGAGCAAAGGAGACGTCACAGCAACAGTGCCCATGAAGGCTGTCCTTGGCTTTCAGAATGGCCAGGAGACTCCCCCACAACAGCGTCCTGTGACCGAGGGGCCTCAGGGACCAGGCACCAAGGGACAAACCCCGTGGGCTGCCAGTGTCACAAGTCCTGGAGTCTTCTGTCAGGGAGACAGAAGGTGGGGCTGTGGGTGCTGGGGCTCCAGAAACAAGGGGGGGAGAAAAGGGGGGAGAGAGAGAGAGAAAGGAGAAGGAGAAAGAAGGAGAGGAAGGGGGAGAGAGAGAGAGAGAAGAGAGAGGAGAAGGGGGGGAGAGAGAGAGAGGGGGAGGAGAGAGAGAGAGAAGGGGGAGAGAGAGAGAGAGAGGGGGAGAGAGAGAGAAGGGGGAGAGAGAGAGAGAGGGGAGAGAGAGAGAGAGAGAAGGGGGGAGAGAGAGAGAAGGGGGAGAGGAGAGGGGGGAGAGAGAGAGAGAGAAGGGGGAGAGAGAGGGGGGGAGAGAGAGAAGGGGGGGAGAGAGAGAGAAGGGGGAGAGAGAGTTGGGGGATCAGAGAGCCAGTGGGACAGTTTTTCAGGCGTCTTCACCCACACACTGTGTGGCAGACGGTAAAGACCTTTGCTATGACATTCTGGCAGCGCCCGGCCCGCGCGGGTGTCAGCCTGAGTCTGGGGGCCGGGCGAGCAGGAGCAGGCTGACGCCCCTTCGGAGGGCAGATGAAAGGGCTTCAGGCACAGGTGCCTGCCTGGCGCACCCGCCAGGGGAGGCCCTGCCCCACCCCTCGGGACGGCTGCCATCTTCCAAGTGCCGAAAGGTCACCCAGGGGACAGGCTTCTGGGGAGGACCCCAGCTGCCAAAGTGTCACTGCTCAAAGGCGGCTGGGCAGATGAGAATGCAGAAGAGGTGTGGCCGGCTGCATCTTCTGGGAGCAACCAGGACGCAGCCACACTTCAAAGCGGGGGGCGCAGAGGGGCAGAGAGGAGGCCGGGTGAGAGCAGGAGGCTTGACTCACACCCGGCGTTTGGGGGCAGGGCTGATTGCCTTTGCTCCCAGGGATCTGGGTGGCTCACTGTCCCCCAGGGTCCCCCATTTAGAGCTGGCAGAGCTCACTGGAGGCTCAGCAGGAAGGGACACGCTGGCTACCCGATGCCTGGCGGGCACAGCAGGGTAAGCAACAGCAGGGGACACATGGCAGTCATGGGGTCCACTCACGTGCATGCCCCCAATTTCTACAACCCCCAAAAGCTCCTTCTCTCTCCATTGCAGAGAGCTGAGCTCCCACCGCCTGCAGAAATCCTTGTTTCAGCAAACACGAGTTTGGGAGCAAACTTTAGAAGCCCCGTGGCATGTGCCCAGAACATTCCAAGCTGTGTTTGGTTCTTGAGACCCGGGGTACGCGGCCACATGGGGGAGTCCATGGGGCGCAGAGTGGCTGGTAGGAGAGGAGGGTAGCATGTCGGCTGGTGGTCTGACTTGCAGATGGCCACGTCGCAGGGCCAGAACACGTCACCTCAAGTCCCAGCCTGTCCCTGGATTCCCATCCAGTGGCCTTGCTGACCTCGGTGTCCCCTGTCCAGGAGGAAAGACCAGACCTTCCTGGTAACCAGCATGTACTCGTCTGAATATCAGAACCGCTCATGCACGTGTACATGTGCAGGTGGGTGTGTGCGAGTACGTGTGCACATGCACATGTGGTTGGATTCATGTCCCACACCTGTCACTCCTTTTAGAAACGCGTCTCTCATTGGCCTAGAGCTCACCAGAGAGTCTGGCTGGCTGCCCAGTGAGCCCAGAGTCTTTCCTGCCTCCACCTCCCGAGAGCTGGCGTTACCCGTGGGTGCCTCCACGTCCGCAAGGCTTCTCACACGCACGGCCTCTGCACACAGCCTCTGCATGTGTGGCCTCTGCTCCCACACAGCCAGAGGCTGCCTGCCCACGCCGGGGCTCTCTCCAGGGCTTCGGGCTGCGCAGAGGTGGCTGAGACTCCAGCAAGGCGCTACAAGGCTCTTGGAGCAGAGTGGCGTTTGAGATCTATGCTGGACTCCTGCATGTGGCTCTCCGTGTTCTGGGTGGACACGCACGGGTGGACCCCAAGCTGTCCAGTCACAGCTGCAGAGCCCCTTAGCTCTCGGCTCTTTCTGCCTGTTACCCACCCAGCCTCTCCCCGAGGCCAGGCTCTAGAGTCCCTGTGTGTGTGTGTTTGTGTGTGTGCGTGCATGCGTGTGCGTGTGTGTGTGTGTGTATGAGTGTGCGTGCGTGTGTGTGCTCTCCCTACACTCTTGGCGACAATCAAAACAGATCAAATCCAAGCAACAGGATTGCAGGGGCCTGGGTACCCCAACACTGTGGAGCCAGGGTGACCAGGACACAACCCTGCAAAAGACTGGCGGGAGGATCAAAGACGTCACATGGCAGCGTCATCTCACCATGACACAAGCGGCCCCCTCCGTCCACAGAAGATGGACATGAAGGGTCCCACGTGCACAGGAGCCTTGGCTGCCTGTCTTGAGTGTGGCTAATTTGGGAAGTCTCAGAATAGAAGAGACAGCTGTTTGGCAAGACACTAAAAGTGGTCTTTTCGAAGAGCAAGAAGATGGGGGGAGTTGGAGTGCAGGCACCCCCACCGCGTCCACCCGTCTATTTAATGGGGCCACAGGCGTGGCCGTGACGCTGGGCTCCTGGATTGCCTGGCTTTGAAACTTTATTTTGCTTTCCTCGCCCCGCCCACTCCCTGCCAATTAACACTAGCGGGAAATTACACCCAGGTGTGGCCCGTCCTGACCCTGCCAATCAGATTCCTTTCATCCCTGGGAGGTGGGCTGAGGCCAGCGGCTCTGGAGGTGGCTGAGCATGAGCATCGAAGAGCCGTGTTGGGCCACCCGGGCAGCCTCAGTGACCACGGGGGCCGCCCCACAGGAGGGCAAGCCTTTGCTGCTGCTGGCCACGCAGTCTGGAATGTTCTCCCTGAAGACTCCTGTGCGGCTGCTGTCTTCCTGTCCTGCAGCTGGGCTTGATGAGGCGGCACATCCGCACCGAGTCCTTCACACTAAACCCCTCCTGTTGAAGGGATCGAGCAGGTTCACTTCTGCTTGGTCTCTGCTGCGTGTTTGTACGGATCCCCGGCCTTGTGTAACCCCAAACATCTGTCAGAGTTAGATACAGTGCACTTGGCAACCAAAAGACTGTGCTGAGCACAGCTGTGAACAAAATGGTAGTTGAGTTAAGCCCTGAGCAAGCCTGCAAGAGATTGATTAATCACAGGGAGGCCAGCCAATGATGGGCGTGGCTAGTCTTTTGGGATGGAGGGAGCTGGTTGAGGAAGTTGGCATCCTGCTGTGTACTAGTCAACTATGCAGGTCTGGCAAGCGAGAGTTGTCCCTCTCAGCAGTCTGTGACTGTGGTGTGGCCAGTTCCCACAGCCCTTGGTTCGGGTGTGTGAGTCCTGCAGGCTGCACACGGAGCTGAGATCAGGAACTGTCGGCCAGAATATAACCCTTCGTTCCCTTAAGCCCTTTGGTCGTGAACTTACCGGCAACATGCAGAGTGACTGTCCCGTCTTCCATTGCAGACCAAGCTGTGTCAGTCAGGGTGGGGCCGGGTGGGGGAGGTGTTGCAGTTCATCTGCATAGTTGCTGATAATGACTATCAAACAGCGTAAAGGAACAAGGGGTTTATTCTCTTACGACAGTCCGGTTACAGTTCATGGTCCAGCTTGAGGGGAGAGCACACATCAACACCAGGGCGAGGGAAACTGGCCACCATAAACGGCCATAAAGGCTGAGAGATGGACGATCCTTACTTGCCAGACCAGCACATCTGGCCAAGTACACAGAAGGATGCCAACTCCCTCAACCAGCTCTCCGTGATTTATCCAGGGCCTAATCCCACCCACCATGGGCTGGATCTTCCCCATCAGCTAGACAATGTCCTTCAGGTTTGCTCTGGGCTTAACTCAACCATCAACTCTCTACACCTGTGCCCAGAGCTCAAACCCTCAAGAGTCAAGTTGACACCTGTGCTTAACTATGACCAGGGCTGCTGTGCTGTGGTCCTGCTGTGGTGAACCAGCACCCAGTTCCACAGGTACTTGACACCCACAGAGACGAGCCTGTGAGGGTACTGCCTGCTCTCACCACGCCATAGCTGCTGGGCGCTGGGCGCATGCGCACGCAGCATCCACGTGCATCCGCTGTTTTAACGGCTCTTTGAAGACAGTAGCCATGTCTAGAGGAGCTTGCCGCAGTCCTAGGCATTCTTGTGACATGAAGTTGGACCAGGCTGTGGGGTGAATTGTGAGAGCACCCCATTTGAATCCAGTGGCTTGGCCCCCTAACAGCTTCAGGACATTCTGAATTCAGATGGCAAGAGCCTCTGGGCCTCCCACTGCAGAGTCTCATCCTTTCCCATTAGTATCTGAAGACCTGTGTTCAGCTGTCCTGAGCAACCGTGGTGCTGCCTGGCCAGCACTGCTTGGCCCTCCGTCTGCCTTCATAGCCCAGTCCATGGCTGGCCCTGTGCCTGGGAGCCCTGGACACTCTCCTTCCCACCTGGGCTTCCTGTGGACGGCTATGTGTCCCTGTGCCCGAGTGCTAGTGAGGTACTGTGCTGTGGTGCTGGCAGGGATGGTGCTAGTGAAAGGGGCAGGAGAGCAGGCTGGGGTGCCGTTGCAGAGTGCTGTGCAAGGTGCTGTGTAGGGTGCTGACTCACTGGGGTGCTGTGCAAGGTGCTGATTGACCTGTCAGAGGGGTCATATGTATGTATGTATGTTGTGTGTGAAGTATTGTGTGTCATGTGTGTTTTTGTTGGGGATGTGATGTGTGTTCTAGTATGTGTGTTTTATGTATTGTATGTTTGTGTGCTGTATTTGAGTTATATGTATATATTGTGCTTATGTGTTATATACATACATACTGTGTTCAATATGTTATTGCATGTGTTCATAGTGTTTTGCATTGTGTTTCATGTGTGTGTTGTGTGCATTTAGTCTGCATTGTGTATTTATGTATGTATGCATTTGTGGATGCATGTGTAAATATATTTTGTATGTATGTGTGTTGTGTGTGGATGTGCATGTTATATATATGTGTGTTGTATATTTGTGCTTATTGTGTATATTCAGGTATGCATGTGTGTGAGTGTTCTGTATACTGTGTGAGTACTGTGTGTGTATTGTATTATATGTGTGGTCTATGTGTGTGCATGTATGCTTTCTCTGTGTGTTGGGCATTATACATGTAGCTGTTTTGTGCATATGTGAATGTGTTTGTGTTTTGTGTGTATATGTGTGTCGTGTATATTGTGTGTATATGTGTAAAGTATACACTGTGTATTGTTTGTACTTTATGTATTGCACATGCGTGCATATTTATTTTAGGCATGTGTTTTACATATATGAGTGTGTTGTATATGTATATGTGTACATGTATGTTGTGAGTGTATTGTGTACACTGAGTGTTTTGTGTATATTGTGCATTTAGGTTATTTTGTGTGTATGTGTGTGCTGTAGGCATAGTGCATGTATGAATTGAGTGTGTGTTTCTCTGTGTGTATTTCATGTACATGAGTGTCTGGGCATGTGCTGTTGTATGTATGTTTGTGGTGTGTATATGCATGTAGATTGTGTATATATTTATATACATATATTGTTAGCGTATAAGTGTGTTGTGCATATTTGTGGTATATTTGTGTGTTTGTATGTGTGTGTGTGCATTATGTGTGTTGCGTATATGTACATATTTGTTGTTTGTATGTGTTTTGTGTGTGCTATGTATGTGTGTTCTTAGCCTCCATATGGTGTGTGTATATATGCGTATGTTGTATGTGATATCTATGCATGTACACATACATACAACACACATTTACAGTACTCAAGCACAAAACACACATGTATACAACATAGACAGCAGAAACATATACACAACGCACACAATACACACATATATATACATATACAACACACATACAGAAAACATGCATCTAGATGACACATACAAAAGAGACACAGAACACATAGCATGAATACACTCAATACATACACATATATACACATAAGACAACACACAATATGCAAGCACAGATATACACGAGAGCACACAAGAAACACACATGTACATATACTTACATAAGAACACACATACACACAGGAGCCCATAGGAGCTCCTGCATACACATATCCACACTCTCATACACACACTACACACACACACACATTCACACATACACTCTCTCTCACACCCCCCCCAGCACACGAGAACTCTGTGCTTGCAGCTCAGGTTGCTCCTGTCCACAGACTCACACACACACTCACATGTGCACACTCACACACTCACATGTGCACACTCACACTCACACGTGCACACTCACACACTCACATGTGCACACTCACACACACACACATTCACACTCATCCCCCAGCACGGGAGACCCTCTTGCTTGCAACCCGTTAATCCCGTGCACACATGGCTTATGTGGGGTGTGGTGGTCCCCTGGGATCCCCACCCTCAGGAGGCTAAGGCAGGAGGCAGCCAGGTGCAGCGTGAGACCCCGTGTCACGGAACCCCCTCAGGAACAGGGCCGCCCGCCAATCCCACAGGGAAGCTTCGACTTCCTCATCCATAAATCTGGCGGCAGAGCCAACGGAGAAGGTCACCCGGGATTAAACAGGATACGCGTGTAACACTCTTAGAGCGGCGCGGGCACTTCGTAAACACCCAACAAACGGTGGCATTGTTGCCGCACCCTGGCCAGCACCACTGCTGCCTTGTCTCAGCGCCTTCTGAGCCAGTCTTGGTTGGATCCCAGGTCCCGGCTGCGTTGCAATACAAGAGGCCCCGTGCTGGGCTCCCTCAGGCCTGGCAGGAGCTCTGGCAAGGGCGAGGCCTAACAGATACCGCAGGGGCGGGCACCGTGCCATGCCCACCAGCAGATGGAAGCCGCTTCCAGCTCAGGTGTGTGTAGGGGACACACAGGCTGGTGAGCAGGTAAGTCAGAGGCAGGTGGGCCTGTAGTGTCTAAGATGTTTAACAGGACATTTGCACGGCCAACACTCACGTGGGGACATCGCCCGCAGTACTGGGTTCAGCAGGGTCCAACTTGGATGGAGTCGGGCACCGTCCTGTGTTGGGCCGGGTTGCAGCGGCCTGCAGTGGTCACCGCGCACCCCTCCCCCCTGAGCCCTCACACCATCCGCATGTGCACCCTCGAACAGAGCAGGCAAATCAGAGCCAATGTGGGCCCGTGGTGGACAGGTGGGCTGGTGGCAGGCAGATGCACAGCATGAGTGAAAGTTATTTTCCTGAATCAGAAGCAAGAAAGCAGGCAGGTGGCCGGTGGCAGGCAGGTGGGCAGGTGGGCAGGTGGGCCGTGGTAGGCAGGCATGGCACCATGGGAGAATGTTTGTTTCCCAGAGTCAGAGGCAGGGAGAGAGAGCAGGCAACACCCGTCACCCAGCATCCAGCACCCAGCATCCAGCACCCAGCACCCAGCGCCCAGCCCCCAGCACCCAGCACTATGTGCTTCGAGCACTTCCTTCTCAGAGCCCTTCATCTGCCCATGGTCTCACCTGTCTCGGGGTCCCAGGAGGTAAACAACTGCAGGAAGACTCAGGGGTCTCCACTTCTTCCCCACCACCCCGAGGTGTGCGTCCGGCTGTCCGGCCTGCAGGCCTCCAGACACTGCTTCCTTCACGAAACGGAAGCTTTCCATTTCCAAGACATCTGTGTCTGAGCCTGCAGACCTGCTCAGAGTCCTTGCCTGGAGCTGACCCCGTCTCTAAGGGTCCTCCAGAGCCTCAGGTCTTCCGTGAAGGTCCTGGATCCATTTGGAGTTGGTTTCTGTTTGTGACGGGTGAGAACGGGATCCAGGATCCGTCCTCCCACCTGTGGGACCCCAAGAAGCTGACTTTTCTCCCAGGGACAGTCTTGGCAATTTAGTCAAAACTCGGGGCCATGGCGCTATGGTGGGTGAATCCTCTGCTCTGTTCGAGGGCGCATGTGCGGATGGTGTGAGGGCTCAGGAGGGAGGGGTGTGCAGTGACCACTGCAGGCTGCTGCAACCCGGCCCAACACAGGACGGTGCCTGACTCGGTCCAAGCTGGACCCTGCTGAAGCCAGCACTGTGGTAGGTGATGTCCCCGCGTGAGCGTCGCCATGCAAATGTCCTGTTAGACATCTTTCAGACACCCACTTTGTGCCAACAAGGCTCAGAGTGTGGAGCATGTTGACACAGGCAGCCCCATAATCAAATCCAAAGGATCTGAATCCTTTAGGAGTGCCCAACCCCCAACAGAAGGCAGGAGGCGGGTTCAGGTCATCACAGCCATCCTGAAGCAGAACGAGCATTTCCGGGGGGCAGGGACAGGCTGCCAAGCTTCCAGACCCACCCCTGTGACATGCGGGGCCTCCAGCAAAGCTCCTCTCCTTCCCAAACATCAGCACCAGGCAAAAATGTAAATGTGTGAGCCTGTGGGCGGGGCCTCCCATGCAGACTGACAGGTGGGCCAGACTGTCGCAGGGCGGGACCGGTGCACGTCCCCAGAGCCAAGATGGCGCACAGTGAGCCATTCACACGGCGAGGAGATGGGCCCCGCTCCTTGGCCACGATGCTCTGCCAGAGAGGGTTGATTTCGTCACCGTGTGGAGAATAGAAGCGTTTGGTCATGTCTGTTCCCCAGCCCACCCGGGAGGTCACTTTAATCTGGGTCCCCTCTGAGCGTCGCATCGAGCGTCGATGACCCCGTGGTGGCCTGAGGGGCGTGTCACTCGGGCAGCGAGCATCGCGCTGGACGTATTTCTCCCTTTACGTGTCCAGCAGATGTCCATCTGAGGCCCGGCCAGGCACACGGGGCCTTGGGCTCCCTGGATCGGGATGAAAGAAGCTGCTGTTCTAGTTCACGGTGTCTTGATGAAAGAAAGGTGGTCGAGCAGGTGGGTATCCGGAGCACTTGGGGGCCTGCAGGGCTTGGAAGGGACTGTGTATGTGGGGGGACGGATCCCAGGGGCTGTGCTGCCCGCGGCATGGAGCATCTCAGCGGGGACTGGCCGAGTGATGCTGGGGGTTCCCCCCCCCACCCCCAGACCATGGCTTGGAGAGCCTCGAATGTGATGTCATATCCTGGCTCGGCTCCACCAGACGGCAAGTGGGGTGATGTCATTTTGTGTCCCAGATTCGGGGTTCTGAGGCAGGTGATAGCCCGTGGCTGGTCTTGTCTAACTGACAGGATTTGGGATCACCAAGGAGATGCACCTGTGGGTGCTGTGGAGAGGATTGATGGAGGGGGGACCCACTTCAGAGTGGGCACCTTTCCACAGGAGGCCCCCATAGGAGGCCCCCCACAGGAGGCCCGAGACAGAGATCTGTGGTAAAGGCAGTGCAGCAGCCTTGGCCTCTTCGGGGGAGAGTCTGTCCTGCCACCGCCGCCCCTTTGTGGACATCAGTGACTCTCGGGGAAGCTCTGGGTCGTCAGTGTGGGCCTGAGACAGCCGAGGCATCCGGTGAGCAGGTGGCCACTGCTGGACTGGCCAGCCCAGTATCGTGGAAGGCAAACTTCCAGATCCTCCTTCCTTGCAGGCACGTTCCGTGGGCTCTCCAGAGAATCCGCTTCCTAAGCTGTCCACAGAGCCAGGGAGCCAGTGAGGATGGGGGCCACAGTGAGGGCCACAGGACCCAGCAGGTAAGCTAGCAATTTGTTGCACCCATCTTGTCGAGATTTAAAAGCAAGTTCTTGAAAAGTTGTCTCCAGAGGAGGAAGGGGGGGGGGTCGCAGCCAGGCTCACGTAAGCCGTGGTTTTGGATCCCTGAATCCATTAGCCACACCAACGTCAGCAACCCCACCCCCTAAGCCTCCCTCCTGCCAGCAATCACTGGCTCCACGCTAGAAAGGGGCTGTTTTCCATTGCCCCTCTGTCCCCCCTCCCCATGTGTTCTATGAACCCCGCAGATCCCCCTAATGTATTTCCATGCCACCCCACTCTGGAACTGGGACAGGCCATGAGGTCAGAAACTCAGTGGTCCCCCCAAAATCCCACCTCCCAGCCAGTGGGCACGGGGGGGCACATCACGTGGGGGAGAGGTGGGTGGCATCTGCTGCCCAGACACTGGACAGGGACCGTGTTTGTAACACACGTGTCTGGCAAGCGTCGCCTGTGGTGGCAGACATGCAGACGGGGCTATGTTGGGGACTCACTGTGGAACTCTGACATCTATGGATCCCACAAGAGCACAAGGTCGAGAGGAAGAGGGCTGGTTCGTCTTGAACGTCATCCAGTGGTTCTGGGGACAGAATCTAGAAGGTTCTCTCCACAGTCCCCTCACCACCTGGGCATGGTTCGAGCTGGGGATGGATGTCTTGGCCTCCCCACAAGATTCCGTTTTACAAACAGAGAGACAGAAGCTTGGGAGCGAGGGCAGTGCGTGGTCCATGGCAGCCCGATGTCGGAATTTGAACCCAAAACTGTGTTCCGTTCAGGCCAGTTCTGAGTCCTGTTTGGGTCCCTCGTCAGAAGAAGGAAGGTTTTAGGGACTCAGAGCAGAGGCTGAGACTGTTCCATGGCTGGAAGGACTTTGCTGGACCCGTACATCTCGTCCGCAGCAACCCTGCCTCCCACAGAAACCCAACACTGCAGCCTGAGCCAGTCTGTGCAGTTACTACCACTCCCTCTCCCCCTGCTCCCCTCCCCCACAGGGGGCAAAACCCAGGGCTTCCCTGGGGCTTCTAACCCTTTGCTGGGGTTATCGGTCTTCCGGGCTGCCGGTACCCCCTTGGGGGATCCATTAGGTCACCCTGTGCTCACTATGCTGAGATACCACTTGTCTTTTCAGAAGTGCAGAATTGGTGGTGGACTAGACAGAAGGTGGAATCCACAGCACGGTGCAGCCGAGGCCCAGGCGCGAGGCTGTGGGACTCACGCTTGTCACCGAGCAACCTGCATCTGCAGCAGGTCGGTTTCCACTAGTGCAGCAACATCTGGGGCTGAGGCCGGAGCCCTTCTTCGAAGACTCTTTGTTGAAGGGATGATTGACAGACGCTGTGGCTGGTGAACTGTCATACTTTCTGGACCCTTCTCTGGGAGGGACCAAAGCCAGAGTCCAGGAACAATCTCAGCTCTTAGAAAAATTAGGCTTTTGGAAAATTAGGCTTCGTGAACTTGGTGAAATGTGACGTACCCACAAGTGGTCTGAAGCCTTCAGACTATAGCGGTGAATGTTGACACCCCACGGGGCTGTGCCAGCCAGGAAACCCAATGGCCCAATGGCAAAGCCAGGCACGGATAGATCCCTCAGCATGAAAGGCTTCAAGGGACTTTCAGGCTTCTGCGGGAACCTCTTCATCTGGCTTCAGAACACACAGGCGCGACCCCGGGGCCCTTGTCGCATTACGGTCTGGCCCTGGAGAACCCGCTGCCTTGCATAGCGCTTTCTGACTCATGGCTTCTCCCCTCTGTGGTGTGAACCATGCTGACAAGCACAGTAGCCATGGGGAGGGGCTGCTGTCCCATGACCTCGTCGCTCTAAAATGTCTGCAAATAATCATCGCGGTTCCTAAACTGCCACTCGTGCCTGCGTGGGACGAGGGCGCTCTTGCTTTTTGTTTATTTTTCCCATTTTCATGGGTGTGTGTGTAGGCGGGGTGTGTGTGATGCACACTCGCATGTGTGTGGGCACACGAGTGTGGCAGGTGCATATGCACACGTGTGTGAGCCACTTGGAGGCCTGAGGTGGATGTCAGGGGTCATCTTTCTTCTTCTTGAGACGGCCTTCGGTCAAACCCAATGTTGTTGAGGGGTCCTGACCGGCTGGCCAGCTTCCTCTGGGGATCCCAGGTCTCTGTCTTCGACTGCACTCACCTGGCGTGTACATGTGCTCTGAGCATCTGTCTGAACTCTCGTCCTTTTGCTTCCAGACAATTCAGATACATATTTTCAGGTCGGTATTTAGTGTCTGTGATCGTTAATCCTGGGTGTCAACTTGACCACCTCTGGCATTAACTAAGAGCAGCAGTCAGACCACCTGAAGAGATGATTCCGATCGACACATTTACAGTACAAAGGCCAGCCCTGGATCTGACTGGAACCTCCCAGTAGCAGACCAGATAAAAGGAGCTGTAGAACAGAAGACTTGGAAGAGAGACTCTCTGCTTCTTCGACTCTCCGGGAATCCTCCAGCCTTCAGCCGTCACCCGCTGACTGATTGGACTGAGCAGCTCTGAACCTCCAGGACACTTGCAGGGACTCAGCCACCTCCAGCTTCAGCCACCAGCCAAGTCGCCTCCGCCATGAAAGACTGTTTCTCCCCTCTGAACCGTAAGCTGAATACATCTCCCTTTCTCCCTGAAGTTGCTTGACTTTGATGCTCTCTCACAATGACAGTTGAGTAACTATTGCAGTGCTCTAATTCACAGAGAGATGCGTGTCCACAGCAGCCAATAGAGACCAGCCATGAATTCTTGCCTGCAAGGAGCTCCTGAGACGGGAAGACTCTCGAGCTGCCATCGGTCCGGTGCGACCCGACACCTGTTGGCATCTCCGTGAACCCACCTGTCCGTCAAATCTCCACAAGACAGGTGCCACTGAATTGCACAAGAGGTTAAAGATCACGCCCATGGCAGGCGGCGTTAAACCTGGGCTCCGCCTTATATTTTATGATGACCAGGAAGAGGGGGGGTCTCAAGGTTCCAAACAGGAAATGAAAGATCACTGTGACCCACCCAGTAGGGCCATGCGCCCATGTGGAGATACAGCCTGTATAAGCTCGTCACATGTAACTAACCAGTCAAGGGTTGTAACAAGTCACGTGACCTCGGTCTAAAAGCAGGCTTTGCAGCAAGTCCCACATGCTGGAGTGTTGTGGACGTCCAGAGCCAGGGTGTCACTCTGACAGATGGGAGCTCTAGCCACATGCCACGCCCACTTCTCATCCAGCCTCCCTCTTTCCCTACACAGCCTCTTCTGGCCACCACTGTGCCCCCCACATGCTGAGGCGGCCCAGGCCCAGGAGATGAGCCAGCGTCCGCTGGATGAGGGATACAGGCGCACCGAACCTCAGGCCTCTTTCTCTCGTGATCCGAAGGGTGGTCTTCTTTGTCTGGCCTCAGGCCCAGGGTTGTTTAGAAACCTCCAGGGGAGGAGTGTGCTGACAGCCTGTTCCGCCCTTCCTGGATCCCCGAGAAAGTAGGTATCTCATGACATGACGTCTGTCTGCTCCTGGGCTGGAGCTTTTACTGGCAGGGCAGGTGGGCGGATGTTGGCAGCAGAATGTTCGGCTAGGGCACAGGGTCAGGCCTAGCTCTGGCGGCTGGTGACTTCAGGTTCTGGGAAGCTGGGGGCCTGGCGTCCGGGAAAGTACCGCAGGCTGGCAGACGTTTACTTCTAGCAGGAGGATCCGGCATGTGCGTGTTAGCAAGTGCTGGTGTGCTTGGCGTGCCCCCCTTCCCCCGCCGTGGCTTCTGCTGATGAGGAACAAGTCGAGGAATAAAGAAATAACCTGATGTCTCAGGACGGGATGGAAGGTCTGTCCGTGGCTGGACTTGACTAGGTCTTCAGCGCTCGGCTCTGGGGAAGTCAGCGAGGTCTAGGGGTAGAGTTGGGCTCCCCACACCTCTGCCAGTCTGTGCCAGGCCTTCAGTGACCAGCACCACAGCGAGAGAGATAATTGCACGGCTATAGGCTCATGCGGGCACACAGGGTGGACAGGGGCGTGGGACCAAGAAGATGGAGTGGAATTCACTCCCAGGTATGGGGGTTGATGGGGTCACTGCTCACAATACCTGAGCCCCAGCTCTCTTTGACGCTAGCACAGGGAAGTGTGGGGGAGAGAGGCAGGCAGTGAGAAGAGGCTTCGGTGGGTATGACTGACGGGCCAAGGCACGGGACTCAGAGTCTGTCACTAGCATTTGGCTGTGTCCCGTGGACCCAAGCACAGGTGCGGTCCAGACTCTGAAGAGAGATGTAGGCCAGGGAGAGGCGTGGGAAGATGAATTCCAGAAAGATCTCAGCACACCTGAGGAAGTGGGTCGCGATGGCTGGAGCATAGGCAGCCTTTGTCTCATCAGGGAGGTTTCTGCAGCCACAAGCCCCCAGCTTGGAGGTAGCATGTGTTTGTTTCTCTGAGCTGCTGTAAGAACAATGCTACAAGGTCTGTGGCTTAAAACCACACAGGTTTCTCTTCCGACATGTGTGGTGATCTGAGCTGATGTCCAGGAGCTGGTGGTAGCTCCTCTGGAGTCTCTGGGGCCAAGCTGTCCCCCCCCAGCCCTCCCCCCCCCGGCCATCCCTCCCTCCTAGGCCATCCCCCCACCCCAGGCCGTCCCCCTCCCAGGCCGTCCCCCCACCTCAGGCCGTCCCCCTCCCAGGCCGTCCCTCCCCTCCCAGGCCGTCCCTCCCTTCCCAGGCCGTCCCTCCGGCTGGCTCCAGCTGTACCATCAGCCAGGACTTGGAGAGTCTCAGTTCTTCCTACCCCGCAGCATCCTCCACTGCATCTTCAAAGCCCCCTTTGCCTCCCAAGGTGAAACAGTCACAGGTTCTGGGGACAAAGGCTTAGATCTCCATGGGAAGGGGGGGACATTCCCTCCATTTACTTCACAGGAAAGAACCAAGTCACCAGGGAGCTCCATGTCATAGATGTCAGAGCCAGCTCCGGGTTGAGTTGCTCTCTGGCTGAGTGCTCCCTGGCTGTGCTCCCTGGCTGTGTTCCCTGGCTGAGTGCTCCCTGGCTGTGCTCCCTGGCTGAATGCTCCCTGGCTGTGCTCCCTGGCTGTGCTCCCTGGCTGAGTGTTCCCTGGCTATGCTTCCTGGCTGAGTGCTCCCTGGCTGTGCTCCCTGGCTGAGTGCTCCCTGCTGTGCTCCCTGGCTGAGTGTTCCCTGCATGTGCTCCCTGGTTGAGTGCTCCCTGGCTGAATGCTCCCTGGCTGTGCTCCCTGGCTGAGTGCTCCCTGGCTGTGCTCCCTGGCTGTGCTCCCTGGCTGAGTGCTCCCTGGCTGTGCTCCCTGGCTGAGTGTTCCCTGGCTGTGTTCCTTGGCTGAGTGCTCCCTGGCTGAGTGCTCTCTGGCTGAGTGCTCCTTAGCTGAGTGCTCCCTGGCTGTGCTCCCTGGCTGAGTGCTCTCTGGCTGAGTGCTCCCTGGCTGAGTGCTCCCTGGCTGTGTTCCTTGGCTGAGTGCTCCCTGGCTGAGTGCTCTCTGGCTGAGTGCTCCTTGGCTGAGCATTCCCTGGCTGTGTTCCTTGGCTGAGTGCTCCCTGGCTGAGTGCTCCCTGGCTGAGTGCTCCCTGGCTGAATGCTCCCTGGCTGTACTCCTTGGCCGTGTGCTCCCTGGCTGAGTGCTCCCTGGCTATGTTCCCTGGCTGAGTGCTCCCTGGCTGAGTGCTCCCTGCTGAGTGTTCCCTGGCTGAGTGCTCCCTGGCTGTGTGCTCCCTGGATGAGTGCTCCCTGGCTGAGTGCTCCCTGGCTGTGCTCCCTGGATGAGTGCTCCCTGGCTGAATGCTCCCTGGCTGAGTGCTCCCTGGCTGAGTGCTCCCTGGCTGTGTGCTCCCTGGCTGTGTGCTCCCTGGCCGTGTGCTCCCTGGCTGTGCTCCCTGACTGAGTGTTCCCTGGATGAGTGCTCCCTGGCTGTGTGCTCCCTGGCTGAGTGCTCCCTGGCCGTGTGCTCCCTGGCTGTGCTCCTTGACTGAGTGTTCCCTGGATGAGTGCTCCCTGGCTGAGTGCTCCCTGGATGAGTGCTCCCTGGCTGAGTGCTCCCTGGCCGTGTGCTCCCTGGATGAGTGCTCCCTGGCTGTGCTCCCTGGCTGAGTGCTCCCTGGCCGTGTGCTCCCTGGCTGAGTGCTCCCTGGCTATGTTCCCTGGCTGAGTGCTCCCTGGCTGAATGCTCCCTGGCTGAGTGCTCCCTGGATGAGTGCTCCCTGGCTGAGTGCTCTCTGGTTGAGTGCTCCCTGGCCGTGTGCTCCCTGGCTGTGCTCCCTGGCTGAGTGCTCCCTGGCTGTGTGCTCCCTGGATGAGTGCTCCCTGGCTGAGTACTCTCTGGTTGAGTGCTCCCTGGCCGTGTGCTCCCTGGCTGTGCTCCTTAGCTGAGTGCTCTCTGGCTGCCCAGCAGGGAGTGAGGTGGCCGCTCTCCTCCCTGACAGTCTTTGGGTTCCAGCCTGGAGAGAAAGGAAGATCCACCCCCTCATGTCTGAAGGTGACACTTTGTAGACTTCCTTGGACATGTGGTCACGGGTTCACATTTGGGTGCAAAGCCCAGACTTCTGAATGGCCAGTCAGGATCGGTCTGGAGCAGCCGTTCCTGGACTCTGCCAGGGGTATGGACAGCGCTGGCCCCAAGGGTGGAAGTTTGGTGGGTTGCAGTCTTTCAAATTCCTGTTCTCTGCTGATAGACTCCAACTCAGCAAGCACACCCTGATCACAGATGGCAGCGCAGGGGGGCCTTGGTGGCTTCTCCCCGCACCCCCACCCTCTCTTCTACCATCTTCAGGCATTGGGCATCAGCCACTCAAAGGCCCCAAAGCCGGAGTGAGGTTGTAATGGGCCGGCGGGGGGGGTGCCCCTCCTCTCCTTGACTCCTTCCTCTGTAACTTACACAGTCTGACTCACCAAGGTGAAACTCAAAACCTCAGGTCGCCAGCCACACCGATCCCTCTGTGCCTCCCTGGGTGAGCCCCCTACCCCCACCGCCCACGCGTGTAATGCCGGGCTACCGGTGAGGCCTCCTGAAGCCAAGCCGGAACGTCCCGACCCCCCCTCGGCCTTTCAAGCAGCCCCCGGCTCAATGTGAGCTCTGTTTATTCTCGAAGAGAGGCAATTTCCAAGCTAGCTGATCCCTGCTCAAATTAAGGCGAAAGAATGTAAACCACATCCAGGCCCCTCACCTGAGGCTTCAAAGCCTCTTGTGTGCCCAGCCCTGCCGCCTGCGGCTCTCAGTTGGCTGCAGGGAGAAATGAGACCAGCTGCCCAGTGGGCAGACAGGGACTGAGCAGGGCCGAGTGGGCATCCACTCTTGGGCACATTGGATGCACCTGCCAGCGGTGAGGAGGCTGCTGGGGAGGCCAAAGCCCTTGTCAGGTGAAATGCACCAAGCAGTGTTGGGCGGGAAAGGTCTGCAGAGCCCCCGGGCGTCTCCGGCTGGGCCCTGCGCCCCGGGCCGACTCCATTGGGTAATGAGGAAAGTAAACACTCTACGGGGCCTGCCCACTGCTGGCATCGGGGGTCTGCACTGCGTCAACAGGAAGGCACTGAACGCTATGACAGCTGTAAGTATTGGCAGGAGGAGCCCCTCAGGGGAACCACGGAGGCCGGGTGCCGCACACAAAGATGCCAATTCTTCCTCAGCCGGCTGGATGTTTGCAACACTTTGCCTTTGAGCCAGACACCCCCCTCCCCTTCAAAGGCAGCTAGGGGCTTTGAGTATTCTTTTCTTCCTTTGCTGGGCTGCGGATACAGACCCAGGCCTTGCCTCTGGCCAGGCCAGCGCTCACCCCCGGCCGCAGCTCCTTGCACCTTCAACTCTTCATATCAAGACAGGGTCTCGCTAAGTTGTCCAAGCTGGAGGCTTTCTACCTCAGCCTTCCAGCGGCTGGGCTGGCAGACCTGGCCCCCAAGCCTTCTCCAATGTCTGCAGTCCAGGAGCCCTAGAAGTGCTGGTTGGGTGGAGGCTGCATGTCTCGGGCTTTGTGGGAAGCTGGGCTCAGTCCAGATTGGCTGATCTTGCTTTGCCTGGAGAGGAGGGAAAGAACCCAGCTTTGGGGACCCCAGTTCCAAGCCCAGCCTCTTGGGAGCCAGAGAAGCTGGGTGAGACCCTCCACAATTTGGCTTGCATTCACCTGTAGGATACCTTCCTTTTGGAGATAGGCTTGGGATTGCACGGCAGCAGCAAAGGCCCCTCCCTGGGCCTTTGAGGGGGTGTACTGCAGCTCACTCACTTACCCTATCCATAGACCCTCAGCCGCTCTCCACGCCTCACCTGTCCAAAATCCACAGCTGAGTTGAAGTGAACATGAGCCGCTCAGGGAGAGTTTCTCCTGGGAGACATTCTTGCTCACAACCCTAAACCCACCATCCCCGAAGTGGAAAGAGGAGATGTGCCCCGAGCTCAGACCCCTTAGCATCGAAAGATGTGCTTGTCCACCTGAGAGTTGCGTCGATGCTCTTTGAAGAAGTGATTGGTGAGAACTGTTGGGGAGGGGTGGACGACTCAAGATGCTGGGGGGGGGATGATGGGGTGGCATCCCTACAAAATACTGTGGATGGGCCAAGTGGGCGTGGAGCAGCTGAGCTTCTGGCCCGCGGTGCACCTGCTCGGGTCTTGGTGGCCATCCTATGGGCCCTCTGTGGAGAAGGAGCTGTGTAGAGTCTAGCTGGTCAGAGAGCTGCGGAATGAGGTGCCTGCCAGGTGGTTCCCATGGGGTCACATGACACTCCACTTTGCAGACCCTGCTCGCCCCGCCCTGGCCTCTCCCATGGAGCAGCCTGTCCATCCAAGCACCCTCCTGGCCGCCCCCGGGCCAGGCTGGGGGGCTTCCTTTGACTGCAACCTCCATTCTCTGAGTCGCCTTTTGTTGGAGCCGTTGTCTCGCCCGCATTTTGTGAATGCGAAACAGGCACAGATTCATTTAAGAGGGTGGGTGAGGGGCCGTGAGCAAAGACAGACTCCAGCCACACTCGAGTTCCACCTGCGTCTTGCCACTGTCTTAGCGTGTGCACACGCATGTGTGCACATGTGTGCTTGCTGTATACTCCGACCTCTGCTTTCTGTTGGTTCACAAATGCGTCAAAATCAACACATGGTGTGAACTTTGGCTTAAGTGCCCCCTGCATCATCTTCTCTTGGGCCTGGTCCCCACCCCCAGTTTCTTGGTGACTTTGGGTGGAGTTCACCTCCATGGAAGCAGTGGGTGCTGAGGAGTCATTCCCAGACAAACAACACTTACCTAAGCTCCGCCCATTTACGATGGTCGCAGCGGGCTGCTGTGGCGTCCCCATGCCTGTGTCTTGGCGTTCGGGTGGGTTTGCTCGGGAACAGCTGACGTGTTTCCGGGTGGAAGGCACAGGTGCTGAGGTGTGCAGGGAAGCAGGCCATGGTGGCTGAGACTTGGGGTTGTGCTGGGGCAACCACGCAGCCTGTCTGGGCTCCCGCGCCTGGGATGTGCCAGGGACCCGGGTGTAACTGCGAGCCAGCGCATTTCTTGTCAGTGCCGCGGCCCTGCCAGAGAGCTGCCAGCGGGCTGAACAAATCCAGGGCCATTCAACGGGTGGGTGGTCTCCTCGTCACCCGGCAATTAGACACGGGGAGGCCCTGCCCGGAGACGCAGCCGCAGTGACGCAGCTGCTGCGTGGGCTCCGGCCCCCGGCTCCTCATCCATCCTGAAGGCTTCGAGAACTGCTTAGGGAACCACATCCGGCCACATCCAGGCCTGTGAGCGACAACTCCAAGATGCCCCAGGATTCTCTGTAGCCAGCTGGGGTGCAGCCACCGTGCAGGTGACAGCAAGAGCAAGCACTGCGTCATTGCCTGAGGAGCAGCCATGGCCGTGGAGGTGGCCCTCGGGGGGACTTCGGGGGAAGCGCTCCTCTCTGCTCTGCCTCAGGTGAACCTGCTGGTGCCGTCCCCCCCTTTTGGGGTGTGGGGTGGTGGGGCTGTTCCTCGAGACCTGATGTGCATCTTGGGGGGGTTGGGGGCTGACATCTCCTGCAGAGGGGCCAGGGGGGTGGGTTGGAGCGGCTCAGAACTGCAGACATGATGGAAGGAGATGCTGGAGGTGACCCTCTGGGGCACAACAGGCACCCCCTCGCTCCTCTCCATCGCGAGGCACGAGGCGATAAACGTTCTGGGGTCTGGAAGGCCGGCCAGTATGGTCAGCGTGTCAGCACAGTCAGGCCGCAGCCAGATTAGCTGTCTTAACCCCGGGGATGGGGTTAAACCACATGCAGTTCACAGAGGGATGTATGCATGTGTGCGTCCACATGCAAGCATGCGCATATGTGTGTACATGCGTGTGTGTACTGTGTATATACCCATGTGCATATGCATGTGTGTTTGTGCATATGTGTGCATATATGTGTGAAGTATGCATTTGAGCACACATGTACAGTTGTACTCATGAGAAATACACATGTGTATATGCATATATATGTCTGTGCAGGTAATTCAGAGCCCAGAACTATGGGCTGGGTCGGAGGTGGTGTGTTTTAGGATCAGGAATGCCCCACAGCAGGACCGCCAGCTGCACTCCAGTCTCAGCCTTACAAAGGAAGAAGCCAGGAAAGACCCTGGTCTGGACAGACTTCAGCCCTTCATGTTGGGGACCAAGGGCCACTTCCTCAGCGCTTGGAGATCGAATGTGCTAAGCTAAAGTCAAGTACAGAGAACCGGCCTCAGAGCAATGACAATCGCCAGTCATCAGGAACAAAACTGCCGTCTTTGTTAGCTGCGACAGGCGGACCCCAGGAGGAATGAGCAGTGTGTAGGCCAGGCACCCCTTCTGCTTCATGTTATAACCTGCTGGCCTGATGGACCCACTTTCAGCGCAGCTCCCATGCCCCCCACAAGCCACATGCCAATCACGTCCGGGTACATCCACCTGAACTAGCCTTTACCAAGTTCCTGAGCCCCTCTGCACTGACTGAGCTGATAGCTGTCACTCAGCTGTCAGACACTGAGATGCCCTGGGGTCACATCGTGTGCCTGGAGGAACTCAAGTTCCAGAGTCTTCCTCCTGCTAGACAGTCTCCAGACAGTCAGCACCCAGCTTTTCATGAGTGTGATGTATGGGTGCATAGGTGGTTAGTTGGTTATAGATGTATGAATAATGGATGGATGGGTGGATAGAAGGGTAGATGGATAGGGAGACAGATGGATGGATTAGATGGGTAAATGGATAGGTGGGTGGATGGATGAGTGGGTAGGTGGAAGGACAAGTGTGTAGATGGGTATGTGGATGGATGAATGGATGGGTGGATAGGTGGATATGGATAGGGGGGTGAATGGATGTGTGGATGGAGGGATAGATGGGTGGGTGAGTGAATGTGGATGGATGTGTGGATGGATGGGTGGTTGAATGGATGTGTGGATGGAGGGATGGAGAGATGATGGATGTGTGGATGGGTGGGTGACGGATGATGGATGGATGATGGATGCATGGACGGACA
The DNA here is from genome assembly GCA_023101885.1 of Typhlomys cinereus. Lineage (NCBI taxonomy): Eukaryota > Metazoa > Chordata > Mammalia > Rodentia > Platacanthomyidae > Typhlomys > Typhlomys cinereus. The sequence goes on from JALPQD010000049.1 coordinate 8,994,199, forward strand.
GATGTGGGTGGATGGGTGGATGTGTGGATGATGAGGAGTGCCTGGAGGGAAGGGGCAGGAGGTGCTTCCCAGCCATGCAGCTTGCACCTGAGAAGCTGTGGTCCAGAGAAAGGAGGTGCAGATGACGCCCAAAGAAGGCAGAAGGCGTGGGTGTCACCATCGGAGGCTGACGAGGCAGATGGGGAGGAGCGTTGATGGGTCATCGTGGGGTTGTAGGGCCACAGCGGGGCCTGGCGTCTGCTTTCTGTTGCCAGTGGCAGTCAGAAGTCTCCCAGGACATCTGTTCCAAGAGACAGAGTGGTGGGAGACCCCAGCTGCCCGGTCCCCGTGGGGTCCCAGCCCGCCTCGGAGGGGCTGCATCAGGAGTCCTGTGTACTCGCCGGCATGGCTGCAGGTGGGCCACAGTGTGGCCACCATGATCCCACGCTCTCCTGTGTCTTCTCCCGTGGTTGCCGTGAGCTTGGTGCAGCGTGAGACCAACTGTGAATTGTGGCAGCACAACAGACTCATTCACAGAAGAGGCCACGCGTTGAGGTCAGCAGCCGCAGCTGTCCTCCGCAGACTCGGCTGGGGGAAACGAACTCGAGTGGGGGCAGGACAACACAGATCATGCGTGACAGGGGAGGGGTTTCTCTGTGGCCACTGGGGGTGGGCTGCAGGGAGCATTCGCTGTGCGAGTGTGAAAGAGGTAGAAGTTCATTCCTCCCATCCTGGACCTCCGCAGGTCTGGTTCTGTCTGAGCCTGGGAGGAGAGGGTCCAGGAGCTCCAGTTGAGAGAGGGGTGTGGGGGTGCTGCCTTAGAAACAGAGGGACGGCTCGAGAGGCAGTCCCCGGGGATTTAGACTTGGGACGAGCCTCTGGGAGGCTGTGCGAGGCTCTGCTCTGTCCCCAGCAGCTGGAGACAGCCGAATAGCCGCTGGGAGGGGTTTGGGCTGCGCCTCCCATTCCTGGGAGGGGTGGATGAGTGTCTACTTTTAGAAGTGACTGCTGTCCGTGAGGACCAATCAACTCATGGATGTCCAGTGCTCCTCAGGGTGGAGTTCCAAGTTCCTAGGCATTTGTAGCTGTAGAAGACACCGCTTCCTTCTGAGACCCATGGGCACGGTGACAGGCCGTGGATGTGGTGGACAGGGCTGTGATCTCGGCTGGAGCTGGTGGCTGTTCTGCTGGAAGCACTTTGGCTGTTGTCTGCTTAGCTCGCCTGTCTGCCCTTTGACGGTGCCAAGGTTTCAACCTGGGACATCTGGGTTGCTGGGTCGATGTTCTGATCGCTGACCTACAGCCAGCATCCACCTGCACTAGGATGTCCCCGAAACATAGTCTCATGCCCTGGATGCTTGGGGGGGGGCTGCATTTCAAATGCTCACTGCAGTAAGACCCTGCTGAGGACTCCCGTGTTTGCGTCACTCCCTCACCTGGGACGGTGCCCAGGGATGCCCGGGGGCCTGTTGATGGGTCTGCAGGCAGGGAGGGGAAGCAGCGCAGGGCAGGCGGGTGACGCCACCAGCTGTCCCTCAGGGCCAGTGGCGAGGGCTGTGAATGACCTAGCACAGAGCTGAGCTCAGGCCCCAGCTCCCACAGTCACAGCTTAGGCGCACGGAGACCCAGCCACTGTGTCTGACTCCGTGTCCCTTGAGACCTGCTCCCAGATGGCCAGCCAAAGACCTCTGCGGAAGATTCCATGAAGGGACCGCGCGGATCTGCGGCCTGTCCTTTAGAACCACGTTTCTCAAACACCGCTGTAGCCAATGGCACGTCTAGAGCTCATGTGACTTCAGGTACAGGACCCTGGGGAAAGCCTATGGCCCAAAGACCTGGAGTCGGGGGCGAGAGCCGCCATCCCCCCTCCCCCTGCCCCGTCTCCCTCCCGCCCTGCTAGTCAGCTTAGGGCTGTGACGCCCTCATGGGTAATGTGGTGATGTCTAGCGGAGGAAAGGAGGCGGCTTTGGTGACAGGAATCTCAGCATTTTCCCCAAGGACACGGATCACTTAGTGTCTGGAGAGCACACAGCGGGGGGGGGGGGGGGGTGTTAGGGAAAAAGGCTGCGCCTTCCGGGGGGCTTCTCAGAGGACGTAGAGTGAGGAGGGGTGCAGCAGGCCCCCCGAGAATGACATATCAGTCCCCAGCACCCCGAGGGGCATCTGTCATAGAAAACGCGCCACACAAGGCTGCTCCCAGGGGTTTTGGGGTGGGGGCCTCCCAGCCACGCTTTTCCTGGGCTAACTGTGAGCCTGGATTTGTGGTTGGATTTGCTGACAAGTCACGTGTCACACGGGCCCTAGAAGAGCTGCCAGAGGGTAATAGACTTACCGCCCAGCATCTTCCAAGCCCAGAAGAGCGTCAGAGCACCGCCTGCCTCGGGGGTGAATGAGGTACCCCACAGCCTGGCCCTGCCCCGGGGCTCCTGATGGGCCTGCTAATGCCCTGACCCTTTCCCTGCTTGTGTGTCCTTTTCCATGATGTCTCTGGAGCATTCACTTCCTGGGTCCTGGTATTTTAAGGACAGACTGAAGTACCTCATTAGCTCGCTCCCCATCCCCTCTCTTCTTCTTCTTCCTTCCTCTACTCCTCCTCCTTTTTTCAACACAAGTTCTTGCTATGTAGCCTCAGAACCCAACATCACTCCTACGTCACTCCCCCAAGTGCTGTGATTGTGGATGTGAGCCATCACATCAGGTGCATTAAGTCTTTTCTAGAATTTTCTACGCTCGCCATCTTGGTTTACTTCTGCCGCACCCCCGTGAAGTGCTTAGGGCTGATGGTGTTTTATAGAAGCAGAAACAGAGAAGCAACAAGTAAACTGCATGGGTCACACAGCTCTCAAGCTGGGTGCACAGAGAGACCCCTGAGCTGCCTGGGGACACTGCCCCTCAGTGTCCAGCTGGTGGCTGACTGTGGTTTCTGTCCAACATGGGGTCACCCCCCAGCTGACTCCCACCATAGCTGGTATCTACACCAGGGTGTCCTGTACTGGCTTCTACAGCAGAAGTGGAAGAGAGCTCAGAGCCAGGGAGGACCCCGGCAGGGCTGGGCTCTGTGTCGCTGCTTCGAGGACACTCAGCGTGAGTCCCGGGCTGTTGATCTGACTTGTGGTAGCTTTGACGGGCTCAATGATCATCTGGCAGGCTCTCCGATCACCAAGGTCTTCCTGCTCTGGGGGCGATGGCCACCTTCTTATAGGGACCTCAGAGTCAGGTGAAGGCGCTATTGACAGGAACAGACTCCTGGCCCCGCCCTGTCATCTACAGGATAGATGGGGGAGGGGGGCTACAGCCCCGCAGCCGTGTGATCCTGAGCAAGCTGCTTCACTTCTCTGAGCTGCTATTTCCACATGTGCAATGCGAAGGAGCCGGGCGTGGTGGTGTAAGCTGTAACCCCAGGACACGAGAAGAGCCTGAAGCAGGAGGATTGCCGCAAGTGCCAGGCCGGCCTGGGCCATACAGTGAGACCCTGATTCAATCCTCCCTTCATGCAATAAAGCACCACCGCCATCACTCCTACGGTGTGCCGCAGTCGTGGCGAGGACCAGCCAGGACAGAGCACGCGCGCTCCCCAGCCCCTGCCTACGCTCCATGCTACATCTAAAGCTGGTGCGCTGCGGCGCATGGATGTGGCTTGGTCGGTAGAGTCCTGGCCCGGCACCCCATATACCAGGTGTGGTGCCACATGCCTGTCACCCCAACACCTAGGGAGGCAGGAGGATCGCCGGCCTGGGCTACAGGAGACCCTGCCTGAGAAAAAAGATGACCACGGGTCTCAGGACAATGAGAAGCCATCACATGCCAGGTGGTGAAGTGGGAGGGCAGGGCCGTCCCCTCCTAGGAGAGTGATTGGCAACTGCATAGCTTGCACCCCACCTGACTGGGGACACAGCAGGAGGGTCAATGGCAGCCCAGTGGCTGTGGTCACACCTGCCTTTGATGACTGCAGCCGAGTGCGGGATCTCGGCCTCTGAAGCTCAGACACTCAGGATCAGGCCATTATGGAAGTAGCCTGGACCCCCCCGGACCCCCTCAAAGCCAGGCTCGAGAACCATCCACGGGGCACCCAGCTTCTCTTTCCAGCCCACTAAGGCTTCCTTCTCCATCTCCCACGCTCCTGTCCCCCGACTTGCTGTCTTCTTAGTTGTGATTCACAGATATCTTAGAAGTTTTGCAGTCTGGGATTTCCTTTAGCTTTCCCAGCTTAGAATTTTCCAGAAAGACAAGAAACAAAGAGTCTGTTTGGGGGGAATACAAGAGGTGAATAACAAATAAAGAAAGAAGAGAAAAACCCAAACCACCTCTCCTTCCACAGCTGCACAGACAGACCTATTCCTGTCTTGTGTCTGCCTTACAAGACCCTTCTACTACCTTGGACCCTTCTACTACCTTGGGATCCCACCGTGGGGCCTTGATCCCAGTGGCTTGGGATCAACCATTTTAGGGCCAGAGGAGAAGGCTGGGGTCACCCCCTGCTCAGCTGTACCCCACAGGGAAAGCGACAGAGACCCAAGCCAAGATCTGGGGAGCTCTGGGGACACAGTGCTGAACCTGAAGAATTCTGCTGTGTATCTGGGGAAACTGAGTCAAGCAGCACCATTCGCCGTCTGGATCAGCCCTTGGGAGGAAGTGGCTTCCAAGATCCACCGTGAAATCCCACCCACACCCTCCCCGCTCAGCCCTGATCTGAACAAAACTGGCCCCGGAACGGCCACTGTGCGGTGGCCGGGGCTGTGCAGACAAAGGAGCCTACGCAGCGGAAGAGAATCTAGTCACTTCTCCTGGGGTCCTCTTTGCCCCTGCAAGACAGGCATAGAGTGCTGTGTGGCAGCTTGCATGGCTCACATCCTCATGGCCGTAGGGCTCGGGGAGGAACGAGGAAAGGGACCCTCAATCCCACTTGGGCTCCACAGCCAATGTGTGTTCACACCACAGGACAGCTCAGAGCTGCAGCCTGCTCCGGCCCCAGCTGGGGGTCTGAAGCCTCACCTGGCACCCCGCCTTGGGCAGCCCCTGTGCCCCGTGGTTGACCCTGCAGACGCAGCTCCCTGACTGGGGTGTTGCCCGGTCTCTCCGTTCCCAGGCTCTGCCCGTCCTGGGTTCCCTTGATCCCAGAGAGACAACCAGGAAGGATCTGGGGTCCTCTTCCTACATTCCTACATTGGGGTCACCTCAGGGGCAGCCACGCTGGAGGGAAGGAGAGGAGGAGGAGGAGGGCAGGACCCTGCTGACAGCCCGCGGAGAGCGCCTCCTAGTGGCAGAGCAGGAAGCTGCCTCCATCTCGAGGTGCATGTGCCTTCGTCCCCGGGTTTTGTTGGTGCGCTGGTCCCTTTGAATTTCCTTGTGTGAGCAAGGGGAACAAGACAAAAATTCAAAACACCTGGAGCTTAAAACCTGTTCATTAAGAAAAAATAACTGCGGCTAATAAAGACAACAGAGGTGAGATGGAGGCCAGCTGAGCGGCCGGGCAGCAAAGTCTTCTGTAGGGAACCAGAGGGATCACGGCTAGGGCCTGTGGAGCTGTCACCCCGGGCACAACCCTGATTGTTCTTAATAACATTGCTGCTTCCTGCCGCGCTGGGCACTGTCTGCCTGGGCTGAGCAGGGGCCCGTGGGCCAGGCCTGCTCTGTCCTGCATGTGAGCCAGCACCTACTACATGGACACTGCGTGCTTGGTCTTCCTCTTTTCCCTCCCGGCCTCCCTCCCGGCCTCCCTCCCTGCCTCGCTCCCTGCCTCCCTTCTTTCCTTCCTCCCTCCCTCCCTCCCTTCCTTCCTTCCTTCCTTCCTTCCCATGGCATTTAACCACAGATGCTAACTTAACAATTGAGGACCAAGTCTTTGGCACACCTGTGAAGACTTGTTCTGTTAAGGAAGCCCTGAGCAAACCTGTGGGAGATGATCTGGTTGATATGAAGACTCAGCCCACAGTGGGCGGGATCATTCCCTGGGCGAGTGGACAGGATGGAGAGTGAGCTAGTTGGAAACCAGTACATAGGCGTGCTGGCGAGTGAGAAAGTCCATCTCTCTCTCAGCTGTGTGACGATATGGTGTGGTTGGTTCTCTTGGCTCTTGGTGTGTGCCCCATGGGAGTGAGCATTGGCCCTGCAGCCTCAGGTTCACCCCCTTCTCATACGTGGCCCCCTCCTCAGGATGAGGAATGTCTCCCCAGGGCAATGGCAACATCATGCTTCAGCGGGAGCAGCCAGTTCACAGTCTCCTGTCATAACAAAGCCATTTGCGGCCTCTGAGTTTCAGGGTGTGTGTACACACACACATGCATATACACACGTGCACGCACATGCACACATGTGAATGCTCACATGTATGTATTTGCACGTGCATGCAAATGCATACATGTGAGCACATACATGTACACATGCACATAATCACAGTACACATTCAAACATGTACACACATGAACACCCACATTCATATACACATGCGGCTATGCGCGGCATCTACTCAGTCTCCGCATTCCAAAAAGAAACTGCCATGGACACACATGTGCACAGTGCTGTGGGCACGCACGCACGCACACACACACGCGCACGCACATACACGCATACATACACACACATACACACACACGCACACATACACACATACACACACACGCACATATACACACACATACACACGCACATATACACACACATACACACACATGGACATATACACACATACACACACACGGACATATACACACACACACACACACGCACACATACACACGGACATATAACACACATACACACACATGGACATATACACACACACGCACACAGACAAGCACACGCACACACACACATATACACACACATATACACAACACAACACACACACAATACAACACACACACACATACACATACACACCACACACACCACCACACACATACACGCATCATACACACATACACACATACACACACACGCACACACACATGCACATATACACACACGCACACATACACACGCACACATACACGCACATATACACACGCACACATACACACACACGCACACACACGTACATTTACACACACGCACACACACATACACACACGCACACACACATACACACACATACACATACACATACACGCACACACACGCACACACACGCACACACACATACACATACATGCACATATACACACAC